>JAVIAB010000124.1:86822597-87422597 GCA_032433765.1 Megaustenia siamemsis | reverse complement strand
GTAAACAAGACATATGAAAGTGATTTAGTTTCTTTGCATGCCTGCAGTACACATATCAAGAATCTTTACATTTTCAAAACGTTATCAACTTTAGCTAAAGATTGATCATGCGGACATATAAAAACGTCCATTATTATTTCATTTATTCTGAATCAGAGGAGTCTAACATATTGATTACTAATCTGGGCTGAACGAACGATAGTCCATCTTTTTTCCAATAGTCATTTTCTTCTTTTAAGACATGATCTTCACATTTGCACCAAAAATCTTTGTCAATCTGTGATAGAGCAGCATATGTCAGTCCTTTTATATCGCATAGTTTAAAACTTGTATTCTCAGCTGCCACCTGCCCTTTAATTTTTGCCCAAACGAGTTCAATGGGGTTTAATTGTGGATGATAAGGGGGCAGTCTCAAGCACGTATGACCATGCTGTTGAATGATTTTGTCTATTTGGAATACTTTGGTCTTTTGCGATTTCTTAACAAGTGACAGTAATTCAGGTTTCAAAAATCCCTCGTTGAATGGAATTCCTTCCTTTCTTAGCCAAATCTTTATAACATCTTTTGTACTGGTAGATGTAGGAATTTTGTCTTCTTCTGCCACAGCGTTGTGGTACGACGCGTTGTCCATTACCAGACAGGATGGTCTGTCTAGAATTGGAAGAAGAGTATTTTCAATCCACTCTCTAAATATATGGCCATTCATCTCGGTGTGATAGTCCCTGTTGTCAGTATAATTAGAGGTGAATATAAGTTCTGCATTTTTCACCAACCCTTCTTTTCGGCTGCCTGCATGTGCCATTATAATACGCTGTCCTTTTCCAGTGGGTACACATCTTTTAATACTTCCATCTGATAACTGCCATTCCTTTGCACTTGTGTGGTGAGAATTTATCCAAGATTCATCTAGAAATACAATATCATAACCTTGGTTACGCATTTCCCGTACTTCACGTAAATATTTACTCCTCATAGAAACTAAGTGCGGCTTCTCGCAGATGACATTTCTACCACTATCGTACTTTCTAAACGTAAAACCGATGCTTCTAACAGTTCTCCATAATGTTGTTTTCGACACAACAATGTCATTTTCTGCTCTCAGTCGAATTTTCAGTTTTCTTAAAGTCACAGTTTCTTTGGAATCGAACATTTTACAAATTGCTCTTCTAATCACTTCCTTGTCAAAGCTATCTACTACTTTCTTTCTTCCTAGCGTCCTAGTCTTGATTGAACTGGACACTCCGTTAGCTTTAAGCACTTGTTTGAAAAAGCGTTTGCTTATACCCAATGTGTGAATAGTTCTCTTTTCTGGCTTTGAGATGCTTCGATACAGTTTTCCACGCTTAGCTTCTATGCAAAAATATTTATACACCTTTATTGCCACTGATTGCAATGTAAGGAACTTTACTTTTATACCCATTGACTAACAGATCACAAATTTAACGAAATTACCCAATAATTAGGATACGCCGTTGCACATAAATCACAACAAAACGACAGGAAATGGGATGCACCGGATATAAAATTATAACTATGACGCGTTTTATGTGTTTTTTAGTGCTTAAAACAGGGAAATTGGCGCGCATTACGTTCAAGATGACAAGTCCGTGGGTGCTCACTCATATGAAGCGGTAATTCCTCCAAATATATGGTTTGACCAAAATGCCTTAAATTTGTATACTTCAAATAAAGAATATTTAAAACTATACGTTTGTTGGTGAGGAAATGAATGTACTTCTTGGGACCAAAAAATCACAAGACCATATGCAAAATTTCAGCATTATCAATCAATTGGTTGCAGAGATATGGAATTTTAAACACCTTCAAAATATTTTGAAACGACCTATAGCTGCTTTTATCACATTCGTTGATGTATAGTCCGTTCAGATTCGTTTGCCGAGATGTTATGATTTATAATTCAAAAAGTTCTTGATGATTTCACATGATTTTTGGCATACGGTGTTAAAATGTCCATGTCACGAGAACATATGTGTTACTCGATGTCTAGCTATAACGGTTTTCTTAAAGCGGCGAATTCCTTTGATCTTTGCCCATGTAACTATTATTTTGACCCTAATCAAAATGTTTTACAGTAATCTAGTGCAACGATGACCCATAGGCGTGTCCATAAAATTGTACTTGGTGGCAAGTATACAAATTTTAAATTATATATAGAACTTTTGTTCGTAGAGTCAATTTGATATAGTTCCATGCTCTTGGTGTGAGTTTCCCAAATGTTGTCGCTGCCTTTCAAATACGTACATTTAGTTCCTCATCTAAGGAAAGTGTGGCTGTAATAGTGGATCCAAGATAGCTGAACTTCTGTACTGACTCAAGCAGGCTTCCATTCAAAGTAATGGTTGTTGGTTTGCTTATAACATATTTTTGATTGCTTGGGTGGTCTTAAACATTAAACTGTTTAACAAATCAACTAGGAAATATTGCAAATCAAACTATTTATCTGTAGACTTAATCAGAGTAATGATCATTCAGAATCAGACGAGTCAAATAGGTAGATTACTGCTTTCGGCTGAACAAACAACAAACCATCCTTTTTCCAATATTCCTCTTCTTGTCGTAACACATGATCCTCACATTTTACCCAGTAGTCTTTATTTATATTTGATAGAGCCTGATTTGTAAGTGTCTCAACATCGCATAATTTGAAAGTTTTATTTGTATATGCTACGTGTCCTTTAACTTTTGCCCAAACTAGTTCTATAGGATTTAAGTGTGCATGATATGGAGGTAGTCTCAAACATCTATGGCCATGTTCTTGAATTAACTTGTCTATTTTAAATATCTTTGTACGTTGTGTCTGTTTTACAAGGCTAAGCAATTCGGGTTTCAAGTAGCTGTCGTTAACTTGTATGTGTTCTTTTATGAGCCAAGTTTTGATTGCATCTTTTGTACTTGATGATGTTGGGATTCTATCTTCTACGTTAACTACATTATGGTATGAAGCATTGTCCATTATCAGACAAGAAGGTCGATCTAATATTGGAAGGATACTTTTCTCGATCCAGTCTTTAAATATGTGCCCATTCATTTCGGAGTGGTAGTCTCTATTGTCTATGGATTTGAAATGAAAACGAGATGAGCATTCTGCAATAACCCATTATGTCTGCTACCTGCATGTGCAACTATCAAACGTTGCCCTTTACTGCTTGGTACTGATCTTTTAATACTTCCATCTGCTAACTGCCATTCCTTTTCATTTGTATGATGAGCGTTGATCCAAGTTTCATCTAAATAAACAATATCATAATCATTTTCGCGCATTTCCTTCACTTCACGTAAATACTTGCTTCTAAGAGCTACTAGATGTGGCTTCTCACAAATAATGTTTTTTCCACCAGCATACTTTCTAAAGGTGAAGCCTGCACTTCTTAATATTTTCCATAATGAAGTTTTTGATATTTCAATGTCGTTGTTAGTTTTCAGCCAAAGCTTCAACTTTCTAAGTGTCACTTCTTCGTTTATATCAAACATTCGACAGATTTCTCTTTTTACTAGGTCCTTATCAAAACTGTCTAACGTTTCTTTCCTTCCTTGCTTTCTTGCATTTGTTGGCAATAAATATCCGCTTCCTTTAACTATTCGATCAAATGAACGTTTACACAAACCTAAAATATGCATTGTTCTCTTCTCAGGGTTTGATAAAGAACAATAAAGATGTCCCTTTTTACGCTCTCTGCAGAAGTATTGATAAATCTTTATAGCAATATTATGCTCAGTAAAATATTTTGCCTTTATATTCATTCTCTCATAGACTTGCAGAAGATAATATGGATAGTGCCGCCTCCTTTCTGTAAATATTGAGATTTGCCTCTGAATTATGACTCGAACTCGAGTCTACGGCCGTGATTTTGACGTCACATAATTTCCGGTTTCGGCTAAAATGTCATTTTGTGCTAAACGGGAAATTTCATATGTAACATTTCTTTATAAAAATTTATAGTGGAAACATAACTATTTTAGGACGGTGCGCATTCAGCCGTGAAGGTCATGCCTATATGTTAAAGAATCAGCTGTGAGATGTAAGCATCTACATAATCCCGCCGGTGTTTATAATATCGATTAACTTTTTTTTAATATAGGTTAAATAAGGCATCTTTGAAACTGGATCACATTTCTTTGATAAAAAAATATTTTTATAGCGACATTAGTATTCTAAACCTAACTTCAAAAGATCAATGCAAATGAACAATAAGTTTTTGAAAAAAATAAATTAATGTCTAGGCAAACGAATCTGAACGGACTATAGTAGTAGATTGAGACGATGAAAACCCTTCGATATGGAGACGGCACCCAATGAATGAATGATATTGTAGTAGATTGAGACGATGAGAATCTTTTGATATGGAGACGGCACCCTATGAATGAATGCGATTGTAGTAGGTTGAGATGATGAAAGCCCTTCGATATGGAGACGGCACTCAATGAAAGAATGATATAAAGGCCGTTATGAATGAGGAAGAAAAAGTAGAAGTTACAACAATTTTTTGTTTCTGTAATAAACAATCTTTTCTTTTATTTGGCACTGGTGAAGGTGTATATCCATGGATACTCAATTGTTGTGTTGATCAAATGAGCATGGTCATTGTCTTAATTTGAAATAACTTGATATGTTTTTATCTCCGAGTATATATCATCATTATCAAGTACCGGGCCTACTGGCGTAGGTGATCATGTCTCTCTACAACTTTCGATCTCGGCAGTTATTTTTCATTTCTGTTGTTGATCTTCTGCAAAGCCATTCTCTTAAGCTGTCTGTTATTTTTTTCTCTTTGCTTCCCTCTATCTCTTCGTCCCTCAATTTTCCCAGTTGTTACAATATATTCCAGTTGTTCTCTTCTTATTACATGGCCAAAAAATGATTATTATTTCTTCCTAATATTGGAAATTAGCTCTATTTTTGCTTTGGCCTCTCTCAGAACCTTGTCATTACTCTTCTTAGCTGTCCATGGTACTCTCAACATTCCTCTGTAAAACCACATCTCTACAGACTCCAGTGATTTTCTTGTCTGTTGTCCTATTGTCCATGATTCACATCCATATGTTAAGACTGGCTCTACATAACATTTAAGAACTTTTTTTCTTGTTTCTATTGTCAAAAATGGATTGCATAGTATCTTCCTCATTTTTTGGAAAGCTGCTTTTGCCTGAGGCATTCTACATCTCACCTCTTTTATACATCTTCCGTCTGAGGTTAACAAAGTTCCCAAATATTTAAATTCATTTACCTGTTTTAATATTGTTCCACTTGTCTTTATTCTGCACTGAGGTGATGTCTTTTTCTTTGTTGTTACCATTACTTCTGTCTTTTTGCTATTAAGGCTGAGTCCTTTATTTTTGCTTTCTTTCATTATAATGTCCAACATTTCTTGTAACTCATTTTCACTCTTTTTGCGATTGATACTGTATCATCAGAATACCTTAGATTATTTATATTATCACCTTGTGGCGATTTATGATTGTACAAAGAAGTTACGACGGTGGTTTTCTGTTGCCTTCCGTCGGTTTGTTTACGGTTGTCTCCGCTAGCCTTTGACTAAAATGTCTCACCCGCAAGCCAGTGGGGTTGTTTGACATATATAAAAAAAAAAGTAAAGTACCCTCGTCACGCCAAGTGGCGTATAGGGAATATGGTGTTTTTGACTATAAATTTTACAGAACTTCGGCACATGATTTTTGGAGTAATATGGTCGGTATTACGCCCGTGCCGCTTTACTTTCCCAGAAAAAAAAAATCCGGTACCCATTAATTGCTGGGTGAACTGGAAGCCGTCGGTTGAGATCGAACCCTACCTCTTGTCCTTTGTAGTCCAGTTCACTAACCACTGAGCTATCGCGGCCCCCTCTCCGAGTATATGATTACCTTTTAATGTAGACATTCAACGATCCACATTATTAATTTAATTTACTGAAAACGCTAAAAAAAATGTAAATGGTACAAACATGTTAACAGTATCAACAAGCCATTTTTCAGGGCTCAATTTCAGGCCAAAGAAGACAAGGCAAACAGAGGTAAAGGTGTGTAGACAACATTAACAGTGACAGGATTAGCCGTTGTTACATGTCATAAAGCGGATTTTAATCATGAAATGTTGGAAGGAAATTGTGACCACTCCGTCCAGAGTGCTCAGATGACCGACACAGTTACTGGACTATTCAATGAATGATTGAGAAGTTATACAATTTTATCGAGAAAGACATGAATTTGTCACTTTCTCTCCCATATCGGTTGTATAGAAGCTACATTTATTGTAGTTTTTTTCTAATATCACGCAACTCTTTGTATTTTTATCTCCGGGTTCTTTATTTAAAATTATCTTTATTGTCGCCCTTATGATATTACAAATCATGTCAGTATTAATGTAATCTCGGGTTAGTCAACTTCATTAATTTAACAAAAATAATCCGCGTTAAATGTATTGTTTTGTTATAGTTATCATTATTATTTGTTTAAAACAGCTTCATTTTTCACTTGTTAAAATAATATGAAAGGTATTCGTAATAATAACAATTTTTCTAATTATATTATTGCAATTATTAACATAGCATGGTAATTATATTAGATAATAATTTTTCTGTTTATGTCTTTCTTACCAGCATTCATTATTTGAACAGTCAGGTCGATATTTTATGCAGTTATTTAATGTTCTAGTTTAATATTACATTTAAATAATCAATTCCTAATTAATTACTTTTATTTTTCAATATAAGAACTATGTTGCCTTCTCTACTTAGGTTGTGACGTCAGGAGAAAGCTAATCCAACCATCTGGATCAGCTGAGTCTCATTTCATATCATCCATTCTCTGGAGACATTTAATAGTAAGATTTATTTATGGATCCGATATGATGGAGAAATGGCAGGCTCACTAGTTTACCGACCAGGTGGATCAAGGTTCAATTATTAAAAGAGCCATAAATATATATATATATATATATATATATATATATATATATATATATATATATATATACCAAATGAAACCGTAAGAAAAATGGTAGGAACAAAACCCTGCCAAGAATATATAGAACAACAACAACTTAAATGGTTTGGCCACCTGGTCAGAATGAATCCTCACCAATCACCATCAAGAGCGTCCTTCTCGAGAATGCATGGAAAAAGACCAAGAGGAAGACCCAGAAGAAGATGGATAGATGCAGTGGCAGAGACATGTAACAAGAAAGGAAAATCACTAATTCAGACAATTCGAGCAGCTCAAGAACGACAAATGATATAAACCACGACACTTTTTAGGTATCAGTGAAAGAGAAAAGAAGAGATGATATGTATATATATTTGACCTAATTCCAGTAAAAAGGTTGTAAAGTTTCTCTCAGGAAAGTTTCCATAAATGTGACGTGTCGGTTTTCGTGTAAAAAGAAAAATAAGTAACATAACACAATATTTAACATAACGCACGAAACGTGACGATTGCTTTTGACGCCTTTACATTTATTTAGGGATCACATTCTTAAACCTTTCAGCGCCACTAGATGTCGCATGAGGTTTGTAGTGGCTTTCAACATCAATCTCTAGTCTCATTTTTGACATATTATAAGAAATGATGGAAAATGTAAGGCAAAAATAAACATCATCATCATCATCATCAAGTACAAGGCCTGCTGGCGTAGGTGATCATGTCTCTCTACAGCTTTCGATCTCGACAGTTATTTATCATTTCTATTGTTGACAACCTGCCAAGTCATTCTCTTAAGCTGTCTGGTATCTTTTCTCTTCGCTTCCATCAATCTCTTCGTCCCTCAATTTTCCCAGTTGTTACAATATATTCCAGCTGTTCCCTTCTCATTACATGGCCAAAAAAATGATGATTGTTTCTTTCTAATATTGGAATTTAGCTCTCTTTTTGCTTTGGCTTCTTTCAGAACGTTTCAGCTACTCTTCTTTGCTGTCTATGGTATTCTCAGCATTCTCCTGTAAAACCACATTTCTACAGCCTCCAAACAAAAGAAAATGAATGGCAAAAACCAATTTGAACAACATGAAATACTCACATATGCTTACATTAAATCAAATAACAGCAGAAATAAAGAAAAAAAAACGAATAGCAAAATGCTATATTTATTCAATATTCCTAGACATTAAACATTAAATATGGGGATAAGGATACTAAATCAGAAAACAGCAGAAAAATGAAGTCATTGAAATGTGAATCTATAGTAAAATGTGGAGATTTGGGTGGTGGGGGGGGGGGGGGGGGGGGGAGACAAACAAAAAAGTTCCGAATCAGCTGAAAATGAATAAAAAAGAACTATTTAAGACAATTCGAAAAACAAAACAAAAACAAGTGATATTTTTTGGACACGTGGAAAGACAATAATACTCTTCTAAAGTCTAAAAGTCATCTTGGAAGGGAAAGTACACGTTAGACTAACGCAAAGACAGACCAAAGCTAAAGTAGACTGATAACATCAAAATGTGGACAGGTAAACCTATGATAACATGAACCATCAAGACAAGAGATAGTAAAATAACGACCCAAAGTAGCCAACCTTCGATGTTGAGACGGCACCTAATGATGTTATTTATCTCTGTTACGATGTTCGATCTTATATATATGAGTCTATGTCTGTCCTGCCAACTTTGCTTCTCTTACAATTCTTGTTTTTTACTGTTTCTTTAGGTTTTCTTCTTTGTATGTACCCTGATGTTTCCCATAGAAGAGTCAGGTTTGGAATTCTCTTGCCTTGTCTCTTCTCAATCTGTGTTCGACAAATGTCCATCTTCTCTTTTTAATTGTAGATGAGATCGTTGATAATATGCAACATAAAGGATCATATACAACATAAGGGATCATATACAACATAAGGGATCATATACAGCATAACGGAACGTATACAACATAACGGATCATACACAACATAAGGGATCATACACAACATAAGGGATCATATACAGCATAACGGAACGTATACAACATAACGGATCATATACAACATAACGGATCATACACAACATAAGGGATCATATACAACATAACGGATCATATACAACACATTTAACTCTTCAGCCCCAGAGTCAGATTTTTTGCTTTGGGTACAATAATTTGAAATACATTAGTGAATTAATGAATGCCACCAAGTTGGTATTAATGAAAAGAAAACTTTGCTAAAATATAAATAAAAACGCAAAACTATTTATTCACAGATACCTTTCATGTGCTGTTGTCTGTTTTTCCTCTGTCGGTTAAAGATATACATTTCCGTTCTTGTTTCTCAGATACATTTTTTAACTGTTTTATTTTTTGTAATTTGCTTGTTAAATGGACATAATTCGGACAAAATATGCTCATGGACTTCAAGACAGCCACAAGAGATTTCTACAAAGCAGTAAAAGCAATCAGACCCAAAAAAAAAAAAAAAAATAAAACCACGATCCTACTGAGCTGATAAATGACAAATACGGACAGCCAATATCAAATAACCAACATGTGCAACAAAGATGGAAAGAATATTTTAAAGACCTTTTGAACATGGCACCATCTACCAATAAAACAGCAAAAGCCACGCAAGAATGCCCAAACTCTGAACCCAAAAACATGAAAGAGGAAATCCAAGAAGTAATCAAGTATGCACCAAGAAATAAAGCACCGGGGATAGATAACATACAAATATAAATAATAGCAGCAACAACAGAGAAAGGAGTTACATGGCTGCGCAGAATATTTAATGCAGCATGACACCAACAGAATGCTCCAGAAGACTGGCAATAGACAATCATCGTATCAATATGGCAATAAAGGTAGCAAGAGATTGCAATCAATATAATGGTATATCGCTTCTCAGCCACGTAGGAAAGTTATACGCCAAAATTGTGGGGGAAAAAGGCAGATACCAATAACAGAACTACAGTTAAGCGATTCTCACATGGGGTTTCGAAATAAAAAAAACAGGATGTTCTAACGCTCAATTCACCCTTGAAGGACTAGCAGAAATGACGACTGAACACAACCAACATATGTATATAGCTTTCATTGACCAGGACAAAGCATTCAACCAAGTAAACAGAGAACAAGTATAGGAGATACTAACAACAAACGGGGTAAGTCAACATCTAACCAACCGTATTATAAGTCCCTACATCAACAGCAGCTGCACAGTCAGAACAGTAGCAGGTTATACAGACCTCGTCTAAGCTAGATCAGGTGTAAGACAGGGGTGCGTACTATCCACATACTGTTTATTACATACATGAGCTGCATATGCAAGTTACCCATCCCATCAGAGACAGAGGAGATCAATGAGATTCTATTTGCAGACGATCAGGCAGTAATACATGGGGAAATAGAAGACCCACAAGAACACTTAAATAGACTGAACAACACAGGCATAAAATACAACATCAACATCAACAAAACAGAAATCATGAATGTCGCAAAAGAGAAATAGAGCATCAACATAACTATATAAGGCACGAAACAAGTAGAGGAATTTAAATGCATATGAAGGCTTGTGATAAACGACAATTCACATACAGCAGAAATATACTCAAGATGCAACAGAGCTTGTCAAATCATTGGAGAGGATATCACCACTATTGTCCAACAAGGAAATAACTCTAGAGGTAAAACGAGCACTCTACAATACAATCTTCATACCAGCGTTGTGCCAGTCCTATACCCTAGATGCAAGAACAATAAAAAAAATAAATTCTACTGAGATGAAATGTGTTAGACGAATGACAGGAAACAGTCTGAGAGATAAGATCAGAAATGAAGAATTGATTAAATAAAAAAGGCTACAAATAACCCCAGCCATAGAATATATATAAAAAAAAACAACAGATACAATGGTTTGACCACGTGGCAAGGCAGAATGATCAAAACACAACGCAACGAGCCTTCAATAAGCGTTGTGAGAACACCAGACCCAAGGGTCGACCATGAAAAAGATGGATTGACGGACTATTAGAAGCACTAGGAAACATAACAGCAGCAGAAGCGAACAGAAGAGCAAAAGAACGCAAATTATATCTCCCCTGCACGTTGACATTCAAGTGAGGAAGGAAAGAACAAGTTTGTAAAATAATAATCAACATCTTTTTGTAGTTCTTGGACAATGAAGCTAGGTTTCAGACGCCATTCTTGGATCTCATTTGTATTTACCGTAAACCATTTTGTGCAAATATTCGTTGGTAATTTGTGAAGTTCAGAAATGTTGACATTCTTTGGTTTTCACACTTGGCAGGTGAGAGATAGCAAGTATTGCGTTTTTTTAAAATATCATTGTTTCCGTCTCTCTCTCTCTCTCTCTCTCTCTCTCTCTCTCTCTCTCTGTCTCTCTCTCTCTCTCTCTCTTTCTCTGGCTCTTTGTTTTTCTTGCAATTCATATTTAAACATCGCATTCTTACTTTCCTTAGTTTCCTGTCTGTGTCTGAGGTTTTTTTTTTCTGACTCATTTAGTCTAGCTGCCGCTGACATTCAGATTCCCCGTCTACGTTCTTATTTGCTCTAATTATCATTGTCTGTTTATCTATATGTCTATCTGTTGTGGACACTGTCCATCTGTCTCTTTATCAAGACCTTACACAGCATCCACTCGGTGCACTTCGGAACAGACTAATCAGTCTATCCAAGCGAGCAGGGATCGAAGAAGGAAGGCAGTTCCGTATCCATAAATGTCTGATTAATGTCGGATGTATTGGACCAAAAGGGGAAAATATTGCAACTTGTTGTATACTATATCACAGTGTATCTACTGCCACTTAGCGTTTTTTTTTTTTATAAAATGGAATAACGGTGAAGATAATTAACCGTCTGACAAGCTCATAAGAAAAATGTGTGAATGCCAGTGACCTTGCTTTCCCACACTGTTATTCATTTTCTTCTTCCTTTTTTTTCTTATTTTTCTAATCGCATCAGGCGTCGAGGGAGAAGCACAGTTCTGGTAGTGGCAGTCATTGACACTTGATGCTGTTGTAGAGTTTCTCTGATGTTGTCACTACAATGTAGTCTGGGTCCTACATTGTGTTCTGCGTTATCCCTTTTTTGGTGTGAATGTCTTGTATGGTAATGACAGAAAAAGACATCAGCATAATGCACAATAAAGACAAGTGGAAGAATATTAAAACAGGTAAATGGATTTAAATATCTAGGAACAATGTTAACCTCAGATGGTAGGTGTACAACCGAGGTGAGTTGCAAAATGGCGGAGGCAAAAGCAGCTTTTTATTTTCTTCTCTGTCATCTGGTCGCTCCATCAGCCGTTCTCGGACATCTCGTTTCTGTGGTGATGCACTTTCGTTTCTGTGGTGATGCACTTTCGTTTCTGTGGTGATGCACTTTCGTTTCTGTGGTGATGCACTTTCGTTTCTGTGGTGACTCGCTTTCGTTTCTGTGGTGATGCACTTTCGTTTCTGTGGTGATGCACTTTCGTTTCTGTGGTGATGCACTTTCGTTTCTGTGGTGATGCACTTTCGTTTCTGTGGTGATGCACTTTCGTTTCTGTGGTGATGCACTTTCGTTTCTGTGGTGATGCACTTTCGTTTCTGTGGTGATGCACTTTCGTTTCTGTGGTGATGCACTTTCGTTTCTGTGGTGATGCACTTTCGTTTCTGTGGTGATGCACTTTCGTTTCTGTGGTGATGCACTTTCGTTTCTGTGGTGATGCACTTTCGTTTCTGTGGTGATGCACTTTCGTTTCTGTGGTGACTCGCTTTCGTTTCTGTGGTGATGCACTTTCGTTTCTGTGGTGATGCACTTTCGTTTCTGTGGTGATGCACTTTCGTTTCTGTGGTGATGCACTTTCGTTTCTGTGGTGATGCACTTTCGTTTCTGTGGTGATGCACTTTCGTTTCTGTGGTGATGCACTTTCGTTTCTGTGGTGATGCACTTTCGTTTCTGTGGTGATGCACTTTCGTTTCTGTGGTGATGCACTTTCGTTTCTGTGGTGACTCGCTTTCGTTTCTGTGGTGATGCACTTTCGTTTCTGTGGTGATGCACTTTCGTTTCTGTGGTGATGCACTTTCGTTTCTGTGGTGATGCACTTTCGTTTCTGTGGTGATGCACTTTCGTTTCTGACGCACGAGTGACCATATTTGGCAACGGTAAGATAGAATGGAGATAAATGAGCCATCTACACGTTTCTCTGTGCTCATCGGCACTGTTCTATGTTGTAGGAGACCGATTAGCTGTCTCACCACTTGGTTTGCCTTACTGGACTGAATGTTCATTTCTACATTCATTTTGTTATCTTTGGATAACGTTGTTCCTAGAAAAGGAATAATGAAAAAAATATTTGTAAAAATTGAAACAAAACTGTTATGGTTAAAGCTTTACGTAATAAATGGACACACAAATTAGAACGATGTTTCAGCTGAATAGGTCTTCAGTAGGTACAAACAGGCAACACACACACACATATGTAAGTAATGGATTATTTAAAATAAAAAGTAATAAATAGTTGAAAAAAGAATTTCGAACTATAGTGAGAAATAAAAATAAAAAAAAAAAAACGTCTTCTCTGTATACTGCACTGTGGCTAGAAGGAAAATGAACGTCAGTGCGCACGAGGCATTATATTTTTTTCATTTCTCCTTACAATTAGCTTTTCTGCAGCCTCGCAGTTTTATGCATTTCTTTGACTTGACCCTACTTGTTCCAAGATACATAAATTCTGATATATGCTTTACATCATCAAGTTACATTTCCTTAATAGAAAGTTGCATTCACCAAACTCCGTCAGGAATAATCTCTGGTCTTGTCATATCTCCCACTTCTTGGTGTCGTGTTCAAGGTCTCCTTGATGTATTGAAACCACATTCTACTTGGTCTGCCCCAGAGAGTCTCCCAGGAACCATGTGTTTTATTATTGTCCATTCCAGCCCGCTATGTCTTTTGACGTGGCTACAGTATTTTAATGTCACAATGTAGAATGGTGTTTATAAGCCAGTTCATTTCTATGTTTAAGTCTTAAGAAATCTTCTTTGTTCATTTCATTATATAAGGTATCTTAAGGGTTTTTCTGCAGCATTTTGTTTCGAATGAATCGATTGTCTTCCTTTGATATTTGCTTGATTGTCCATGATTCACCACCATATGTTGTTATTGGGAAGAAAATGTCATCAGTAATTTTAATTTTACTCCTTGCAGGTACTGCTTCCTGTACTGAAGTCATTTTGATTGTTGCTTTTCTCTCACTATTTGCACGACTTTTGTTGTCTTTTTTCTGCGTTGAAGCTCATATTGTTGTCTATGCTACTAACTGTTTCAAATCATCCAATCGGGGGGACTGGTTGGTCTCGAGGCAAGACGCCAGCCTCGAGACAGAGAGGTTGTGGGTTCAAATCCCGCCTACACCGGTTGGGATTTTTATTTTTGATTTCTCTCTGCGACAACAACCCCTGCTCTCAGCAGCGAGGCCCGGCTTGACACATCAATTACTCATTGACGGAAAACGATATGAGTACCTCCGAATTCGGAGTTATCTGCCTGTGCAGCGAGGGACCCCTGTACACACTGCTGCCAGGGAAAAATTGATTAACACGCAAAATTCAGTTCCTAGTCTTGGTGAACTCCGTCAGAGGTCAAAGCTGGCGAACGAAAAAAAAAAATCATCCAATTAGGTACACATTCTTTTTGAGCTGGATCGATTGGTGTGTCAGGCTGTGTTTGAAGTCATGAATTATTGTCCAACCTAGTACCCTAACCACAACGCTACTCGAACTCCAAGAAAATCATGTTATAAATAAAAACTATCTTTACGTCACATAATACTATAGCTGGTGTATGACGGGGGGCAACGATAGAACCAGAGGGATAAAGGCCGCTTGGTCAAGCAGTCGCCACGACGTGTGAGACTGAGGATTTTTATTTCACCCCGACAGAAAAAATCCTTTCTGTCTACCGCGGGCTTCGAACACCGAACGTCGGCTTTTCAGCTAGCGGAACAGTGGTTCTAGCTGCACGGCCACGCGCACCTCTTGTTAATAAATAACGGCTCAACCCCTAGTTTTGTGTCTCTGTTGTTTTCTTGTTGCACTGTTGTATGATCATGGTTATGGTTAGTAGAAGGCCCTGGTATCACTGCAAACGAATTAAAATCCATAATTGCTCAACCGCCCGTGCCAGTGGAATCATCTGAATTAAAACTCATCTCATTGAAGGATTCGAACAAAGAAAGGCAGCTGCAGTACCCATCATTGCAGCTACAACACATGCGAAAAGACATAAGGCTAAGCGGCACCGAAAGTGAACGCAGCTGAACTGTCCTTCGTCATACGATATCATCACTGTTGTATGCCATGATGTATTCTATGTTGCATACCATGTACATTTAACTGATTACTATATTATGTTTATCCTCCACTGAGTCTTATGCTATCAACAAGAGCTCACCAATCATTTATGTCCTTTGCTGTCCTGTCTTGTAGTATTCTCCAGGTGTGATTTATCTTTGTCGTTTCATTTTTTTGGTTAGATCTTCTGTTTTATTTTTCTCTTTAGGATCTATGGGCAGGGCAGAGGACATGGTGGGGGAGAGGTAAGAAGTTGGCCTCTAAAAAAAAAAAAATCCCGGATTCGGATCTCGCCAGAGGCGGTGCTAATTTTCCACATGGAATATGTTTTTTTTTCCCTAGCTTTACCTTCCACCAGCTTCTTGGTTGTGAAATCAGATGCCGTCCTGTTGTGATAGCGGCAATAAAAAATGAAAAGCCCTGTATACATTCTGCGCACGTTAAAAAACCCTTGCCAGTTGTAAAGTGAAAATGGTACTCCAAAAAATGTCCATGCCCGGTCAAAATTTATCATACAATTTTTGTTTCCCCAAAAACGTAACAAATATTATCAACGATAGAAAAATGAGAGAGTCTCTGAAGCCGGGGAATATCTGTCTGTATGGCGAGTAACACCAGAGCACAAATAATAGGAAATTAATATTATTAGAGGGGAACTTTCGAGGCGATGAATCAGTGAATCATTTCAGAGGAAGAGGTATGTTTACAGCACGCTGAAAAAAAATTACAAATAATCAACAACAGAAAAAAACAAAACAATATATGGTCCCAAGCAGGATGGAATCCGTATTCCTTGGCACAGCACCTTGCCTCGAGAAACAAAACGCTAGAGCACACGACCAACTCAGCTAACTAAAAAGTTAGCTATCAATGGCGGTGTCTTTCACGACGAATGCCGGTGTTATGTGAAAAATTTATTTTAAAAAAAAGTGAAGTCCACGCAAAATTCAGTCCCTATTTTTTGGGGGTATTATTTGGCACACTTCCGGTCAATATGGAGGATAGGCGACCGGAAACAGTTGAGGCACTGTCTTAAAAGTGTTCCTTGTTGCAGTTTCCTCATATTCCCAGTCCGACATGCCGGAACTACTGAGTAGTGCTATGTGCACACCGTGAGCTGTGAGTTTGATCCGGATGGTGTTTCTATATTATAATTGCTTACAATGAATGATGATATCGTATGACGAAGGACAGTTAAGATGCGTTCATTGTCTGTGCTATAATACGCCTTATGTCTTTTTACGTGTTCTGTGTTTGCAACGATGGGGACTGCAACTGCCATTCTTTGTTTGGATATCCCATGAGATATTAATTCGTATGATTCCACTGACACGGGTGGTTGAGCAATTATGGAATTCCATTCGTTTGCGGTGATACCAGGGCCTTTGAATAACCATAACCATTATTTGACTATATTCTGAACTTCCACTCCACTTTTAATTTTTCTTTCTCTCAACATCTTTGTCTTTCTTGTCGTCTCTCCTGTAGGGTGAATGTTTCTATAGTTAGAACATCCGAACAAATAGTGTATAACCTCTGTCGCTGGTTTCTATTTACGAAGTCACGTCTCTTTGAAATGTAGACGGTATTGCCCATATTTGGGAATGTGTTACGTGATGTCACACAGAGAGTGGCGGCTAAATACACGGCCGAACATGGTGGTAGATCATTTTAGAGAACGTTTCATAAACAGTGCACGTTTTCCGCTTACTAAGTTATAGGAATACATCTTAATGCGACAGGAGGAAATCTGATCGTCAGATGTGTAGTTCCGCCGCACAAATATTCGGCTTTTTGGTTTTTTCGATCACACCCATTTGGATTATTATTCCTCCTTTCCTTTCAGATCCTTTCCTTTCTTCCTTCCCCTCCATCCCTTCCTTCCTCCCTCCCCCTCCCTCCCGCCTTCCCCCTCCCTCCTTCCCTTCCTTCCTTCTTCCCTTCCTTCCTTCCTTCCTTCCTTCCTCTCTCCCTCTCTCCCTCCCTCCCTCCCTCACTCCCTTCCTTCCTTCCTTTTTCTTTCCTTCTTCCTTTGTCTTTCTTTCTTTCTGTTATTTCTTTCTTTCTGTTTATTCTTTCATTCTTTGTTTGTTTCTTTCGTTCTTTCTTTAATACTTTCTTTCACTCTTTCGGGTGTCGATAGAGATACAATGTTATGCCTTTTCCGGCGGCTTGAACCATTTCCACTCGATGTTGTCGAAGCGTTTCAGTGATGTTGTCTGTCCATCTTACTCCGTGCCATCCTCCTGCGTTCGAGCACGGGGTGCACTCTTTTTATAGGTATAATGCATCTAGATTTGTTCAAGTTATGGATCACAAAGGAGCCGTGATAGCTCAGTGGTTAGTGAACTGGACTACAAAGGACAAGAGGTAGGGTTAGATCCCAACCGACGGCTTCCGCTTCACCTAGCCTTAAATGGGTACCTGCACAACTGAATAATCAAATTCACAAATGCCTTTTTTCGGAAGTATAAATCGCTGGCAAGATCTCTCCTATTTTCTTAATACTAGGTGTCTTTTTTCAGCTCTTTATCTTTTCACGCAGATCATCCGACGCTCTTGATATTTTTCATGGTTCCTCTTCTTTTTGTTGTGTTAAGTTGTGATGTTCATCACAGCACATCGCAGAGACCAAGATGCGTTTCAATCTACTCGAAATACGTGGAACCTCAAAGGGGAACCATGACTAACGCGCACAATGTCCGCCGCACAGCCTGCAACTTGTTAATTGTACTTATGTGTAACTGATCATGGTTCACTGTATGAAACGCATTTTAAGAACATCTTCTATTGAGTTTGCACTGTGCTTGCAAGGGGTCCTATATGACCACTTATAATTTTCTTTTTTCTCTTTCTCTGACGGTTCCGCGACAAAGCATGTCTTGCTACCTAGCATCGCGTTCTCCAAGTTTGTGTTTCAAACTCATCTCCATTTTCTAGCCATAAACTGTTCCTCTATTGATCCTTATACTGTTATTTTAAAAACATATTTTCATGTCTGATCAACTGGAACTTCTATTGTTCAAAAATATCCTCACGCAATTATTTTAAAATCATCAAGTACCATGCCTGTTGGCGTAGGTGATCATGTCTCTCCACAACTTTTGATCTCGAGAGTTATTTATAATTTCTGTTGTTGACCTTCTGCCAAGCCATTCTCTTAAGCTGTCTTGTATTTTTCTCTTTGCTTCCCTCTCTTTTAAAATATATACATATTTTTGTGTGTGTTATGCTTGCGTTCGCTCGATGACTAAAGTATTCTAGAGTATTCTTAGACTGTAGAATTCCTCTTTGTTATCCACCCTTAAAAGGACGTTAAGTGGGCGTGTCTGCGTTGTGTTCTGGTTTGCAGTATAACTGTTATATTTGCGCCTTTCGGCCCAACACATCCGACTTCAGCACGACATTTTTGAGTACCGGGTTGTCTTCCCTCTTCGATTCTGCTCGCTTGGCAAGACTAGACAGGTTAGTCTGTTACTGGAGGCACCACGGAGAGATGGAGCAGGGTCTGGATAGTTCTGGTTACCGATCCTGGCGCAAGCCATCAGCTGTTGGTCGCTGACAACTTCCAGCTCTGGTGCTGGGAGGCGCGCCTTCGCCTCCTTTTGCATTCTTAAAACCATGCCGTTGTACTGAATTTTATAATGGCAGGAACTAATATTGTTCCGACAATTTCACTGGCTCATATTTCCGTGAATGTTTTGTGATGAAGGCACTGGTATCTCACCTTGCTTTAAATAATAACACATTTACGTCATTTGAGCTTAATTTTAAGGATGCACCATGAAAAGTAATAGTCGTCGAACTAACGCGGCAGAAGAAAATAAACCTAATAATATATTCAGAAATAATTATATATATATATATAATTATATATATATAGATAATATATAATTATATCTAATATATTAATATATATCTATAATATATATATATATATATATATATATATATTATATATATATATATAGAGAGAGAGAGAGAGAGAATTTCTAGACCATCTAAATGAATATATATCTCTTATTTAACTAACATTAGAGATTCCTTTACTCGTTCGACAACTGGTTTATTTTTAGCACTGAGGGATCATGTACACTGGAGCCTCTTGTACTTTCGATTGTCTTAATGGCTTATAGTGTTGTACGAGTTTAGTTTCAGTGTGTGAGTTTTTGTATCTGTTATGTGTTACTTAACTTGTACTTTAGTGTTTGAATTATGATTTGTCTTGTAAGGAGTGCAAATATAATTGTTTCGTAATCTTTTGGTTGTGTAATTAACACCCATCTAAACAAATATAATGATGTGTACTATAAGATAAGTTTGCAACTCAATATTTCTGCAAATTCCATGTATGAGCATTAGAAGCAAAGGAGAAAAGAAAGACAACTACTCATTTGAGGTATCTTTGAAAAGTACTTAATGGAAACGAACTTAATGGGAAGTGAAGAAATCGATGGCGGGGGTGACGTAGTGGTCTCGTCATTTCTGAGCTTTAACCAGAGACAACGAAATCAAAACAAATCAGAGACAACTAATTCAAAACAAACCAGAGACAACTAATTCAAAACAAACGAGGAAATTAGAGAAATCGCCAATCAACCACTAGTATCATCAGTAAAAGTAGGCTGTTTTGTCTTTTAACATCTTATGATATACGTTAGAATTTCTCTCCATGGTTTTCTTTGGAAAAGTACGTGATGAGGCTCCAATCTATTTCATGGTGCTCGCCACGTTTGCAGTTGTGTCTACAGAATTATAAAACGCGCAAACCATTTTAGTTAGAAATTGTTATATTTTAGAACTTCAAACCTTCTGGGGGTTAAAATTACATTTTGCATCACCCACAAACTCTCACATGTGTCAAATTTTGCTCTTTTTGGTACAAGCTGTTTTCTACTTAAAATGATCATTCATATTTAAATGTTTACTTTATCAACATAATTGTACGGTGTGTGGTGTCACCATTGATCGCGAAGGGGATACAAGTAAAGAAATGAGAATCAGAATAGCTAAATCAGTTAAGTCTTTCAGAAGCCTTGAAAAGTTGTGGAAATCAAAACTCATCAGCACAAAAACGAAAGTTAGACTATTCCATTCAACCGTACAATCAAACCTTACATATTAATGCGAAAGCTGGAAAACAACAAAATACATATAAATAAAGTTGAACGCATTTGAAAATAAATATCTAAGGAAAATACTTGGTTATGCTTGGAACGAATTCAAAACAAACGAGGAAATTAAATAAATCACCAATCAACTACTAATATCATCATAATGAAGAAAAGACGTTTGAAATATGTTGGACATTTGATGAGGAGAGATAATAACCGAATAATAATAAGTGGGAAACAACAGATAGGAGGAAAAGAGGCCGACCCAAAGAAAGACTGAGAAGAACATTGCTCAAAGATGCAAAGGCAGCAGGAATCGGCTCCCTCGATGAGATCGAGATGGTTGCACAGAACAGAGACAAATGGCGAGATTTGATAAAAGATCTTTGGAAGGATTGAGAATGCTAGAAACAAAATTTCGGAACAGGGAAATAGTATCTGAGTATACGCCCGAATACGGCTCGGAAATAGTATCTGAGTATACGCCCGAGTACGGCTCGGAAATAGTATCTGAGTATACGCCCGAGTACGGCTCGGAAATAGTATCTGAGTATACGCCCGAGTACGGCTCGGAAATAGTATCTGAGTATACGCCCGAATACGGCTCGGAAATAGTATCTGAGTATACGCCCGAATACGGCTCGGAAATAGTATCTGAGTATATGCCCTAAGGGCCGAATACGGCTCGAAAGGCCGATAGATAGATGGAATTAAATTAAATGTTTTAGAAATGTAATGTGGTTATCGACAAATATCATTCCGCAACAAGCATTAACAGACAGATTCAACAACAGAAGAGATAGAGAAAAACGCTGTCATGAGATGTTGAAACTAAATATCTAAATATCTAATGAAGAACAAAAAGCACAACGTGTGAGACCAAACCAAATTGCACCTTCCGGAACACTTGATTTTCTCTCGACGCTGAAAGGTAAAATGGATTGATAAGCAGACAATACAAGCAGTGTGTGAACTATTCTTTGTTTTGTAAAGTTTGCTATGTGTTGCAATATTTGAATTAACATGTGAGAAGGTTAGCTCCAGTTGATATCAATATGTTAATTATTCCCCCTTGTTTTTTTAAAATTATTATTATTTGGAATATACGCGCATGCAAATGTCATTACAAATTCAACAAAGGTCACTTTGAAGCGAGCTCTTTTATAATTAAGTTTTAGTTTTAGCTGTTAAAGCAAATTAACTTGCTGAAATTAATTGCTGTTAGCGCATTTATGACGTATTGTTTACGTTAACAAGGAAACCAAACTATAATCGTTGCTATGGTTACATTCCCGTGTTAAAATAGAGGAACCTGTTCCATATAATTAAGGAAACCTCTGTTGTCAATGAGATAGTATAACAATCCTAATGCGGTAACATTACTAGATGTTTCTTGCATAGTTAGTTAACGTACTAGTAGGTTAATTGTTACACGATATCTTTATATATCAAAGAGTGTGGGTTTGTTTCCATTAACGAATACATTCACACATACGTTAAAGGATATACTGAGATATCACACACAGAGAGAGGGAGGGAGAGAGAGAGAGAGAGAGAGAGAGAGAGAGAGAGAGAGAGAGAGAGAGAGAGAGAGAGAGAGACAGTCGGAAGCAGGCTGATGACGATTTTCAGTAAAGTTTTATTAGTTGAATTATATTTATTATGCTGCTCTTTGTTAAAACAGTTTAGTTTTCTTTGTTGAATAAAATAGTTTAGTTTGATCTTAGTTTAAAGATTAGTTTTGTTGTTATTAACTAAACAGTTTCGTTTTGTTGTTAGTGATTAAAAAGTTCAGTTTTTTCATGATTAAAAACAGAATAGCTTTTTTGTTCATAAAACAGTTAAATTTGTTGTTCATTGAAACAGTTTAGTTGTTTTATTTGTGTTTGTTTAAAACAATTTCGTATTTTGTTTGTTTGTTGAAACAATTTGGTGTATGGTTTATTGACAGCAAGCTGGTTGTTTGATCTTAATTTTTGTTTTAGAATCTGTAGCCACTAATGTCGATGTGAAATGTCAGCACGAATGTTAAAGTATACCAGAAGTGTGAGCACCAAAGACATACTACAGGCATGTGCAACAAATAGGGACCTCCGATACCGCGCATATAATAGTCTTTTATAAAGTGTACAAATGGTGGCGGGGTGTTGACTAGCATTATATGTATCTAAAGTAATTTTGCAAGGATATGTAAGTACATTCACGTAGATTAAATCTAGAGAAGTCTAAAACTTATGTCATAAAATCATATGTAAATTTAGCTATATGTAATAAAGTAAGTAAGTTAAGGGCCCCGTTACACCAAGTGGCGCATAGGGAATATGGTGTTAATGACTATACATACCATGGACAGCTATGAAGAGTAATGAAAACGTTCTGAAAGAGGCCAAAGTAAAAATAGAGCCAATTTCCCATATTAGGGAGAAACAGTAATAATTTTTTTGGCCATGTAATGAGAATGGAACAGCTGGAATATATTGTGACAATTATGAAAATTCAGGGACGAAGAGATAGAGGGAAGCAAAGAGAAAAGATGCCAGACAGTTTAAGAGAATGGCTTGGCAGAAGGTCAACAACAGAAATGATAAATAACTGTCGGGATCGAAAGTTGTGGAGAGACATGATCTCTTGTGCCAGCAGACCCAGTACTTGATGATGATGATGATGATGACTATAATTTTTACAGACCATAGACATATGATTTGTGGAGTAACATTGTCGGTATTACGCCCGTACCGCTTTTCTTTCCCAGAAAAAAAAAATATTGTACCATTTAAGGCTGGGTGAACCCGGAAGCCGTCGATCAGGATCATACCCGACTTCTTGTCCTTCGTAATTCGGTTCAATTACCGATGAGCTATCATAGCTCCCCTAGTTACAAGTAGACTGGGAAAATCTAGTTTAAGAAAAAAAACCTTGTAGTAAAGCCCGATGTGTACAGATGAGACATGTCAAAGTCTAAATAATCTGACCTAAAGGCTGTATATCTAGCTATGTTATGTCTAAATAATGCGTCCTAACGGCTGTATATCTAGCTGCATTGTGTCTAAATAATATATCCTAACGGGTGTATATCTAGCTGTATTAAGTCTAAATAATGTGCCCTAACGGCTGTATATCTAGCTGTGTTATGTCTAAATAAAGTGTCCTAACTGCTATATATCTAGCTGTATTATGTCTAAATAAAGTGCCCTAACGGCTGTATATCTAGCTGTATTATGTCTAAATAAGTCTCAAAACTATGCGCTATTGACTGATCTGCACGCCTAGCATATTTAGGCCTGGAAAATCTAAATATCCTATCCAAACGACAGACCTGCAGATATACTTAAAGAGCATTGTGAGTATGGTCGTCAGAATTGTGGACAGAAATGTATGTCTGACAATAATCTCCATCAAAACGCATAAGTGAGAAAAATAGTGCAATTTATGAACTAAAATAAATTGTGACAGAAGTATAACCAGTGACCGCATTTGTCCTTTTTTTTTTTTTTTTTTTAGTAATGCCATTTTGTCGCATTATTCATGGAAAAAATTGCCGAAAAAAGAAAACGAATATGTTAAACGAGGTTCGCGTATTCAATAACCACAATTTCAAATCCAGATAATGGACAAGCGGAATCCAAAAATTCCAATAATGGTTATTGCTATTGACTAAGTGCTAGTTTGACATTTATTGTAATGATGGAATTATGCAATTGTTATCTTCGAGAACTGTACAAACTTTATAACCGCTGGACCAAAACATATTTATAATAATAAGTATTCAACGTTTGTAAGAGTAAAATAATGTCTTCAAGCTTAGTATACTGCAGGAAATCGACGGTTAGGGGGGGATCGTGCCCTATGCAGACCTATCTCTATCTATCTATCTATCTATCTATCTATTGACCTTTCGAGCCGTAGCCGGCCCATAGGGCGTAGACCAAGATACACCTTCTCCTATCTGAATTTTTGTTCTAGCAGTTTTCTTTTAAAGATATTTTATCAAATCTCGCCATCTGTCTCTGTTCTGTGCAAGCAACTCTATCTCATTGAGGGAGCCGAATGCTGCTGCTCTTGCCTCTCTCATCAATGTTCTTCTCAGTGTCTCCCTGGGTCTTCCTATTTTTCTCTTACCTGTTGTTTCCCACATGAGGGCTTGCTTTGCTATTCGGTTACTATCTCTTCTCATCACATGTCCAACATATGACCATCGTGTTTTCTTTATTCCTGAAGATATTAGTGGTTGATTGGCGATTTCTCTAATTTCCTCGTTTGTTACCTGCAGACCTTAAAATTCCAAGAAACTAAAAGGGCCAAAATCTTGATCGGTGAACTTTTTCTGATGCATGCATTGCATCCTGTTGTAATGAATTCTTTCGTTGATAGCGAATTCTCACAAAATCCTTGCAAACGTCCTTATATCTCAACACAGGTCTGTCCTCCTAAGTTCACCATACAATAATTGTTTGTGAACACGATTGTTGTCCATTCTTGTCGCGTGACCAAACCACCTTAATCTCAGATTCCTTAGTTGCCATAATGGATGGGGGTTTGGCTCGTTGCAAGACGTCTGAGGTTTAATACTGTCCTGCCATTTCTTCTTCTACCTTTTTAGATCCCAGTGGGGCATATGTCTTCAACAAACACTTTCCAATTCGTTCTGTTTTTTGCCATTCTTTTAAGATCATTCCATGTCTTCCCCATCATCTTCATCTCTGCTTCCATCTGTCTTCTCCAAGAATTCCTTGGTCTTCCTCTTTGTCTTTTCCCCTAGGGATTCCAAAAAGGGGCATGTTGTGTAATACTCTCAGTTGGCTTCCGTTGTGTGTGTCCTATCCAGCGCCATCGTCTTCGCTGTATCTCTTTATCCACTGGTATTTGACTGGTACATTTGACTTCCGTTTCCAAGATGGCGGAACTGAGTTACGTTCTCTCTATCGCTGCAGAAATTCCGTTGGATTCTTACCAACTTCGGGTTTCCGTTCCAATTTTCTGCATTCCAGTCGAGATGATGTTCTACTTGTTATATCTGCGCCAATGAATTGGCGTTGCACGCACAGCAATGCTCCGTTTTGACAATTCAAGTGTTGTGAATGCGCCTTCCAACGTCTAATGTTGATCTGCGTTTTATGCCACACTAAGTGCTGTTCAGTGACCATTTGATGGAGATGTTTGCCGCAAGTTATTTACAAGTTACAGCGCATTAATGTGGTGGGCTCCGTCAAGTCATTCAAGTCAGCGTCTTTGGGAAGTTTGTACCATGTTTCGTTTGTTGTAGACTGCATTCAGTAGAGTAATAATGAATACATGGGCGCAGACATTTTGTGCGTGCTACGTCATCATAATGGATCATCGTGTGTCCCAAGACCGTCCATGTGCTAATCTTGCGATCTTGCGTTTGGTGTGCATCGGGGATAATCTGAAGACGAACTGTGTTTTGTATGTTCGGAGTTGGAGTTAAACACGATGTCCTAACATCATCAAGCGCCATACATTTATTATGACGATCATCATTTTCAGGAGGACGTGATCTTCCGGGCAATGTGATGGATAGGCGGCAGGAACCATTGAAGGCTATGTCTGCAAAGTATTCCTTGTTGCAGTTTCCTCATGTTCCAAGTCCGGCTTGTTGCAGGAGCTACTGAGTTAAGTGCTCTGTGCACACCGTGAGCTGTGTGTCTCATCCGTTTTGATCCTGCTTCGATATCCCGCTTGTTTACGATGAATGATGATATCGTATGGCAGGGAACAGTTGGCTGTGTTCACTTTCTGCGCAGTTTCGCCTTATGTCTTTTGGCGTGTGCTGAGACTGCTACGATGGGGACTACAGTTACCTTTCTTTGTTTGGGAGATGAGTTAGTAATTCGGATGATTCCACTGGCACGGGCGGTTGAGCAATTATGGATTTTAATTCGTTTGCAGTGATACCGAGGCCTTCCATAACCATAACCATTTCCATAATTCTATGTTAGTGATTTTGTCCTGCCATTTCCATCCTTTTATTCTGAGTAAGCATCCATTAATGAAAGTCTGTATCTTCGTGATTGTCAATTTTGTTGTTCTCCATGTTTCATAGCCATATAATAGGACCGCCTTAACATTTGAGTTGAACATTTTTATTTTTGTATTTAACCAAATTTCTTTGGATTTCCATATGTTTCCCAGTGCAACGAAAGCTCCTCTTGCTTTTGATATCCTTATTTTGGTATCATTTTCTATTCCTCCCTCTTTATCTATATTACTGCCCAGATATATGTAAGATTCTCCTGCCATTTAATGTCCATTATTTGGACTTGAATTTGAGCAGAGAGTAAAATTATATTTCTCCATTTTGTCTGTAATTATACAAATAAATATTCTGAAATATTAAAATGCAGCAAGAGAAGTCCCCGGTTATAGCTTGTCCAGAGTCCCTTAAATTTATAGCTACACCAGTACTGTAAACACTCTAATTCTGCTTTGATTTAAATATAAATTGTTCCCTCGTGCATACATTTCATCATGTGGGCGTATTTAACATAACGTTGCCCTAATATCACTGAAAGGACCTTGTTTTTGTAAGCAGTTAATCTGAAGCGTGTTTGTTGGGCGCATCGATCTGACAGATCGATGGCTTGGCGCATGATATGTTGAATAATAGTTGACTTAGTTGATGGATGGATGGATGGATGGATGGAGTGATGGATGGATGGGTTGATGCAGTGATGGATGGATAGGTGGATGGATGCAGTGATGGATGGATGGGTGGATGGATGCAGTGATGGATAGATGGATGGATGGATGGAGTGATGGATGGATGGGTTGATGCAGTGATGGATGGATAGGTGGATGGATGCAGTGATGGATGGATGGATGCAGTGATGGATGGATGGATGGAGTGATGGATGGATGGGTTGATGCAGTGATGGATGGATAGGTGGATGGATGCAGTGATGGATGGATGGGTGGATGGATGCAGTGATGGATGGATGGATGCAGTGATGGATGGATGGGTTGATGCAGTGATGGATGGATAGGTGGATGGATGCAGTGATGGATGGATGGGTGGATGGATGCAGTGATGGATGGATGGATGGATGCAGTGATGGATGGATGGATGCAGTGATGGATAAATGGATGGATGGATGCAGTGATGGATGGATGGGTATATGCAGTGATGGATGGATAGGTGGATGGATGCAGTGATGGATGGATGGGTGGATGGATGCAGTGATGGATGGATGGATGCAGTGATGGATGGATGGATGGATGGATGCAGTGATGGGTGGATGGATGCAGTGATGGGTGGATAGATGGATGCAGTGATGGATGGATGGATGGATGGATGCAGTGATGGATGGATGGATGCAGTGATGGATTAATGGATGGATGGATGCAGTGATGTATGGATGGATGGATGCAGTGATGGATGGATGGATGCAGTGATGGATGGAGGGATGCAGTGATGGATGAATGCAGTGATGGATGGATGCAGTGATGGATGGATGGATGGATGCAGTGATGGATGGGTGGATGGATGCAGTGATGGGTGGATGGGTGGATGCAATGATGGGTGGATGGTTGGATGCAGTGATGGGTGGATGGATGCATTGATGGATGGATGGATGCAGTGATGGGTGGATGGGTGGATGCAGTGATGGATGGATGGATGGATGTATGCAGTGATGGGTGGATGGATGCAGTGATGGGTGGATGGATGGGTGCAGTGATGGGTGGATGGATTCAGTGATGGATGGATGGATGCAGTGATAGGTGGATGGATGCAGTCATGGATGGATGGATGGATACAGTGATGGGTGGATGGATGCAGTGATGGATGGATGAATGGATGTAGTGATGGATGGATGGATGGATGCAGTGATGGATGGATGGATGCGGTGTATGGGTGGATGCAGTGATGGATGGATGCAGTGATGGGTAGATGCAGTGATGGCTGGATGCAGTGATGGGTGGATCGGTGGATGTAGTGATGGGTGGATGCAGTGATGGATGGATGCAGTGATGGGTGGATGGGTGGATGCAGTGATGGGTGGATGGGTGGATGCAGTGATGGATGGATGGGTGGATGCAGTGATGGGTGGATGGGTGGATGCAGTGGTGGATAGATGGGTGGAGGCAGTGATGGTTGAATGGATGGATGCAGTGATGGATGGATGGGTGGATGCAGTGATGGATGGATGGATGCAGTGATGGGTTGATGGAGTGGTGGGTGGATGCAGTGATGGGTGGATGCAGTGATGGGTGGATGCAGTGATGGGTGGATGGAGTGATGGGTTGATGGATGGATGCAGTGATGGGTGGATGGATGGATGCAGTGATGGGTGGATGGAGTGATGGGTGGATGGATGGATGCAGTGATGGGTGGATGGAGTGATGGGTGGATGGATGAATGCAGTGATGGGTGGATGCAGTGATGGGTGAATGCAGTGATGGATGGATGGGTGGAGGGATGGATGCAGTGATGGATGGATTGATGGATGCAGTGATGGATGGATCGGTGGATGCAGTGATGGGTGGATGGATGGATGCAGTGATGGACGGATGGGTGCAGTGATGGGTGGATGGATGGATGGATGCAGTGATGGACGGATAGATTGATGCAGTGATGAATGGATGGATGGATGGATGCAGTGATGGATTGATGGATTGATGTAGTGATGAATGGATGGATGCAGTGATGGATGGATGGGTAGATGGATGCAGTGATGGATGGATGGGTAGATTGATGCAGTGATGGATGGATGGGTAGATGGATGCAGTGATGGATGGATGGATGCAGTGTTGGATGATTCGATGGATGGGTGGATGCAGTGATGGATGGATGGATAAAGTGATGGATGAATGGATGGATGGATGCAGTGATGGATGGATGTATAGATGGATGGATGCAGTGATGGATGGATGGAAGGGTAAACAGATGAAGGATGGATAGAGGGAGGAGGAGAGGGAAGTCGATTGGTAGCTAGTTGTTAGCTATATATATATACTAAAGGATAGGTGAATAGTAGCTTGACTACATTTATCGATGCACAGAAGGATGAAGGAATGTGTGAATTGAAAAGTAGCGAGAGGCGTGTCTGAATTATATGCAAGTTGGCAACACGATGGATTGGCAAATATATATTTATGTATAATCAAGTACATATCGTAACATAGCAGCATTAATTTCTAGATATTGAAATTGATGACTGTCCCATTCACATGATAAATTGATGTCTTTACAAGTAGATGACGTTCTTGTATGATTGCTTGATTGACTGGTTTTGCTGCTTTGTAAATGGTTTGCAAGTCTATCTTTATTATATCATAATAGATTTTTATCAACCAGTTACATTTCATTATTTTTTATTATTCTTCTTTTTTGAAACCAACGATAACGTAGTGGTTAGAGAACTGGTTGACAGGGGGAAAGAGTTCGGGTTTGATCTAAACATTGGCCTTAGACGCACCCGTAATTTGGTTCCCAAACTTCTTTTTTTTTCCTGGAAAATAGAGACGGTACTTGTGTAGTCCTGACCATAATCGCAACAAAAAGTACACACAGTGGAAAGATATGAACAATAGTACGAAATGTGTTATATACAACGTTCGATACTTGACGAGTTCTTGTCTTTATGTTCATTGTTTTTAGTTTTCCTTTCGTTGTTAGCCTATTTTGGTGTAAATTATTTTGCACCTTGTGGACCAGTGTATTCATCATGACACTCGTGTGTTGGGAACTGCTTCACTAATCTCTACTTTCTATTGACACTTCTGCAAGGCATCGGTTGTTTGTAGTTATAGTCGGATCTCCTTGGAAGACAACTAAACTAGTATTTCTAAGTTAGCTGAGTGACAGTGTACCAAGCGTTCGGCTTCTCGTGGCAAGGCGCAGTGCCATGGAGTACGGGTTCCATCCCGCTTCGGACCATATATTGTTTTTTGTTTTTTTCTGTTGTTGTTTATTTGTCATTTTTTCTGAGTGCTGTAATACATACCTCTTCCTTCTATAATTCCCTAGTATTTCTAACTCGGATCTGCGGTAAGTTTCCCTTCTCTTAAACCGGTTGTCCGGCCAAGAATAACATGCTCCCTCTGTATGGATATTTTACCCCGTTTTTCTTGCTGTCACTTTCTTTAACAACCTTGATTTTAATGAGCATGAAAATAGTTTCAGTTTTAATATTTTAGCTGACTTGCCTGGCAGTACTAGATCCCAACTTATGTGTCTGATTTAGCTACGCGACGCGTAGAATTTAATCAATCGTCACTTTTGTTATTGCGCCTTATAAGATTGATTTTCTTTGTGATTCAGTAAAAGAGACTACATCGGGAATTGGCTGATAATGTTCTAGAAAAAAAAAATATATATATATATATATATATATATATATATATATATATATATATATATGGTCTCTTGTTTCTCTCTCCACAGACGGTTGGAAATAGGGCAAATGCTTGTGTACAATAGTAACCGCGCGACACTTTGGTTCTTTGGTTATGGAAGGCTCCGGTCGCACTGCAAACGAATTAAAATCCATAATTGCGCAATCGCCCGTGCCAGTGGAATAATCCGAATTACTAACTCATCTCCCAAACAAAAGAAGGTAGCTGTAGTCCCCATAATAGCAGTCTCAGCATACGCCAAAAGACATAAGGCGAAACCGCACAGAAAGTGAATACAGCCAACTGTTCCCTACCATACGATATCATCATTCATCGTAAACAATTGCTTATCCCTTGATGGATATTGCCAATATAGGAATTATAGGTCTGGCTACAGAACGAAGTCAGTTTTATGTCGGAGGTTCCCGTCTCTTTTCTTCTGCGTCTTTTTTCTTGTAACTTTTGTTTAATTTCATTCTCAAATGTTAGCCGCCTTTTGATCCATATGATACGACCATCTGCAAGTTGTCCCCAGGTGTCGCCACTAAGTTCATCCAGGGATACGTCGCAGATATGTTTCATCTCACTTTTCGTCTATCCCAGACTGCTTCCCATCTATACGATCCTGATACAATATTTGCTTGGGGATGCGATTTTGTTTCTAACATTTATATGTAAGATAACAATAACACAATAATGTAATGTAACAATATATAATATTTATATTTGTTATAACATTTTCCAGCCGTCTTAATCTTCGACACCTGAGTGTTGCCATAATCGATGGAAGCCTAGACGTTGCAGGACTTCTGAGCTTGTTTCTTGGTCCTGCTATTTGATGTTCATTATTTTTTTGAGGCAGCGAATTTAGAAAGCTTTAGTCTTTTTCCCCGCCTTGAATAGCTTGTCCAAACTTCTGATCCATATATGAGTTCTAAGCACACATGTTTGAAATATATATTAAGACTTGGTTGTTAATATTAGGGGCAATAGGCAAACAAATGAAAAGACGATTACTGCCCACAGCGATGGAATTTTTCAGAAGAATATTAAGAATTCCGTGGGCAGTTAAAAAACCAACGAGAGAATTCTCTAACATAAAAAGAAAGAAAGCTTTTCAAAAACATCAAAAAGAAAAATGCTTTTTTTTTCGCCCTTTCATAATTAGTGAAAAGTTAGAACACTTGGATACAACTGGCGAAATAGAAGACAAACGAAATTGCGAACAACAAATAGAGAAAACATAGTTGAAACAATACAAGGGGAGAATTTTGGAAGGATATGATCGTCTGCGCCAGCTAGTATGGCACATGATAATGGGTATTAATGTTAATTTCAAGTCATTCCATATCAGTTGTTTTTATTTCGAGTTATTCCTAGATCAGTTGTGTTAATTTCGAGTTATTCCTAGATCAGTTGTGTTAATTTCGAGTTATTCCTAGATCAGTTGTGTTAATTTCGAGTTATTCCTAGATCAGTTGTGTTAATTTCGAGTTATTCCTAGATCAGTTGTGTTAATTTCGAGTTATTCCTAGATCAGTTGTGTTAATTTCGAGTTATTCCTAGATCAGTTGTGTTAATTTCGAGTTATTCCATATCAGTTGTGTTCATTTCGATTTATTCCATATCAGTTGTGTTAATTTCGAGTTATTCCATATCAGTTGTGTTCATTTCGATTTATTCCATAACAGTTGTGTTAATTTCGAGTTATTCCATATCAGTTGTGTTAATTTCGAGTTATTCCATAACAGTTGTGTTAATTTCGAGTTATTCCATATCAGTTGTGTTAATTTCGGTTATTCCATATCAGTTGTGTTCATTTACCAAATGTTGTTGCTGCCTTGCTATTTCGCATATTTAGTTTCTCCTCGATGGACGGACCGTGACAGTACATTCAAGATAACTGAACCTTTTACTTGTTGAACCCTGGACAGCTAAAAAAGATCAACGAGGACATTTTCAAAGAGGCCAACACAAAAAGGGAGCTCCTAAGAAACATCAGAAAGAAACAATCATCGTTTTTTTCGGATAATCATGAGAAGAGGAAAGTTGGAATACTTGGTTACAACTGGCAAAATACAGGGAAAGAGAGATCGCGTACGACGAAGAGAGAAGATACTAGATAGCTTGATACGATGCACAGTATGTATGTATTGTATGTATTGTATGTATGTATGTATGTATATATGTATATATATATATATATATATATATGTGTGTGTATATATATATATGTATATGTATATATATATGTGTGTGTGTGTGTGTGTGTGTGTGTGTGTGTGCGTGCGTGCGTGCGTGCCTGTGTGTGGTAGGGGGCTCTTTTCGTCTTATAAGACGGTCTAGTGGATGCTATTGTGTACTTTTTTGTTTTTAAGGTTTTGTTTGTGTTCAACAGCTTCTCTCGTGGCTAATTCTACCAATGTTTGACAAACACACACGGCTACAGAATGAAAAGTCAGGGAAAATATGGTGTTAGTGACCATACATTTTACAGACCTTCAAAGTTAACACACTTATCCACAGGGTTTTCCATCCTTTTTCATGATTCTTTTCTCTTCTAATTGTTGCCTTAGCACAGTCTCAAATGAAACAGTAGATAGAAGCTTGTGGAAGGACATGATCGCCTACGCCAACCGGTTTGGCACATAATAATGATACATGAACCTCTGCATTAATCAACGCGTGCTTTTTATCAAGGTTATGATTGTGGCTTTGGCGTTTTCCTGTGCTAGAATTGCAGTTTCATTTTTCTGTACAGGAATTGTAAACAGGAAGAGGTTGCATAGTGTGTTCAAGCCATTAATCAATGCTTGCAAAGTGTCTTCGTTGTGAACAACTAGAGCTGCATTATCAGCAAAGAGTAAATCTCTGCTTTAGCCATTTCTCTTTTTTGTTTCAAAATTGAAAAAGGAGCGATCAGATCTTTAGCTTATGTGGATGTTATCGAATGTTGCTGAGAATAAAGGGTGTGAGAGGGCAGCAACAAAGATTAGCAGGAGGGTACAGGGAAGGGCTCAACTTTTACTTAACTCCACTTTTGCCTTGAAAACACTCAGATAATCTGTCGTCAAACTGTGATGAAGAGTTCATTCATCCCTGAAATAATAATAATAATAAAAAAAGAGCTCCCTCACGCCACGTGACATATTGAGAATATTGTGTGTTAGTGATAATAATTTGTACAGACCTTCGGCAAATGATTTTTGGGATAATGAAGTCAGAATTACGCCCGTTCAGCTTTGCTTTTCCAGAAAAAAAAAATCAGGTACCCATTTAAAACTGGGTGATCCTGGAAGCCGTCGATAATGAACAAACCCGACCTACTGTAGTTTGTAGTTCAGTTAATTAGCCACTGAACTATCGCTGCTCCCTCACGAAATAATATGTTCAGTTTATACAGCATGGATAAGCAACCAATGCTCTTCAGGACTTTATAGAGCCATGCACTGCTCACCGTGAGCTGTGTTTCATCCAGATGGTGTTTCTATATTCAGATTACTTACAATGAATGATGATATCGTATGACAAAGGACAGTTCAGTTGCGTTCACTGTCGGTGCTAATCTGCCTTCTGTCTTTTGACGTGTGCTGTGATTGCTATGACGGGGACTGCAGTTGCCTTTTATTGTTTAGATATTCGATCTGATATTAATTCGAGTGATTCCACTGGTACGGGTGGTTGAGTAATTATGGATTTCCATTCGATTGCAGTGATACCGGGGCCTTCGATTAACTATAACCATAAGTAGTTTAATAGGAAACATTCTTAAGATTAAAGGAGTTAATATAACTGCTGGCACTGCTTTTCTGAATCAAGTTTCTCATTGTTTACTCTAAAGATATATTCTTTTGAGGCATGAGTAATTGTAGAATAAATGTATTTCTATTTACCATTATTTTCAACTAAAATTTAACTGAATATTTTCTACTTAACAGTCGCTTTAGTCATTGCGCCAATCATTTAATTTCGCCACTTCCAACTGAAATGTAAAATGTGAAAGAATGGTCAGATGGATACAAGAAGAACTCATAGAAAATATAACAAAGCATTTGGGAGAATGAAAAGTGGTATCCAGTCAGCCAGGATTTAAATGTAAATACAGACATAATTGTGCAAGGTTCTGACACCTCTAGAAAGTGAACATTACCATTTTGCAATGTGACGGATATGCGGCAGGTACCGTTAAAGGCGGTGTCTGAAAAGTGTTCCTTGTTGCAGTTTCCTCATATTCCAAGTCCAGCTTGCTGCCGGAGGTACTGAATTAAGTGCTCTGTGCATGCACACTGTGAGCTGTGCGTTTCATCCGTTTTTATTCGTGTTTCGATATTACGATTAGTAAAAAAAGTAAAGTACACCCGTCACGCAAAGTGGCGTATAGGGAAAATATGTTGTTAGTGACCATAAATTTCACAGACCTTAAGCACATGATTTTTGGAGTAATGTGGTCGGTATTACGTCTGTGCTGCTTTACTTTCCCAGAAAAAAATCCGGTACCCATTTAAGGCTGGGTGAACCCGGAAGCCGTCGGTTGGATCGAACCCTACCCCTTGTCCTTTGTAGTCCGGTTCACTAACCACTGAGCTATCGCGGCTTCCGATATTCCGATCGCTTTCAATGAATGATGATGATTTCGTATGACGAGGAACAGATGGCTGTGTTCACTTTCTGTGCGATTTCGCCTGATGTCTTTTAGCGTGTGCTGGTACTTCTGTGATGGGGACTGGAGTTACCTTTCTTTGTTTGGGGAAATGAGATTTTAATTCGGATGATTCCACTGACACTTGCGGTTGAGCAATTATGGATTTTAATTCGTTTGCAGTGACACCGGTGCTTTCGACTAACCATAACTATTTTGATCCACCGAGTGAAGAAACCTATAGAACTTGTAGAAAAGATTGACTAATATTAGCTAATACACAATTTCAACATTATTCTCTTGAATTGTCTTCTGATGATTGATTTTAACATGTCCATTTAGAAAATCCGATGTTTGAGTTTGGCACGCTTCTTTAGAACATCTGATTATTGATTTTAACGTTTCTTTAGAACATCTGATGATTGTTTTTAACATGTTTCTTTAGAAAATCTGATGATTGTTTTTAACATTTTTCTTTAGAAAATCTGATGATTGTTTTTAACATTTTTCTTTAGAATCTGATGATTGTTTTTAACATTTTTCTTTAGAAAATCTGATGATTGTTTTTAACATTTTTCTTTAGAAAATCTGATGATTGTTTTTAACATTTTTTTTAGAATCTGATGATTGTTTTTAACATTTTTCTTTAGAAAATCAGATGATTGTTTTTAACATTTATCTTTAGAATCTGATGATTGTTTTTAACATTTTTCTTTAGAAAATCTGATGATTGTTTTTAACATTTTTCTTTAGAAAATCTGATGATTGTTTTTAGCATTTTTCTTTAGAAAATCTGATGATTGTTTTTAACATTTTTCTTTAGAAAATCTGATGATTGTTTTTTACATTTTTCTTTAGAAAATCTGATGATTGTTTTTTACATTTTTCTTTAGAATCTGATGATTGTTTTTAACATGTTTCTGCACAAAAAATATAATATTTGAATTTAATATATATATTAAATATTATATGATAACGTCGGTTGGCTTACCACGGCAACAGCCGGGGTTCGTAATCCTGGCGAGGACACCTGGGTTTTACTAATTCCCTAAAAATTAGTAGGAGCCGCGATAGCTCAGTGGTTAGTGAACTGGACTACTACGGACAAGGGGTAGGGTTCGATCCCAACCGACGGCTCCGGGTTCACCCAGCCTTAAATGGGTACCGGATTTTTTCTGGGAAAGTAAAAGCAGCACGGGCGTAATACCGACCACATTACCCCAAAAATCATGTGCTGAAGGTCTGTAAAATATAGGGTCACTAACACCATATTTCCCTATACGCCACTTGGCGTGACGGGGGGTACTTTACTTACTATATGATAACGTATTTTGTTTTCAATCTTTTCATAACCTGCAGATGGTGTTCTATTCCTCTCTAGGGTCTGATGAACGTGACCTTATTCTTTTATTTATAGTGTTCTGTTCCATTTATAGAACAAATATAATGGACTGTTTCTTTTCATAGTCTGAAATAATGGTTTGTTCTTTTCTACAGGCTGAAGATAATGGTGATTTCCGTCATTCTTTTCGTTGTCTTAAAATAGATGTCCTTCCCTTTTGATAGATTTTGTATTCAGCTGTCAGTCTTTTTGTAAAAAGGAGCTGAATGCTTTTTTGTAGTGGTTGATTCGGGTTAATAACGAACCCCGATTGGTTGTAATTAATCACGTTCGTTTTTTTTTTTAAAGCACAACACTGTGTTGTTTTATACATATATATGTTTATTTCATATTCGAAGAAATACGTTTCTTTGATCGGTCGGATTTCAAAACGGTATTGATCTATGTTGGTCGAATTCCGAAACGGTATTGATCTGTGGTGGTCGAATTCCGAAACGGTATTGATCTATGGAGGTCGAATTCCGAAACGGGATTGATCTATGGTGGTCGGATTCCGAAACGGTATTGATCCTTTCATGTGATAATAAATAGTTTCTTTTTTCTTCTTCATGAAGAACTACACATTGAAACATCACGGTTGGTGTTTTAATTCTGTGGTCGCTGCAAGAACGTAGCTGTATTTAACAATGTACAGCCCGTAAAAGTAGTCTTTCCCACCTGATCAATTCCATAAATAAAGACCTTTTTTTTAATTTAGCGTTTTGTTTTTAATTGAAAAAGAAAAACTCATGCCGTATGAAAGATATGAATAACGTTAACAAATATATCTTGTTTTGTGATATTACTTCTGACTAGTTGCAGTGTTTTTTTCATGCAGGTTTTTGTTTCATATTTCCAGTATTTTTTTGGTTCAATATTTGTCTAACTGTCATTGTTAGACACACAATCAATTTCTGAATATTTGATTATCGTTTGTTTATTTTCTCAATATTTGGTTATCGTTTGTTTATTTTCTCAATATTTGATTACTGCGCAATAACTTTCACAATATTTTATGGAGGTGCACTTATTTTCAAACATGTCACTTCTCCACTACGTTTTCCTTTGTTTTATGTTTTTTTCGATGATTCATAAACATTTTTTAAAACAGTTCCTTACTTAAGTGCCACTTCATTCTTCTTCATCTTCTGCTTATTTTCTCTTTCTCACTGGTACCTAAAAGGTGTCGTGTTTATATCATTTGTCTTCTCGTGTTGTTTTAATCCACATTAACTTTCTCAACATTTAATTACTCTACATTAACGTTCTCAACATTTCATTACTCGACATTAATTTTCTCAAAGGTACATTTCTACATTATCATTTCTCCAATAATTATTTTTTCTATAATATTGTCAACATTTCATTACTGCGCGATCATTTGAACACTAACAATCCTCTGCGCAAAAAAAAGCACAAATTCCCGCCCGAATCTTCTTTGAAACGTTCCAAATCAGGGACGATATGCTCACGTTCAGAGGCAAATTTGAGCCTCAGGGAATAACAGAAGATGGATAGTACACCATGGACTGCCTTAGCGCCCCTCACCCTTTTAAAATTTTCTGTTGTGGGGGGAGGGGGGCCCTCGGTAGCCTAGATAGGAAAACCACCCCATTAGATACCGACGTTCGGACAACCTGTGTTCGATTCCCGCTGGAAGCAGTTGAGATACCTCCGTGGTCGACCCAGCCACTGGTAGATATGTGTACTAGGGTTCATACTCTGGGAAGGTGAGGAATGCCGCCTCGATCGTGAGTTACGATGCTTGAGTCGATACTAGACAGGAATCTCCGAACACTTCTAGATAGGTGGCCGAGCACATATGGGTAAAAAAAAAAAAAAAAAAAAGAATAATAACTCACGTGCTAAGACGCTATTTCAAGTCTCGTACCTTTACCTCTTTATCTGCTTTTGTTTACTTCCGTAGATGTCATTACAAAAGTTACAATTAGTCACGGCTTCTTTTTTGTTTCAAAATATCGTTGTTAGACACCACATTGAATTCTATCTGAAGGTAATTTACATTTCTATATGACTAATTTGTATAGCAGGTTTCAGCAGGAGTACTGTGAAAATTAAGGCACTTTTGTCAATGATAACAATCAGTATTCTTTTTTCATTTCGTTCCATAAACATGTACTCGTTTCTCAATTAGTTTCTTAAACGTTTTATCTTGTTTATTTCGTACTATAAACTTTTTACACTTTTTCAATTAGTTTTTTTTTAAAACGCTTTCTCTTTTCCTATTTCCTTCTATAAACGTTTGCTACTTTCTCAATTAGTTTCTTAAACGTTTTATCTTTTCTTATTTCGTTCTATAATAAACTTTTGCCCCTTTCTCAATTAGTTTTTTTAAACTTTTTCTCTTTTCTTATTTAGTTCTATAAACTTTTGCCCCTTTCTCAATTAGTGTTTTTTAAACCTTTTCTCTTTTCTTATTTCGTTCTATAAACTTGAAACGTTTTTTTCTTTACTTATTTAGTTCTATAAAATTTTGCCCCTTTCTCAATTAGTTTCTTAAACGTTTTTTCTTTTCTTATTTAGTTCTATAAAATTTTTCCCCTTTCTCAATTAGTTTCTTAAACGTTATTTCTTTTCTTATTTAGTTCTATAAAATTTTGCCCCTTTCTCAATTAGTTTCTTAAACGTTATTTCTTTTCTTATTTAGTTCTATAAAATGTTGCCCCTTTCTCAATTACTTCCATAAACGTTTCTATTTTAGTTCATATCCTTTCCTCGTTTCTTGTTTCATTATACTAACACTCACCCCCCCCCCCCATCTTTTTTTTAGTTCCTTAAACCTACCCGCCTTTTTAATTTAGTTCGGAATGCATTTCCTCATTTCCATTTTAGTTATGTAAGCTTTTCTTCATTTATTATTTACTTCTATAAACTTTCCCGTTTTTTGTTTGTTTGTTTCAATTAGGTCCATAAACTTGTTGTTGTTCATTTAGTTCTTATGATTTGATCACTACGGTCTTACTTATATTTGTTAAATTACATATAGTTGTCGTTTAAGCTTGTTTCTCAACTCTCTTTATATACGCTACCAGAACACCTCTCTAAAATCCAACAGTCACTTTGGGGTCACTATCCGTCAGTTTTAGAACTACTGTTCTAAACATAATCTTTGGCTCATCTATGGCTTTGTTTGCACTGCCAGTTCATGTTCCTAGCTCTGTTTGTCTTGTCCCTATTATTGGGGCCAAAGTCGTGTCCCATTGAATGTTTAATATTATCTTTGTATTTGCTTTCTCTCAGATATCCTTATATTTTCATATTATCTTGTTCTCATCTGTTGCTCTGTTGATTTAATTCTACCAGATCTACTTAGATCAAACAGAATTGAGTGCTGTCTCTCATTGCCATATGTTTTCATATTGATCTCTACTGTTTTCTGTTTCTAGCAAGGACACTTAGAGAAGAGCGTTTCTGCCAATTCTGAATATTGTTTACTTTCTTGTCTTCCAGTTCATAAATTTTCCCTACCCGCTTTTCTCGAATCTTTTGATTTTTCTATCATTTTTTTCAGCTTTACAAATGATTTTTATCTTCTTCAAAGTTGTTCCTTCTATAATTCACTATTTTCTCTTGCAGCTTTTCTGCCCACTTCTTGATTTTTTTCCTTCACTGACTTTTGTCAGCTACTTGATTTTCTCCTTTAATTGATGTTTGTTTACCCACTTCTTTGGGAGAAGGTGGTATAGAGATAAGACGTTGACCCCTAAATAGGCAAATCTCCTGCTTGAAACTTGTCATAGGCTGTTTAAATTTACTACTTCGAATCCGTGGTTTCTTTGTTTTTGTACGCGCTGGTTTCTGAGTAATGAGATCCTATGCTAAATGGAATGCCACATAGTATGTATGCCACGTCAGTATTTCTAGAAACAATAAAAATAGCTTTTAACGAAATCTTGTAATTTAATTGGTCAGCAATCAAATATAACATTTACATTGTCAATGTAGCAGAAACAAATGCTTTGGCTTTACCAGCAAAAATATAGAAGAAATGGTTACAATATAAAAAGACACTGTTCTGGTTGCGTTCGCTCGATGACTAAAGTATTCTAGAGTATCATGGTAGACTAGAATATTACTCTTCATCATCCGCCCTTACAAGGACGTAGTGGACGTGTCGACGTTGTGTTGTGGTTTGCAGTGTAACTGTTATATTTGCGCCTTTCGGCCCAACACATCCGACTTCAGCACAACATTTTTGAGTACCGGGTTGTCTTCCCTCTTCGATCCCTGCACGCTTGGCCAGAATAGACAGGTTAGTCTGTTACTGGAGGCACCGCGGAGAGGTGGAGCAGGGTCTGGATGGTTTTGGTTCACCGATCCTGACGCAAGCCATCAGCTGTGGGTCGCTGACAACTCCCAGCTCTGGTGCTGGTGGGCGCGCCTTCGCCTCCGGGCATACTTTAAACAAGTCAGTCAAATCAATACCAGGGGACCTTCAGGCAATGTACATTCACTTCAACCGAAGAGAGACGCGTCCTCCCACTCTTCCAGCCAAGGACATATTTAAAACAGGTCAATAAATTCAATACCAGGGGACCTTCAGGCAATGTACATCCACTTCAACCGAACTGAGATGCAGAAGGAATATAATAAAAAAGCTTTAAGCAACCCATACATTTTGTGTAATTGAGATGTGAATGCTAGTTCTTCATGTGGAGCCAGTCTTAAACAAAAGGAAGTGAATCATGGACAGTTAGATGATAGACAAAAAGTCATTGGAAGCCACGTAAACTTGGTTTTACAGAAGAAAGTTGAGAATACCAAGGGCAAATAAAAGAAGTAATGAGGTCTATCTGAAATGCCCAAAAGTTTAAAAAATTAATTGTCAACTTCAGGATTAAAATAATATCAATTTGTGGTCATCAAATGAGAAGGAAATCACTTGAATATTGTGATAACAGCTGAAAGGATAAAGGGAAACAATATAAATATGTTAATGGTTTGCTCGAGAGTTAATTATCATTTCTGTTGTTGACCTTCTGCCAAGCCAATCTCTTAAGCTGTCTGGTATCTTTTCTCTTTGCTTCCCTCTATCTCTTCGTCCCACAACCTTCCCAGTTGTCACACTATATTCCAGCTGTTTCCTTCTCATGACATGGCCAAAGAATGATGATTGTATCTTCCTAATATTGGAAATTTGTTTTCTTTTTGCTTTGACCTCTTTCAGAATGTTTTCATTACTTTTCTTAGATGTCCGTGGTATTCTCAACATTCTTCTGTAAGACCACATTTCTGCAGATTCCAGTGATTTTCTAGTCTGTTGTCCTATTGCCCATGTTTCACATCCATATGTTAAGACTGATTTTACATCAAATTTAAGAACTGTTTTTCTTGTATTGATGATAATATCGTCAATTTTAAGACTTCAGCCGTTCTGTGAATGTGAAATAGACAAAGAAATGTAAATTGAGATTAACAAGAAAAAAGGAATGATACTGAATGTGTTATTATACCTTGGTATACCTTACAATGAACATATTGCATTTTTAAATCACTTTTTAGAGACAGAAATGTCAAGAAAGATGAATTAACAGAGTTAGAGAATAACAGTGGGGGGGGGGAAATGAGAAAAGTTAACAGGAATTGAAATAAGCGGAAGGTAAATAAGAAATGGATGTGAAAGTAATGAAAGATAAAGAGAATGAAGAAATATAAAGGTAGGAGTAAGATGGAGAAGATTGGAGTAACCTAAGAAGTCTGACCGGAAATTGAAAACATTTCCGATTAATATTTGCGGCCGTGTCTCCTTACCGTGTTTTCATTGGTCGCGGAAATTTATAGTGTGGGCAATGATTGGTTGGCTGTTGGTAGTGGTTTCAATAGACAGGAGACCATTATGAGAGTAGAACGGATGAGTCAAGGTTAGGAGATAAAGAGACGGAGTGTGAGAGAGAGTGAAAGAAGAAAGTGAGGAGATAAATACTACGAGAAAGGAAGTGAGAGAGAGAGAGAGAGAGAAAAGTAGGGCAGAGGAATCGGATAAAAAGGGACACAAGAAAAAGATACATAAAAATTGGGTGAAGATTTCTGCTTGCTTACTTGCGTTCGCTCGATGCCTAAAGGAATACGCATTCTCATCATCCGCCCTTATGATGACGTTAACTTGGCGTATCTGAGTTGTGTTGTGGTTTGCAGTGAAACTGTGATATTTGCGCCTTTCGGCCTAGCACATCCGACATGTTATTTTTGCATACTGGGTTGTCTTCCCTCTTCGATACCTACTCGCTTGGCCAGATTAGACAGGTTAATCTGTTATTGGAAACACCACGAAGAGGTGGAGTAGGGTTTGAATGGGTCTGGTTCACCGATCCTATCGCAAGGCATCATCTGTGGGTCGCTGACAACTTCCAGCTCTACTGCTGTGAGGCTACTTCGTCTCCTATGGTGAAGATTAAGAGTACAAGCAGAAAGATAATGTTATAATAGACAAGAGAGAAGGCAAGAGCTGATGCATGTCTTCTTCTTCTAACTTTCAGCTCCCTGTGGAGCATAGGTCTTCAAAAAACACTTTGAAGTCGTTCTGTTTCTTGCCATTCTTTTAAGATCATTCCATATCTTCCCATCATCTTCATCTCTGCTTCTGTCTCACTTCTCCAAGAATTTCTTGGTCTTCCTCTTTGTCTTTTCCCCTGGGGATTTCAAAAAAGGGCCTGTTGTGTAATACTCTCAGTTGGCTTCCGCAGTGTGTGTCCTATCCAGCGCCATCGTCTTCGCTGTATCTCTTTATCCACTGGTATTTGACTCGTACATTTCCATAATTCTGTGTTAGTGATTTTGTCCTGCCATTTCCATCCTTTTATTCTGCCTAAGCATTTGATGCATGTAGTTGCAACAAAGTGAAAAATTAATCACGAAGGACGGGTTTGAACAGATTTCAGTGAACTTAAGTTTGAACCACCCCTGCCTAGCAGTTGCCATCGAGAGGTGGAAAGTCTCTAAGAGCACACCGAGATAAAAACCACGGACAGGGTGAGCCCAACAGCCCTTTACGGCATCCACCATATGAGAAGGAAAACTCGTACATCAAACCTCAATCCAACCTGCCGAAGACAGAGTGTGTCAGCCACGGCACAGGTTTAATAGAAAAATCAGGACACACACGCTTATACGAATACTGACCATGCGAGCAGACCATCTTGTGTCATGATTTTGATCTTGCCCCTCCATCATGAAACAGGACAAGAGGCACGTTCGCATGATCTCAAGAATAGAACACTGAAGAACATTATTCACTCATTGGGAATTGCGAAGTGGTACTTGTTTGATCGTTTGAAGACTCATCTATCACTGGTACGATTGTTGATGAAAACACTTCAGTCAATCCGTTTTAAATTATATTTCACTCACAATTTGAGAAAGATCATGATCGACGGCTTCCGTGTTCACCCAGCCTTAAATGGGTACCGGATTTTTTTTCTGGGAAAGTAAAGTGGCACGGGCTTAATACCGACCACATTACCTCAACAATCATGTGCCTAAGGTCTGTAAAAATTATGGTTGTTGTCGTCATCATCATCATCATCATCATCATCATCATCACTGAGTGCCGTCTCCGCATTGAAGGTTGGTTACCATGGAGCGCCATTCCGCTCTGTCTCTTGATTTGATGGTGCAGGTTGTCATAGGCTGACTTGTTCATCTGGGTCGACCCAGCCGTTGGCAGAAATGGTAATGTCGCCTTGCATCTGAGTTTCGATGCTTGAGGCAACACTATACAGAAATCTCCGAACATTTCTGGATAGGCGGCCGAGCACATATGGGTGGAAACTTGCGTGCTAAGACGCCGGTTCAAGTCTCGTACTTTACCTTGACCTTAACTACTATATCTATTATAGACTAGTACATCTAATATAAACTACTATATCTATTATAGACTAATGCATCTAATTTAAACTACTATATCTATTATAGACTATTACATCTAATATAAACTAATATATTTAATATAAACTACTATATCTATTATAGACTAATACATCTAATTTAAACTACTATATCTATTATAGACTATTACATCTAATATAAACTAATATATTTAATATAAACTACTATATCTATTATAGACTAATATATCTAATATAAACTAATGTATAAAAAATAAACTAATCTATCTAATATAAAAAAATATCTAATATAAACCACTACATGTTATATTAGAAATGCAACTTTTTTTTTTATCATGTCGCAAATTATAACCACTTCCCTAAAATACCAATTCGAGAATGAGGGGAATGTACTGGACCAAAGACGACTTCATCCATTAAGTACTGTAACAATTTTCAAGGCTATATCTGCAATACAACTTCAAAATAAATGAAGCAAACATTTGTGGGCAGTCATCATCATCATTGAGTGCCGTCTCCACATCGAGGGTTGGCTACCATGGAGCGCCATTCCACTTTGTCTCTTGTTTTGATGGTGCAGATTGTCATAGGCTGATTTGTCCATCTTTTGATGTTACTCGTCCATGTTAGTCTTGGTCTGCCTCTGCCTTTTTTACCTGGTATTTTCCCTTCCAATATTACTTTTATTAGACTGTTGTCTTTTAACATGGCCCAAAAATTTCATTTGTCTTGTTCTAATTGTGTTTAGTATATCTCTTTTCATTTTTAGTTGTTGTAAAAGGTCCTCGTTTGTTTTCTTTTCTTTCCATCCAATTCCGCCTATTCTTCTATAGATCCACATTTCAAAGGCTTCAATTTTCTGTTCTGTTTTCTGGTCTAATGTCCATGTTTCTTTCTGCACCACACAGGAATATTGAGAAGATGTAACATTTTGCTATTCCTAAAACAGTAGTTAGAATTGAAAGCTCTCCATGGCTTTCTTTGGAATGTTAGGTGATGAGGCTCCAATCTCTTTCACGGTGGTCTGCCATATTCGTCTTTCGTGTTTTTAATATGCCTCATGTGTACCACACACTTTGCTGTTTTCGCTTTCTGGGCCGTTGATTATTTCTAATTCTTCCACCCCATCCACGGTCACAGACTTTTTACATACGGGTTTAACACACCCTGTCGGCGCCATTGTTGTCTAACCATGTGCTTGCCTATCGAACCGCGAACACACAACACAAAGAAGAATAAATCATATTCCACTTAAATATCGGTAAACCTCACAGTCCATCCACCCGTCAGAAGTAAAACATACACCAAACGGGGAATAGCAACACACAATTTTACAACTAGACTGTCGCGTAAATCATTTAAATATATCAACAAAAGCCGAATTATAAAAACGACAACACGTGGTCGCCATGACACCGGAAGCCCAGGTACTTTATCCTTAATTAAATGCTAGCAACTCGATTTTGTGGGCAGTGCAAGACACAAACGGCCGAGAACTACAATTGTGGGCATGTCGTATTCCTTCTGTATCTTTTTATCAGGATTTTTATTAAATATTATGTAAAGCCAGTCTTGGCAAAGGGATGTGAATCATGGACAATAAGACAACAGACAAGAAAATCACTGGAGGCTGTAGAAATGTGGTTGTACAGAAGAATGTTGAGAACACTATAGGCAGCTAAGAAAAGTAATGAAAACATTCTGAAAGAGGCCAAAGCAAAGAGAGAGCTAATTTCCAATATTAGAAAGAAACAATCATAATTTTTTTGGCCATGTAATGAGAAGAGAACAACTGGAATATATTGTAACAACTGATAACGTTGTAGACAACGACAGGCGATAAATATAGCTATAGACAACGACAGACAATAAATACAGTTGTAGACAGCGACAGACAATAAATATAGCTATAGACAACGACAGACAATAAATACAGTTGTAGACAGCGACAGACAATAAATACAGTTGTAGACAGTGACAGACAATAAATAATGTTATAGACAGCAACAGACAATAAATACAGTTGTAGACAGTGACAGACAATAAACTGTAGGCGGCAACAGACAAATACAGCTGTAGACAGCAAATGATAATAAATACAGTTGTAGACAGCAACAGACAAGTACAGCTGTAGACAGCAAATGACAATAAATACAGTTGTAAACAACGACAGATAATAAATACAGTTATAAACAGCCACAGACAATAAATACAGTTGTAGACAGCGACAGACAATATATAAGTTTGTGAACTGCAGCAAGCAATAAGTAAGAGGTGCAGAACTCAAGTCAGAGCAATTTGAGTGGCCATCAGAGTAACTCTTCATTAGAGTCAGTGACCAACTGTAGATGCTGCCCCCAATCAAGCAAGGGCTAGAATATTGTTTTTTTTTCCTGGGCTCCCGAGATGGTGAAAGATGAAGTGAAGAAGAAGAAGATTATTTTTTCAATAAAAAAAAGAATAGTTTGGTTTTTGCATTAGTACAAAAATGGAGGTACTAGATTATTATTATAGAGGAGTAGAGGTAGTAAATGTTTGCAATTAAAGTATAGAGATACAAGATTTTTGCTATAGAATAGAGGTATTAGATTTTTGCTATAGAATAGAGGTATTAGATTTTTGCTATAGAATAGAGGTATTAGATTTTTGCTATAGAATAGAGGTTTTAGATTTTTGCTATAGAATAGAGGTATTAGATTTGTGTTATAGAATAGAGGTATTAGATTTTTGCTATAGAATAGAGGTATTAGATTTTTGCTATAGAATAGAGGTATTAGATTTTTGCTATAGAATAGAGGTATTAGATTTTTGTTATAGAATAGAGGTATTAGATTTTTGCTATAGAATAGAGGTATTAGATTTTTGCTATAGAATAGAGGTATTAGATTTTTGCTATAGAATAGAGGTATTAGATTTTGCTATAGAATAGAGGTATTAGATTTTTGTTATAGAATAGAGGTATTAGATTTTTGTTATAGAATAGAGGTATTAGATTTTTGTTATAGAATAGAGGTATTAGATTTTTGCTATAGAATAGAGGTATTATATTTTTCGCACTAGAAGAATAATAATCATCTAGTACCGTGCCTGCTGGAGTAGGTGATCATGTCTCTCCACAACTTTGTAACTCGCCAGTTATTTATTATTTTTGTTGTTGACTTTTTTGGCAAGCCAATCTCTTAAGCTGTCTGGAATCTTTTCTCCTTGCTTCCCTCTATCTCTTCCACCCTACAATTTTCCGGGTTGTTGCAATATATTCCAGCACTTCCCTTGCAATAGATGAGTAGATGTGTCAACTTTCTGCTATAGAAAAAATAGAGTTGTGTCGAATTCTAAACTTAGATTAATGAAAAGGAATCGAAGATATAGAGAGGGTTCACTGCTGACAAGTCACCCTGCAACACATAATTTGTCAAACTTCACAAACATTATTTCTCAAACTTCACAAGCACATAATTTCTCAAACTTCACAAATACATAATTTCTCAAACTTCACAAACACATAATTTGTCAAACTTCACAAACACACAATTTCTCAAACTTCACACACATAATTTCTCAAACTTCACAAACACATAATTTGTCAAATTTCACAAACGCATAATTTCTCAAACTTCACACACATAATTTCTCAAACTTCACAAACACATAATTTGTCAAATTTCACAAACACATAATTTCTCAAACTTCACACACACATAATTTCTCAAACTTCACACACATAATTTCTCAAACTTCACAAACACATAATTTCTCAAACTTCACACACATAATTTCTCAAACTTCACAAACACATAATTTGTCAAATTTCACAAACGCATAATTTCTCAAACTTCACACACATAATTTCTCAAACTTCACAAACACATAATTTGTCAAATTTCACAAACACATAATTTCTCAAACTTCACACACACATAATTTCTCAAACTTCACACACATAATTTCTCAAACTTCACAAACACATAATTTCTCAAACTTCACAAACACATAATTTCTCAAACTTCACACACATAATTTCTCAAACTTCACAAACACATAATTTCTCAAACTTCACAAACACATAATTTCTCAAACTTCACACACATAATTTGTCAAACTTCACAAACACATAATTTCTCAAACTTCACAAACACATAATTTCTCAAACTTCACACACATAATTTGTCCAAATTCAAACTGTTATCAGTGTGTTACCTCTTGTCTTGTCAGACCGAGTAGCTGCAGACCCTATCTTCTGTCATGGACAAGTTTTCTGTTCACGTTTCGTCACGTCTTTGTGCTACCAAAAAAAAAAAAAAATTAAAAATACTTCGCTCCAGGGGTTCTTAATCTGTAACTCCCGGGGTCATTCACAGGCGATTACGGTTATGGTAGACCCCGGTATCACTGCAAACAAATTAAAGTCCATAATAGCTTAACCGCCCGTGCCAGTTTAATCATCTGAATTAATATCTCATCTCCGAAACAAAGAAACGTAGTTTCCCATGACATAGCAGTCTCAGCACACGTCAAAAGACATAAGGCGAAACCGCACAGAAAGTGAACCCAGCCATCTGTTCACCAGTGGACCACTTATCGTGTCCCGAAAAGTGGCATTTTTGCAACTCCGCTTACAACAAGAAACCATCATCACGTGCCATGTTCTTTACAGAACGTTTCAGTCACCATAACCTGTGTGAGAGAATCTGTCTCTAGCCAAATCTCCCTCTTCTCTTCTCATGTTCAAGGCCCCCTTCACGTCTTGAAACATTCCACTTGGTCTGCCCCAAATGCGTCGCCCAAGGACCAAGTATTCCAGTGAGATTGGAGTTAATATAGGCACAGTCAGAAACGAGAAACTTAACGGGCGCATAAGAAGACTTATCAATCAACACAGAACTGAAGTCGTCAGTCGCTGGACAATGCGAGACTTGCTGAGGAAGGGGATCTGAGCACCTATGGACATGGTTCGGAATGCAATGATGATGACCTGCAAATAACTCAATAACCCAAATCTTCTTTATTATTCTTTCTATTTCACCGTGTCTTATGCCGTGGCCATTGTTTTTAACAAGAAACAATTTTCCTTAATATTCAGCTTAATTTCAATTCTCTGGCCTAAACACTTACTCAAGATCGTTGAACTTCTGACGCTCAGTGTCCCACGTCGAGATCCTGCTCTATGCAATTTTATATTAATGTTTCCACAAAGTTATTGTTGTCTACACTTTCATTTAGAACTTTCGTGACGTTTAGTGAAAGCTCGTGTTGCCATATTTCATTCTTTTCTTTTTATCACGTGCTCAAACATTGTAATCCTGTACCTTCCTTTATTTTTAATTAAGCACCATCATCATCATCATCATGTGCGTGCTTACGTAGGTGAACAGGTCTCTCCATAACTTTCGATCTCGACAGATATTTGTCATTTCTGTTCTTGACCTTCTTCCAAGCTATTCTCTTATGCTATCCGGTATCTTTTCTCTTTGCGTCCCTCTACCTTTTCGTCCCTCAATTTCCACTGTTGTCACAATATATTTCAGCTGTTCCCTTCACATTGCATGGCCGAAAAATGATGATTGTTTCTTCCTAATTTTGGAGATTATATATCTTTTTGTTTTAACTTCTTTCAAAACGTTTTCATTACTCTTCTCTGCTGTCCTTATTCTTAACATTCTGATGTAAAACACATTTTAAATAGCTTTCAGTGATTTTCTTGTCTGTTGTCCTATTGTCCATGATTTGCATCTATATGTTAAGACTGGTTCTACATAACATTTTAACATTTAAGAACTCTTTTTCTTGTTTCTATTGTTCAAAATGAATTTCACAGCATCTTCCATATTTTATAAAGCTGCTCTTGCCTGGGCCATTCTGCATCTCACCTCTGTTGTACATCTACCATCTGAGGTTAACAATGTTCTCAGATATTTAAATTCATATACCTGTTTTAATATTGTTCCACTTGTCTTTTTAATGCATTGGGTGATGTATTTTTCTTTGTTGTTACCATTATTTCCGTATTTTTGCTGTTAAGGCTGAGTCCTTTATTTCTGCTTTCCTTCACTATAATGTCCAATATTTCTTGTAACTCATTTTCACTGTTAACGATTAAGGCGGTATCATCAGCATTATTCAGATTATTTATATTATGACCTCCAATTGTTATTCCAGGCATGCCCCTTATGGATCTTATAATAATCTCACTATACATATTTAATAAATCTGGTTTTATTAACCGCGAACATTACTTCAAGTTTTTTTCTTAATTCGTAACTTCTGGTTTTATATTCAATGTTGTGTACCGCCATGCACCTAAGACTTTTCATTTCAGTTGTACTTATTTCTATAACTGTTCTCCAGTCTAGTGTATGTTCTAGCATCGGGAGCACAACGTTGGATTGAGGATGCAGTTGTCGAGTGCTCTTTTATTTCTATAATTTGTTCCTTGTAACAAATTTCTTCGTAGAAGAAACTGAAACATAAGCTGGAAAGGACACATTCCAAATGAACCGATAAGAGACAAATCAAAAGAAGAATACTCGTAGAGATTTATTAGAAGAAAGCGCTGGAAATACATCGGTCATGTACTGTGAATGAATGAAGAAAGACTTCCCCTCCAGACATTCATGTGGAAACCATTTGGTAAAAGAAAACAAGGCAGGTCAAGAAAATCGTTATTGTCATTGTTATGGAAGGCCCCGGTATCACTGCAAACGAATTAAAATCCATAATTGCTCAACCGCCCGTGCTAGTGGAATCATCCGAATTACTAACTCATCTCCTAAACAAAGAAAGGTAACTGTAGTCCCCATCATAGCAGTCTCACTACACGCCAAAAGACATAAGGCGAAACCGAACAGAAATTGAACACAGCCAACTTTTCCCTCTCACACGATATCATCCTTCATCGTAAAAAATCGGAATATGCCCGATCAAAACGGATGAAACACACAGATCACGGTGTGAACAGAGCACTTAACTCAGTAGCTCCTGCAACAAAAGAAAATCGTTAAGCAGAACAATTATTACGCAAGGCTCAATCATGGGACTAAGACACAACACAGAACTACAAGAACTAGCAGCAAATTATCAATCATGGAGAACTATGACACCCATCATGTGCCGTTTTCGGTCTGAGAAGAGAATGAAATGAAGTAATGGTCGTCTCTGTCCGGTAGTTTAGCAAGTCTTTGCTGTATCTTGAGAATCTCAATGCTTGCTGCATCTTTGATGTATCTTGAGCATCTCAATACTTGCTGCATCTTTAGTGTATCTTGAGCATCTCAATTCTTGCTGCGTCTTTGCTGTATGTCTTGTCTTGAATCAAACATTTAACATCATAACAACGAACTAATATGTAAACATCACCTAACGAAGAGGAAGGCTCTAATTCACTCATAATTACCACATACGGGTGTAGTGCAGTTACATACAGTACGAAATATTGCAAGCGTTTGACCTCTGGTTTATGGGGGATGATGTTATAAGTCAGTTTATTTTTTCTTATAAAACGGTTGTACATGTACTTCTTTTTTCTTCTCCTTCTTCTTCTACTTTCCTTCATCATTTGCCTTTCAGCGGTGAGAGGAGATACAATTTGCGGTCCTTTGAACTTTTGTTTGCCTCTGCTGCTGTTATGTTTTCTAGTGTTTTTTACTTATCCGTCAATCCATATTTTTCGTGGTCAGCCCTTGGGTCTGGTGTTCTTGCAACGTCTGTTGCAGGCTCATTGTGTTGTATTTTGGTCTTTCTGCCTTATTACGCGGCCGAACCATTTTATCTGTTGTTTCTTTATACATTCTATGGCGGGAATTATTCCTAGCTTTTCCCCACAGTTCTTGATTTCTGATCTTATTTCTCAGCCTGCTTCCTGTCATTCGTTTAACACATTACATCCCTATAGTTGCTATTTTTATTATTGTTCTTGCATCTAGGGTCCAGGACTGGCATTGGTAGTACAACGTTGGGGTGAAGATTATATTGTAGAATCCTCGTTTTGCCTCTAAAGTTATTTTCTTGTGTGGACAGTAGTGGTGATAGTTACCCGATGATTTGAGAAGCTTTGTGTGCATCTTGAGTCTATTTCTGCTGTTTGTGAATTGTCATTTGTCACTAGACTTTATAGGTGTTCCTCTGGCTGTACTAATTTCCGAAAAAAATAACTTGGCACCTCTTTTCGGTAGGGCGGTGGTTTGTGCGTCTCTGACAAAGGGAACGTGGAGCCGATCCCAGCCAGAAAGTGTATAGTCATCCCAAGTGGTTGCTTGATTCACTGAATCGAAAATGGTAATTTATTCCATCTTAAAGCACTGGTCACATCACCTTGAGATGTTATGACAAAGCAAGAAATGTTAATATTTAACTTCTTTAGAACAAAATATGCTACTTGACATCCTTTACAATACCTTTTTTTTATTAAACAAAAGAATCATGTTTTCAGAGTCCTGGAAAACCTCAAAATCGTCCCGGTGAAGATCCACAACTCACTGCACTCGAGATTTGAAATCTGATCACGTGGTCAACATACAAATGCACTAACTACTTCACCTGTATAGCTTCTATTGTAAGTCAAGTTTACATACACGTTAACTTGTGTAGATTGTTACGTTATTTTGTATAAATATTTAAAAAAAATAAATTAAACACACCGTTATTTGGATACAAATATGTATTTTGTGCATTGTAGACATGTTAAGCCATCGTGATAATTTCACAATCACGGGTTTTGTTGCGTAGTACTTGCTACATAAAGTCTTGGAATTGTTAAGGTAATGGTTATGTAAAGTGTTGACATATTCAACATACAAGTTATGAGTTTATATAAATGATCAGAATAAAAGTTGATTATCAGAAGGGAAGCTATTATCTTTGGTAGTATGAGCTTTTGTAAATGTCAGTTCGTCTAATTTAGAGTATCACAAACAAATAGATCAACTTCCGGTCTGAAACTATACCAAGAAAACATACTTTTATAAACCAATGCATTGGAGAAAACCAAATAAAAATCAATATAGACTGAGTATTTGTATCCTGACTGATGGGGTATCAGTCTCTTCCTTGACTTCCTTCCTCACTGTGTTCGCTTGGGTTTAAAGACTTCATCAAACTTCTCCATTTATGTTTATCGACAGTTATTCTTTGGGTCTGGGAGCGGCGATAGCTCAGTGGTTAGTGAACTGGACTATCAAGGACAAGAGGTAGGGTTCTATTCTAACCGACGGCTTCCGGTTCACCCAGCCTTTAATGGGTACCGGATTTTTTTCTGGGAAAGTAAAGCGGCACGGACGTAATACCGACAAACATTACCCCAAAAATCATGGGCTGAAGGTCTGTAAAATTTATGGTCACTAACGCCATATTCCCTATACGCCACTTGGCGTGACGGGGGTAGTTACAGGTCTCTGCGAAGACGACGCCTGCCCATTCATTGATATTATATTCCGATCACTTTCTCTGTCTACCCTTTCTTATCCATCCTTTCACAGCTTCTTGCAGAATGTCAACGACCGAGATACGTGGTAAAACTGTTTCATTTTGCATTTCCTCATAATAGTCAAAATGTCATCCTCGACTTCTTTTGCTTATCTCTATCCTTTTTGGGAACGTGTTCATTTGTGACACGATCTAAGTAGGAGATGTCCAGAATCTTACGATAACACTTCAAGCTCATAGCTTGTATTTTATTTTGTAGCTCTACTGTAAGTGTTCATGTGTCGCAATAGTATAGAACAAAACTAATATAACAGAGGTGGACATCAACCTCATTTTCAAGCCAAGAGTTAATCGAGCAAGCCTACTCTGATAAAACAAAGTTGCATACTCTGATAAAACAAAGTTGCATACTCTGATAAAACAAAGTTGCATACTCTGATAAAACAAAGTTGCATACTCTGATAAAACAAAGTTGCATACTCTGATAAAACAAAGTTGCATACTCTGATAAAACAAAGTTGCATACTCTGATAAAACAAAGTTGCATACTCTGATAAAACAAAGTTGCATACTCTGATAAAACAAAGTTCGGTGGAAAATCAAATGCATATCCTTATAAGCGGAAGATTTTAGTCCTGAAAGTCAGTCGATCTAGGGGGAGCAAATTTCATAAAGGCTTGGGTATGAATGGACGGTTAGTCATATAATATTACTTTGCTAGGAGAAATACAAATCAGACAACAAACAACTGCTTATAGCCATGAAATGAAACCCAAAGGCTAAGAAATCAAGAAAGTAGGTAATGAAAAGTGCACTCTGAAACTTAGTACCCTGGATCACATAATGCATAACACAGTGCCATGCAAATCACTGTTAAGAGAGCACACGCACAAATAAAAAGAAATATTTGTCATTTTCGTTCTTGGTATTAACAATGAATGTGCAAGAAATCCATGTGTAGCATAATTATTTCAATTCATTCCTCAAATGTAATTTGAACATTTCAGTAATTTCTATCATCACCTGCATTTTGTAACTTACATATAACTTTACATAACCTTTTTGTTTAACATTTTACTATCTCACATAGCCTTTACGACTGACTCAGCAGGTCGGTAAGGGATAAATGTTTTATGCTCAGAGAAATACACAGAAGATGGAGATAGATAAATATAAAGTAGCAACGTAAAGATGGATCGATGGAATATTAGAAGCACTAGGAAACATAACAGCAGCAGAGGCGAACAGAAGAGCAAAAGATGGATCGATGGAATATTAGAAGCACTAGGAAACATAACAGCAGCAGAGGCGAACAGAAGAGCAAAAGATGGATCGATGGAATATTAGAAGCACTAGGAAACATAACAGCAGCAGAGGCAACAGAAGAACAAAAGATGGATCGATGGAATATTAGAAGCACTAGGAAACATAACAGCAGCAGAGGCGAACAGAAGAACAAAAGATGGATCAATGGAATATTAGAAGCACTAGGAAACATAACAGCATCAGAGGCGAACAGAAGAGCAAAAGATGGATCAATGGAATATTAGAAGCACTAGGAAACATAACAGCATCAGAGGCGAACAGAAGAGCAAAAGATGGATCAATGGAATATTAGAAGCACTAGGAAACATAACAGCATCAGAGGCGAACAGAAGAGCAAAAGACCGCAAATTATATCTCCCCCCGATGCTGAAAGGCAGATGAGAAAGGAAAGAAGAAGACATACCCTTTTTTTTTTTAAAGTTAATTTTCAGTTGTAGGATTTGAGTTGAATATTAATTTGAGCAATAGAATCATCGCTCAACTCGATAACGTGTTTCGGGACAGCTATCCTGTATACTTCCACACAAAGCAATACCTAATTCCAACATCTTATATTCATTCCAACATTGTGCTACCAATGCCAAACATGGTCTCTTACGTCTAAAAACAGAAAAAATAGCTTGTCACCACAGAGATGCGATGACTGAGAAAAGCGCATGGAATAGCCAGAAAAGATAGAATTAGAAATAACTTGATATGAGAAAGAGTAGGCATTGAGCCAAATCTGCAAGAATCAGACCAAGCGTAAAATGGACAGAAAAAATCAAAGAAACGCTACAACAATATCAATTGACAATGGCTGAAGCCGTCTAAAGGAAGAGAAGCAGAACTTTGTATCTCCCTCGACACCCGAACGGGTACAAGAGGAAGTGAAGAAATAAATAAGGAAATTAACTAAATAAATAAATTAAAATAATTAATTAACTAAATACATTAAATAAATAAATTAAAATAAATTTAATTAATTAAGATAATTAATAAACCAATTAATGAATTAAATAAGTTAATTAATTTCAGTGCTTCCTACAACATGTATGTTTAAGATGTTAGTATATCACATACTAATAAATTGGAAATTTCATTTGATTTATGTGTTTTAGAAATTACATTTGAGTACTTGAATGTTAAACATTTCATGATCATAACATTTATAAGAAGAGCGAGTGGCCGATTCGATAACATTGCCGAACTCCAATCCAGGAGATCGCGGCTTCGAATCGCGATATGGGCAACTTATTTTTTTTTTTTTAATCTCAAATAAAAATTCAACCCCGAACACCTCGTGGCGACCGCATTTGACAAGCGGTCTTTATCCTCCTATCATACAATTTCTCTCTCTCTCCTAACTTCTCACTCCCGAACCAGCCCAGACCTCATTAAGGGGTAAATATAAATTTAACAAAAAAGTTACATTTTATGGACAATCGATTGAGATTATTCAAAAGTTGAAATCTTTGATAGTTGCCTTTTACTGTAGTCTTCTTTCAAGTCGACGTTATAGGTGGTTGATAATCTCATTCTTGCGAGACACAGCGTCAAACGTTTAAGTGGGGACTTCATTTCTGGAGAGAAAGATACTCTGTCTGCTATAAATAAGATGTTTGGATTCAGTGAATGTCGTGCTATGGCTGAATATTTTTATGTTTTCTAATCTATTATATCACGCAATGCACAATAAAGACAAGTGGAACAATATTAAAGCAGGCAAATGGATGTAAATAGCTTGGAACAATGTTAACCTCAGATGTTAGATGTACAACAGAGGTGAGATGCAGAATGGTTCAGGAAAAATCAGCTTTTCAAAAAGTGAGGAAGATACTGTGCAATCAATTTTTGACAATAGAAACAAGAAAAAAAGTTCTTAAATGTTATGTAGAGCCAAGTGGTAACTTATGGATGTGAATCATGGACAATAGGACAACAGACACGAAAATCACCAGAGACTGTAGTAATGTGGTTTTACAGAAGAATGTTGAGAATATCATGTACAGCTCAGAGGAGTAATGACACCGCTCTGAAAGGTCAAAGGAAAAAGAGAACTGATTTCCAATATTAGGAAGAAACAGTAATCAATTTTTGGTCATGTTATGAGAAGGGAACAGCTAGAATAAATTGTGACAACTGGGAAAATTGACGGACGAAGAGATAAATGGAAGAAAAGAAAAAAGATACCAGACAGCTTAAAAGTGAATGGCTCTGTCAGAATGTCAACAACAGAAATGATAAATAACTGTCAAGATTGATAGTTGTTGAGAGATGATCACCAACAGGCACGGTACTTGATGATGATGATGAATCCATTATATCACGAGTTAATAGTCTGTGTATGATTACGATTGTTTCTTTCAGCTTTTATGTTCCAGTAAACCATCTTTTACTGTAGTCTGTGATGATCTGCAGTTGGATATTTTTACGATTTTCATTTAATGATATCATCTGTTAATGCAGGTTATGATGTATAATTGTTGGGTAACTTGCCACTTTTAATTCTAATTGCATTGAAATTGACGCTGGCTACCAAATGTAAATTGTTACGGCACATCCAGAATGAAGCCCAGCGATTAGTTCTGCCTGCACACCAATGGTGCTATAGTTCGTTCATAAATTCATGCCCACAAAGTTTATTAATTATCTCGGAAACTGATGAATTTCTGTAATTCGTTTTCATGGAATCTTTTTTTTTTTTTTCACCGATCTTAAGGCTGCTTTTTTTCCCTACTGTCATGTTTTTAGGAAAAAGATTTGTGCTTTTTGAGGTATATAACAATATAATTTACTTGGTTGCCCTAATTTTTAGGATTTTACAATACCCACATCTGTTGTAATCAACTCACCGTTTAAAAAGGCAAATTTCACATGCTCTCCACACAATCTTAGCACCATTTCGCGCTCACTGAGCAGTACCTTGTATGACGCAACCCATTGATGGGTTTGTTAGAAAATTAACTTAATTTACAGTAAAATTTAATGTTTAGAGCACACGGGTTGATATTTTCCTAAAATTATATAACAAAAAACGATTTGTGCAAAATCCCGACTACCTTTGTACTTAAATGTTATAAAATATTAAGGATGTATAAACTCTGTGGGCACGAATGTCTGAGCGAACTATAGTATAATATGTGATGGAGTGACATTTTTAAAAATCTACACGTTATCACACACACACCAAATATATTAGTGTTTAGTTATTCTAAACACAAATTTCAAATGAAAAGAGTCAATTTCAATGCAATTATAATTAAAAGTGACAAGTTTGTGGATGGCTCACAAAATTACTGGATCGCATCGTTATTATTTGACATGGCTACCAAAGAGGAGAGGACATTCAGTAAATATCGAACACGTGAACTGTTGCTCATGAAGCGATTGATGTTTGTTTCGGATAAAGAGATTGATGCTATTTTATACATTGACGATTGATGCTATTTTATACATTGACGAGTGATGCTATTTTATACATTGACGATTGATGCTATTTTATACATTGACGATTGATGCTATTTTATACATTAAGAATTGATGTAATTTCATACATTGAGGATTGATGCTATTTTATACATTGAGGATTGATGCTATTTTATACATTGAGGATTGATGCTATATATACATTGAGGATTGATGTAATTTCATACATTGAGGATTGATGCTATTTCATACATTGAGGATTGATGTAATTTCATACATTGAGGATTGATGCTATTTTATACATTGAGGATTGATGTAATTTCATACATTGAGGATTGATGATATTTTATACATTGACGATTGATGCTATTTTATACATTGACGATTGATGCTATTTTATACATTGACGATTGATGCTATTTCATACATTGAGAATTGATGTAATTTCATACATTGAGGATTGATGCTATTTTATACATTGAGGATTGATGCTATTTTATACATTGAGGATTGATGCTATTTTATACATTGAGGATTGATGCTATTTTATACATTGACGATTGATGTAATTTCATACATTGAGGATTGATGCTATTTCATACATTGAGGATTGATGTAATTTCATACATTGAGGATTGATGCTATTTTATACATTGAGGATTGATGTAATTTCATACATTGAGGATTGATGCTATTTTATACATTGAGGATTGATGCTATTTTATACGTTGAGGATTGATGTAATTTCATACATTGAGGATTGATGCTATTTTATACATTGACGATTGATGCTATTTCATACATTGAGGATTGATGTAATTTCATACATTGAGGATTGATGCTATTTTATACATTGACGATTGATGCTATTTCATACATTGAGGATTGATGCTATTTCATACATTGAGGATTGATGTAATTTCATACATTGAGGATTGATGCTATTTTATACATTGAGGATTGATGCTATTTCATACATTGACGATTGATGCTATTTCATTCATTGAGGATTGATGCTATTTTATACATTGACGATTGATGCTATTTCATTCATTGAGGATTGATGCTATTTTAAACATTGACGATTGATGCTATTTCATTCATTGAGGATTGATGCTATTCATACATTGAGATGTCTGCCAGAGAAGAGGGAATCATCTTGGCAATGAGGATTAAACGCCGGACTTGCTTCATAACTCACGCTTCGTGAGTCCTGATCAGTGAGTCCAAACTGATCGAGGTCCCCCCCCCCCCCCCCCCCCACCTCAGGCCAAGAGACAGAAGAGATCGAAAGGAAAGGCAACCCGGCACTGTTCGTGTACAAGTCAATATGTTGGGTCGAAAGCGCAGACATCACTGTTTGCTGTGCACCATGCAGAACACAGCTCAACTTCGCTGGCCATATTAAGGACGAACCTCGATGGGCCTAGTTGGGAAAGTCACCCTACTAGGCTACCGCTGTTCGGACAGCCCGTGTTCGATTTCCGCTGAAAGCAGTTTGAGTTGTACTCGTGGTTGAAAAAAAAAAAAAACCCAGCGGTCGACCCAGCCACTGGCAGAAATGGATACCACGGTAGTGCTCTGAGAATGTGAGGAATGCCGCCTAGCGTTGTGTGAGTTTCGATACTTGAAGCGTTACTTTCCAGAAGTCTCTGAACACTTCTGGATAAGGCGACCGAGTACATTTGGGTGAAAACTCGCGTGCTATGACGCTGATTCAAGTCTCCGAACACTTCTGGATAAGGCAACCGAGTACATTTGGGTGAAAACTCGCGTGCTAAGACGCTGATTCAAGTCTCCGAACACTTCTGGATAAGGCGACCGAGTACATTTGGGTGAAAACTCGCGTGCTATGACGCTGATTCAAGTCTCCGAACACTTCTGGATAAGGCGACCGAGTACATTTGGGTGAAAACTCGCATGCTATGACGCTGATTCAAGTCTCCGAACACTTCTGGATAAGGCGACCGAGTACATATGGGTGAAAACTCGCGTCCTAAGACGCCGATTCAAGTCTCATACTTTACCTTTACCTTTTCTTATAAGGATGGACATCTTTGATGTGAAATGAATCATCAAGCTAACGCAACAGAATATGTTGTTGATTTTCTGCAACAATGAGAATTAATTAAAGTAATTGTAAAACAAGCTGCAGATGTAGAAACTAAATACCTTCAGAATGAGAATGAAAGTGAAACTGTTGCTGTTAGTCTATCATGACCTTCTGAAACTTGTTCAAAAGGGTAGTCCTTTGCAAAATCCAAGCCAGGATTATAAAAACATTCTGGTGTAGAACGTATACAATAGCTGTGTAATATTTAACATTGGTATATCGACCATGAGTTGATAAAGTAAAGGTAAGTAGTCAACAACAGAGTTGATATACAACTGTAGAGATTGAAGGTTGTGGAGAGACGCGATCACCAATGTCAAAAGTCACGGTAATTGATGTCAATGCCAAGCTTAGGTATATATATATATATATTTATATTTATCGCTGTTCCTATTTCGCTATTCTCAACGGAGCACATTTTTTTACTTTTGTTTTTATATTTCTTTTAGAGTAGTAGTTTCGCATCGTAATTTTGTACAAGTATAAATTATTTTTTGTATACCTCTTGAAGGCTTTTTTGCCAAAACGTTGTAGTTAGTATCGTCTCTGTCAAGGGTTAAGGCATAAAAATGCGAAGCTGCAGTAAAGCTGAATAAAGCTGAATGTGAGGAAAAATTAAAAAATAGAAAAAAAAAATAGGAAAAAATTGTATGTAAGAAGCTATACGTGATAAGTGGACGACACAGACTAAACGACGTTTCGGCCCTTCGGCCGAGCACATATGGGTGTAAACTCGAGTGCTAAGACGCCGATTCAAGTCTCGTACTTTACCTTTACCTTTCGAAGTTGAGCTGTGTATCATATCGTCTCTGTATAGGTTTAGCTGTATAGCTTCATTTTATGTTTATTTTAAAGGTATAACATAAGTCTTTGAAAGCTTGTCTAGATGATTATGTTCTTAATTTGTAAATGTGTCTTCAAAATGCAGATGGTACGCGCTGACACCATGGTAATCTATAAAGTCCACTACGAAATGTTGTAAATGTGTCTTCAAAATGCAGATGGTACGCGCTGACACCATGGTAATCTATAAAGTCCACTACGAAATGTTGTAAGTGTGTCTTCAAAATGTATATGGTACACGCTAATACAATTGACAATATGTAAAGTCTGTACGAGATTTGTAAATGTGTCTTCAAAATATAGATGGTACTCGCTGATACAACTGACAATATGTAAAGTAGTTTTTAAAATGTGTAAAGGTATCTTCACAATATAGATGGTATACGCTGATACAACTGGCAATCTGTAAATTCATCAATAAAATTTGTAAATGTGTCTTCAAACTGTAGATGGTACACGCTGATACAACTGGCAATATATAAATTCATCAATAACATTTGTAAATGTGTCTTCAAACTGTAGATGGTACATGCTGATACAACTGGCAATATATAAAGTCATCAATAAAATTTGTAAATGTGTCTTCAAACTGTAGATGGCACATTCTGATACAATTGGCAATCTGTAAAGACCTCTTAAGCGTCAACAATTTTGAGAACCTTTGGTCCCGACCAACCTCACGCTCCGTCCGCATTACTACATGGCCCGTGTTAAAAATAGATGCAACACGGTTAGACTTGCAACAAAAACCAAGCAACTGATAAAACACTCAGGCCAACGGACTATTGCACACATTGTCATACATACCTCTTATCTCTAAACCCTGTTGTACTAGATATGTGTTTGTTTTTTTTATGAGAGGCTTTATTCTCTCCCCCTGTAGTTACTTTACAACCAACATAGCCAAGGATTGACTGGTTGGTAACTGCAGCCTATGAACCTACAATAAGTGTAATAGGTTGATCATGTGACTTGCGCTAGTTGTGTTTCCTGCTTTTTTTTTTTTTTTAATGGGGTTAAGGTTGTAAATTATACACCGTATACGGTCTAATAGGTACTCCTAGCTATGAGAAGGTTGGGGGCGGGAGGAGGGGGGATATTTTATAATCATCATCAAGTACCGCGCCTGCTGTCATAGGTGACCATGTCCCTCCACAACTTTCGATCCTGACAGTTAATTATCATTTCTGTTGTTGGCCTTCTGCCAAGACTTTATCTTAAGCTGCCTGTATATCTTTTCTCTTTGCGTCCATATATCTCTTCGTCCTTCAATTTTCCTAGTTGTTACAATATATTCCAGTTGTTCCCTTCTCATTACATTTCTAAAAAATAATGATTGTTTCTTCGTAATATTGGTTATAAGCCTTCTTTTTGCTTTGTCCTCTTTAATTTTTCAACGTTTTCATTACTCTTCTTAGCTGTCCATGGTATTCTCAACATCATCATCATCATCGCGTGCCGTCTCCGCAACGAAGGTTGGCTACCATGGATCGCCATTCCACTCTGTTTCTTGCTTTGATGGTGCAGGTCGTCGTAGATTGACTTGTCCATCTTTTGATGTTACTCAGCCATGTTAGTCTTGGTCTGCCTCTGCCTCTATTACCTTGTATTTTCCCTTCCAATATTACTTTTAGTAGGCTGTTGTGTCTTTTAACATGACCCAAACATTTTATTTGTCTTGTTCTAATTGTGTTTAGTAGTTCTCTTTTTATCTTTAGTTGTTTTAAAACTTCATCGTTTGTTTTCTTTTATTTCCATCCAATTCTACCTATTCTACCTATTCTTCTATAAATCCACATTTCAAAGGCTTCATTTTTCTGTTCTGTTTTCTTGTCTAATGTCCATGTTTTTGCACCATACAGGAATATTGAGAAGATGTAACATTTTGCTATTCTTAGTTTCAGCCCTGCTGTTATTTGTTTTGTTGTTAGTATGTTTTTCATGGCATTAAAATTACTTTTTGCCATACCTATTCTTTTGTTTATTTAAATTTTACATTTTCCATCATTGGTTATAGTATGTCCCAGGTAGTTGTAGCTCTGAACTGTCTCCAGATGTATTCCTTCAACTGTGATATTTATTTGTAGGTGTTGAGAATTTTCTTTGTTTATGATCATATTTTTAGTCTTTTTGATATTCATATCTAGTCCATATTTTTTTGCTTGTTATGTTTATCACATTAAGCAATTGTTGTCTTTAGGATTTTCTGCTAGTAGTACAGTATCATCAACATATCTTAGGTTATTGATTATCTTTCCATTAATGTTTAGGCCTGGTATCTCTGAGATGTTTTTAAAGATTTGCTCAGTGTATAGATTGAACAATTCTACTGTAAAACCACATTTTATAAGAGAACAACTAGAATTTTCTGATAATAACAATGATTAACTTAAAATAATTAAATTTTTACTATTTATTTGATTGAATATTATCCTAATTATGTAAGACTTTGGCTGTTGTGTTAAATACGGGTTGAAAGAAAAGTCAAGATTAAACATAACCAAAATTAATTAATCATCATCATAGAGTGCCGTCTCTGTTTTTGAAGGTTGGCTACCTTGGAGCGCCATTTCTCTCTATCTCTTGTTTTGATGGTGCAGACTTTCATATGCTGAAATATCCATATTTTGATTGTACTCGCCCATGTTATTCTTTGTCTATCTCTGTCTCTTTTACCTTGTATTTTCTATTTCAAGATTACTTTTAGAATAAGTAAAATTATTTATTTAAATAATTACCAATCTATTGAATCGTTTCCTGCAAACACTTTCCTCTTCTGTTTTTGTTTCATCTTTTCAAATCCTCTCATATCCTTTCATGTGGTGATGGAAATAAAAAACAGTCTAGCAGGGAACCTGAACCACTGACATGTGATGCTTTTGTAGAGTGTCCCTGATATTGTCACGCCACCTTACTGTGTGACCTTCGCTATTGTAAAGTGTCCCTGATATTGTCACGCCACCTTACTGTGTGACCTTCGCTATTGTAGAGTGTCCCTGATATTGTCACGCCACCTTACTGTGTGACCTTCGCTATTGTAGAGTGTCCCTGATTTGTCACGCCACCATACTGTGTGACCTTCGCTATTGTAGAGTGTCCCTGATATTGTCACGCCACCTTACTGTGTGACCTTCGCTATTGTAGAGTGTCCCTGATATTGTCACGCCACCTTACTGTGTGACCTTCGCTATTGTAGAGTGTCCCTGATAATGTCACGCCACCTTGCTGTGTGACCTTCGCTATTGTAGAGTGTCCCTGATATTGTCACGCCACCTTACTGTGTGACCTTCGCTATTGTAGAGTGTCCCTGATATTGTCACGCCACCTTACTGTGTGACCTTCGCTATTGTAGAGTGTCCCTGATATTGTCACGCCACCTTACTGTGTGACCTTCGCTATTGTAGAGTGTCCCTGATATTGTCACGCCACCTTACTGTGTGACCTTCGCTATTGTAGAGTGTCCCTGATTTGTCACGCCACCATACTGTGTGACCTTCGCTATTGTAGAGTGTCCCTGATATTGTCACGCCACCTTACTGTGTGACCTTCGCTATTGTAGAGTGTCCCTGATAATGTCACGCCACCTTACTGTGTGACCTTCGCTATTGTAGAGTGTCCCTGATAATGTCACGCCACCTTGCTGTGTGACCTTCGCTATTGTACAGTGTCCCTGATGGTGTCACGCCACCTTACTGTGTGACCCTCGCCATTTTAGAGTGTCCCTGATAGTGTCACGCCACCTTACTGTGTGACCCTCGCCATTTTAGATTGTCCCTAATAGTGTCACGCCACCTTACTGTGTGACTTCGCTATTGTAGAGTGTCCCTGATGGTGTCACGCCACCTTGCTGTGTGACCTTCGCTATTGTAGAGTGTCCCTGATGGTGTCACGCCACCTTACTGTGTGACCTTCGCTATTTTAGAGTGTCCCTGATAGTGTCACGCCACCTTACTGTGTGACCTTCGCTATTGTAGAGTGTCCCTGATGGTGTCACGCCACCTTACTGTGTGACCTTCGCTATTGTAGAGTGTCCCTGATGGTGTCACGCCACCTTACTGTGTGACCCTCGCCATTTTAAAGTGTCCCTGATAGTGTCACGCCACCTTACTGTGTGACCCTCGCCATTTTAGAGTGTCCCTGAAAGTGTCACGCCACCTTACTGTGTGACCTTCGCTATTGTAGAGTGTCCCTGATGGTGTCACGCCACCTTACTGTGTGACCCTCGCTATTGTAGAGTGTCCCTGATGGTGTCACGCCACCTTACTGTGTGACCTTCGCTATTGTAGAGTGTCCCTGATGGTGTCACGCCACCTTACTGTGTGACCTTCGCTATTGTAGAGTGTCCCTGATGGTGTCACGCCACCTTACAGTGTGACCTTCGCTATTGTAGAGTGTCCCTGATGGTGTCACGCTACCTTACTGTGTGACCTTCGCTATTGTAGAGTGTCCCTGATGGTGTCACGCTACCTTACTGTGTGACCTTCGCTATTGTAGAATGTCCCTGATGGTGTCACGCCACCTTACTGTGTGACCCTCGCTATTGTAGAGTGTCCCTGATATTGTCACGCCACCTTACTGTGTGACCCTCGCCATTTTAGAGTGTCCCTGATATTGTCACGCCACCTTACTGTGTGACCCTCGCCATTTTAGAGTGTCCCTGATAATGTCACGCCACCTTACTGTGTAACCCTTGCCATTTTAGAGTGTCCCTGATTGTCACGCCACCTTACTGTGTGACCCTCGCCATTTTAGAGTGTCCCTGATAATGTCACGCCACCTTACTGTGTGACTTTCGCTATAGTAGAGCGTCCCTGATATTGTCACGCCACCTTACTGTGTAACCCTTGCCATTTTAGAGTGTCCCTGATTGTCACGACACCTTACTGTGTGACACTAGCTATAGTAGAGTGCCCCTGATAGTGCTACGCCACCTTACTCTGTGACCCTCGCTATTTTAGAGTGCCCCTGATAGAGCTACGCCACCTTACTCTGAGACCCTCGCTATTTTAGCGTGCCCCTGATAGTGCTACGCCACCTTACTCTTTGACCCTCGCTATTTTAGCGTGCCCCTGATAGTGCTACGCCACCTTACTCTGTGACCCTCGCTATTTTAGAGTGCCCCTTATAGTGTAACGCCACCTTACTCTGTGACCCTCGCTATTTTAGCGTGCCCCTGATAGTGCTACGCCACCTTACTCTGTGACCCTCGCTATTTTAGAGTGCCCCTGATAGTGTCACGCTACCTTACCCTGTGACTCTCGCTATTTTTCAACTCTTTATATGCATTGTTGTTGCTGTTTGTTGGTTGCGTCCGCCATATTTATATCCCTGGTGAAGTCCCGAGGGACTTATTTTGCGTTAATGTAATATTTTCCAATTTTTCACTCTGGCAGCCGTGTGCTTAGGTGTCCATCGCCTTGCATGCAGATATTCTCTGACTTTAGAGGTAATCACATTTTTATTGTCGAGAGTTTTCACGTTTTTTGTACATTTTTTTTCTATTAGTTTTGCTTGGGCAGCGGCCATTTTTTGCTTACTCTTTATGATTTTCACCTGCCAAAGAGTTCTTTAACGCAGAATGCACTCTGGGTTTCCTGTTTTTGAAGAGGAACATACATCGAATCTCACTATCCAGAGACCAGTTGAGGGTAAAGATGCGTACTTACTGAAGTTTGCACTTTCTATCTCTGACAACAACTGCTTACAACTTGAAAAATGGAACAGATCATTTTTTTGCAAAGAAAGTCTAAATAGATTCAGCTTCTTTTTAAAACCATCAACATATCCCATCAATTGAAAAATGGTTTGCTTTTCCCCTTGTAGCTGCAAATTCAATATGTTCAAATGTTGTGTGATGTCTGTGAGATATGCCAGATTATGAAGGAAATTAATGTCTTTGAGTGCATGTTGAAGATCAATGGAGCATGGTAAGTTCTCTCGCAGGAAGTCATAAATGTCATTCTTCAGTTCAAAAAATATTATTAAACATTTCCCTCGACTAAGCCATCTTACTTCTGTATAAAGCAGGAGATCACCGTAGCTAGAATCTACTTCCTCTAAAAATGATAAAAACTTCCTGTGATTTAAAGACTGGTGTCCTCCTCTTATCAAATTTGTTATTTTCACAACAGTAGCCATGGTGTCTTTTAGATTTATGGACTTTGCACAAAGGGCCTCTTGATGAATTATGCAATGCAATGTAGGTACGTTAATTTTGTTTTGCTTTAGAAGTCCAACAAAACCAGTATTTGAACCAATAAAAGCTTTGCAACCATCAGTACACACTGCAGACAACTTTCCAAAACCACCTACTTCATCTACGGCACTATGAACTGCAGAAAATATGTCTGTCCCTCTACAAGTGTCATGCAAAGAGCAAACTTTCAACAATTCTTCAATAACAGTAAAATCCTCCTGGATAACTTTAACAAAAATAAGAAGCTGGCAAGTGTCAGTGATGTCAGTACTTTCATCAATCGCGAGCGAAAAATATGAGCAGTTTTCAATACAAGATTTTAAACTTTGAGACAGTTGCAGACTGATGTCTTCTGTTCTTCTGGCTACAGTTTGTTTTGAAAGAGGCACAGATTCAAATCTTTGGCTATTTTTTTCTTGACCGAATGCCTTTGCCATTTGAATCGCACATTTCTTCACAAAATTTCCGTCAGTAAAGGGTTTTTTAGATTTTGCAAGCTCATAGGTAACTGTATATGATGCAATGATCGATGACTCTTTAATTTTATTGCTCTTTGTATACATACTTTGCTGTTGATTCAACTTTGTCTTCAGCTGTTCAACCAAAAGCTTCCTAGCTTCAATGCTATGTTTCTCATACATGTTTTGATGATGTGTGGCATAGTGCCGTTTTAAATTATATTCCTTCAAAACGGCTAACACTTGAACGCAAATTAAGCACTGAGGTTTACTATCCTTATTGAAGATGAACAAATAATCTAATCCCATTCAGGTTTAAATATGCGATTTTCACAATCAACTTTTCTACGTTTTAACATGATTTAATACAAAATCTCACATCAAAGTTAAAAGTCACAGAATGTTGGTCCACTATCGAAAATAAGTCCAGATTTGACAGTTATACACAGACTTGTGTTTGACAATGAAATCAAAAGATTGTGACCAAATAAACACGTTGCAGTCATTTTATGGACAAGACAAGACGATGGGATCAAAGGGAATGAAGGCGAACAGTGAAACATTTTGAATGTAACTTCAAAGACAGAATTAGAGCTACGAAGTCCCCTCACCCCTGTCCCTCCCAACCTCATTAACCCCTTACCGCGAAATGAAAGAGCCACCACAAGTCCAGACGACAAATGTTGAGCCAAAGATCTGACGCTATCACCGCACTGACAATAAAGCAACTTTGCGGTACCAACTCGAAGCAAAGACTTTGAATATTGTCGGCACCATTAGCTGTGGTGTGTGTGTGTGTGTGTGTGTGTGTGTGTGTGTGTGCGTGTGTGTGTGTGTGTGTGTGTGTGTGTGTGTGTGTGTGTGTGTGTGCGTGCGTGCGTGCGTGCGTGCGTGCGTGCGTGCGTGTGTGCGTGCGTGCGTGCGTTATTTGAAATTATGTTGCCAATCTAGCTGTTGCGAGAAATTGACAGAGATTTTCAAATTGTGTATTCTTGAACGATAGAAGAGTTAACTCCGACACGGATTAAAACCAGGAGAAATCCGCTATTAGGGGTAGAAAATGAAGTAAGTCCGTGGAGCTTCGCGGGCCAAGAAAACTAGGCTGGCGGGCCGGATCCGGCCCGCGGGCCGCCATTTGGCCACCCCTGCTCTAGACCATAGGTCGGGCGCCCCTCCCCCATTTATCTGCGTTAATCTTCGTGACAAGTGCGGCTTAACCTTCAGTAGCAAGCAATATATATTATCATCCCTATATTCTCCACACATCTCTAATCCATCGTCAAAAATAAATTAGAATGTTCCAGCATGTTAGTTAAGTATTACATTGTGACTTAAGTTTAGTTTTGTTGACAGGTATAGTGTCAGTTGAGAAGTCTTCTTTGCTTTCTGCATAGCGCTCTCGCCTGGCATTTTCCACATTAACCTGCTATTTCTGCATCCTGTTCATAGCTGCAGATTTAATCATTTCCGTGAGTCAAGAGATATGAAGTGGCCCTCGCCCGTGCAGCAGAGGTCCTGCACTGTGTTGAGATTCTTCTGTCGTCCAGAAAATTGAGATTTAAAAGGACACACTGTGAGTACAATAACGATGGTCTCTTATATATCTCTCTCTCTGCGATCAGGACTCAATCAGAGTAGGATTCCAGACTCTCTCTCACATGAAGTCAGCTGTCTGGTTAAGTGTGTTGATCGCCCCCACAGACAGAACATCACAATTAAAGTCTGCCAGATCCACTCTGATTGAACACTTGTTAAAACGTTGCATTGTGTTCTGCGCCAGTGGCCCAGTGCATCCGATTTCAGCCAGTATTTTATTCAGGTTAGCTTTCCTTAGCCTTTGATTGTCCCCAATCTTCCTGCAAAGCAGCAGATGATCTTTTCTGTAGGGGGATTCTGTAGGGGGATGGTCGGTCTTCCAAGTAGGTCTCTTATATAAGACATTACATTTGCGGTTGCAATTTTACAAATAAGCATTGAACCAAAGTGGTTGATTGGCGATTTCTCTAATTTCCTCGTTTGTTTTGAATTCGTTCCACGCTATACCAAGTATTTTCCTTAGACATTTATTTTCGAATGAGTTGAACTTTGTTTCTATGTCTCTTGTTTTCCAGCTCTCACATGCAAACGTAAGGGTTGGTAGTATATTTGATTTGAATAGTCTAAGTTTGGCGTTTGTGCTGATCAAAACTCATCAGCAGAACTTAACTTTCAGCAGAAATGCGGTTACCGATACCATAACTTTTTCTTCTACCTATCAGCTCCCTGTGGGGCATAGGTCTTCAACAAACACTTTCCAAGCCGTTCTGTTTCTTGCCACTCTTTTAAAATCGTTCCATGTCTTCCACATCATCTTCACCTCTGCTTCTATCTGTCTTCTCCAAGAATTCCTTAGTCTTCCTCTTTGTCTTTTTCACTGGGGATTCCCAAAAAGGGCCTGTTGTGTAATACTCTCAGTTGGTTTCCGTAGTGTGTGTCCTAACCAGCGCCATTGTTTTCCCTGTATCTCATTTTCCACTGGTATTTGACTAATACAATAACTTTATGAACACTATAAGAACCGGTGAGATTAGACAGACGTACCTAACACATGACACAGAGGCCTCTGCAACGTCAGGGCTGGAGATTGTCAGGGCTGGAGATTGTCTGAAACTCATAGCAAACCACCTGCGTCAGTATCGAAGAACAACAGGGTTGATGCAGAACATCTTCTCCTTCTAGTGGTACCTCTGGCAACATATTAATCAGTCTGGCCAAGCGAGTAGGTATCGAGGAGGGAAGGTAAACCGGTAATAAAATATTATGCCGGAAATGATATGTCGGGCCGAAAGGTGTAGATATTGCGGTTATGCTGTAAGCTAACGACACGGCGAACTGTGCCCAGGTAACGCCCTTTTAAGAGCAGATATTGAGGTGTTGTCATCGGGTCAACGCTGAAGAAGATGAAGAAGAAGCATACATATTACGTTGAGAAAAGTGCACAATAAAATTAATCGAAGTAATTCCATTTCGTTGTAATTTATCAATTTATGAACATTAATGCATGAACTTGTTTCGATCTCATGCCATAGCCAATTAAGTCACGGTGCGTGAATGGCACAGTTCTTTTTTAGAGTATCGGTTTGGATGTTTTAGATCGCGTGCCTATGATACGACAAGGCGCTGTAGCGATGGATATTTGCTGAATCCCTTGGTGCAAATTGCATTCCGTCATTTTCAGTTCAGTGTTAGATTGCTATTCGACTTTCGTTTTATATTTGTTGTTTTAGAGTAGAACTTGGCTATAATATTTGTTGTTTTAGAATAGAACTTGCCTATAATATTTGTTGATTTAGAGTAGAACTTGGCTATAATATTTGTTGTTTTAGAGTAGAACTTGGCTATAATATTTGTTGATTTAGAGTAGAACTTGCTATAATATTTGTTGTTTTAGAATAGAACTTGCCTATAATATTTGTTGATTTAGAGTAGAACTTGGCTATAATTTTTGTTGTTTTAGAGTAGAACTTGGCTATAATAAGTGTTGTTTTAGAGTAGTACTTAGCTATAATATTTGTTGTTTTAGAGTAGTACTTGGCTATAATTTTTGTTGTTTTAGAGTAGTACTTGGCTATAATATTTGTTGTTTTAGAGTAGTACTTAGCTATAATCACATTACCCCAAAAATCATGTGCCGAAGGTCTGTAAAATTTATGGTCACTAACACCATATTCCCTATACGCCACTTGGCGTGACGGGGGTACTTTACTTTTTTTTTTTTTTCCTTAGCTATAATATTTGTTGTTTTAGAGTAGAACTTGGCTACAATATTTGTTGTTTTAGAGTGGTACTTGGCTACAATATTTGTGGTTTTCTACCTGATGAAGATTGTTCCCGAAACGTCGTAGTTTGTCTTGTCTATCTACTACTTGAGCTGCTTGAAACAATTTTGTGTTTATTTTACATGCTGCCTGCAGCTCTTCTCGCGGCCCCGAATTGTATTTAATACTGTTAAGTATTTTGTATTTGTCCGTATCAGCAAATTGCTGGTATTTCTTTCTCTATAAAATTTCAGTTTAATTGCATGATTTTATCCAAGTGTTTTTTTTTTTCAAACGGTCCATGTGTTATCTCTATTGTCCAGAGTCTATACAAAATAATTCCGTGACAATGTGTTTGTTTTTCTTCACTTTGGGTATAGGTGAAAGGGATTGAGAAGGAGGGTTCGGGAGCATAGTTGGGAAAACTACCCGACTGGGCTATTCAGACAATCTGTGTTCGATTCCCGCTGGAAGCAGTGTGAGTTGTATTCATGGTTGGAAATAAATACCCCCGCGGTCGACCCAGCCGCTGGCCTAAATTAGTACCAGGGTAGTACTCTGGGAAGGTTAAGAATGCCGCCTCGTGAGTTTCGATGCTTGAAGCGACACTATCCAGAAGTCTCAGAACACTTCTGGATAGGCGGCCGAGCACATATGGTGGAAACTCGCATGCTAAGACGTAGATGTCGTAATTTACCTTTATGAAAGTGTCGACCAATTGAAGACGCAATATTTTTCACTTGTGACATATATTGTTTTATATATGGGTGAGTGAGCACAAGAACTCTTCTTGATTTCCATACTATATAAAATATAACTTTATGTGAACATTCTTACTTATTGGTGGCTACGGTTACACCGAGTGGTTACAGTTACACCAGATGAGCACCGTTTCATCGTATGGCCGCAGTTTTATTTCGGGTGGCTACAGTTACACCGAGTGGTTACAGTTACACCAGATGAGCACCGTTTCATCGTATGGCCGCAGTTTTATTTCGGGTGGCTACAGTTACACCGAGTGGTTACAGTTACACCAGATGAGCACCGTTTCATCGTATGGCTGCAGTGACACCGGATGAGCACCGTTTCATCGTATAGTTGCAGTTACGCCGGGTGGCTACAGTTACACGGGTGGTTACAGTTACACCGAGTGGTTACAGTTACACCAGATGAGCACCGTTTCATCGTATGGTTGCAGTTATGTCGGGTGGCTACAGTTACACCGAGTGGTTACAGTTACACCAGATGAGCACCGTTTCATCGTATGGCCGCAGTTATGTCGGGTGGCTACAGTTACACCGAGTGGTTACAGTTACACCAGATGAGCACCGTTTCATCGTATGGTTGCAGTTATGTCGAGTGGCTACAGTTACACCGAGTGGTTACAGTTACACCAGATGAGCACCGTTTCATCGTATAGTTGCAGTTATGTCGGGTGGCTACAGTTACACCGAGTGGTTACAGTTACACCGGATGAGCACCGTTTTCATCGTATGGTTGCAGTTACGCCGGGTGGCTATAGTTACACGGGTGGTTACAGTTACACCGGGTAGCTACAGTTACACCGAGTGGTTACAGTTACACCAATTCATAAAGTTTCCTGTGGTACCGTCTTGTATCACAAACATTTTGTGCGCCCATCCCGTTACTTGACAAACATTAAATGAACTATTATAGCGCAGACAGGACGTTATATTAGGATATATGTCACATATCCGGCGTGATCGAGTCTACAGCCTCAGCGATGCATTATACAGATCTTCCAGTGAATGCTGTTCTTTATATACCCTGAAGGAAAGAAAATGTCACAAACAATTAGGTCAGGTGATCTTGGTGGACACTTGTAGAGCGATGGAGCGATGGTTATTTTGTCCAACACAATCAATCCGTCGGTTTAACAATTGTGTCTGTCGAGAAATTTGCGAAAAGCGATATGTCAGTGCGACGGTGTCCCATCTTGATAAAAATGATAAGTCACCACCCTCAGATGCTAGTTCTGGAATCAACCAGATTGTTAGCATTGTCATGTGAATTACGGAGTGTTTATTTACTCACTTTGTACTCTGGGAGGAGACTACAACATGACTGAAGTTTTTTTCATAGAAAGGAGAAAAAAAAACGAGCCCCGCACATGTCGTGACGTATAGGGAATATGGTTTTAATGACCATACTTTTTTATAGACCTTCGGCACATAATTTTTCTGGTTATGTGGACAGTATTACGCCCGTGCCGCTTTACTTTTCCCGAAAAAAAATCCGGTACCACCTTAAGGCTGGGTGAATATGGCAGCCGTTGATCAAGATCATTCTCGACCTTTTGTCCTTGGTAGTCCAGTTCACTAACCACTGATCTATCGCGTGTCCCAGTTACCTTCATATTTATCGTAAAATAGTCTATCACGAGCTGTTCAAACACATATACACTCACACAGTCATTTCCAGTGGCTGATTAGCCAGTGCACTTCTTGCTTACCAGAATGGTAAGGGTTCAATTTCAAGTTTCCGGCCGCTTATTCAGCACCTCAAATTGGGTACAAGATAGTTACCCCTGAAGAGAAACACGGCCTGGCGTTATGCCGACCACCAACCACCCATAAAACGTTTTGTTCGTCTTTGAAAAATATAGACACTAACCCGATATTCTCCACACGCTTTAAGGTACGAATAGAACCCCTCCACAGCTCTTTGTTTTCATATCAAAGTACCATTTTGCAGCATTTATTGATGAAGAAGTCCTAGGTTTAGTACATTCTCCTCAATCTTAAAAATTGATATTTTATGGAAGTGGTTTCAATTTGTGACACTACACACATAAAGTCAAATTTGTAGTGAAAGTAAACATGTATAGGTGATTGCTATTTTAGTAGTTAATACTACAGAAATCAAACATTGACAAATCTGAGAATTCCTAAAGGTGCAGTATTCTAGGTTTGAACCACAACAGTTTCTGAATATTAAGGTACAGTTTCTTCTAATTACCTTGAATGTATAATAGAAGATATATGTGTATTTGATCTTCATGGAAAGACATATATGTGGTCATTATTAAAGTATAGGTAAAGGTAAAGAATGAGATTTGAATCGGCGTTAGCACGCGAGTTTTCACCCATGTGTGCTCGACCGCCTATCCAGAAGTCTCCTCCAGAAGGGGGAGAGGGGAGGGGATCATATTTCTTCTACGACCGCGACACATTATTGGCTTATGTTGTGGGCATCACGCCAGGCCGCCTTTACTTCTAAAAAAAATTCTCTGGTACCCATTTTTATAGGCTGGGTGAATCCCGGAGCCTTGTCAGTCCGAAAAAAAAAAATCGCCACTGCTGGGGATCGAACTCGAACCCTTCTGGTCAGGAAGCGAGCACAGTAACCACTCAGCAATGGAGGCTGCAAGATAAAAACAGGAAGAAAAATAATCAAAATGTGGGGTAACTGAGGAAGTAACCACAACACCCCCCCCCCCCCCTTTTCTCCCTCATGCCAAGTGGCGATTAGGGAATATGGTGTTAGTGACCATACATTTTACAGACTTTCGGCACATGATTTTTGGGGTAATGTGGTCGGTATTACGCCCGTGCCGCAATACTTTCCCAGAAAACAAATCCGGTACCCATTAAAGCCTGGGTGAACCGGTGGTTGGGATCGAACCCTACCTCTTGTCCTTTGTAGTCCAGTTCACTAACCACTGAGCTATCGCGACTCCCTAACTGAGGTAGAAATTATATAATTAAAGGTGATTAGAAATGGCGTTACAAGTCACCCCTTTTAGTTTATTAGAAATTTAAAAGCCATGCATTTTCTTGTCACATTATGCTTGCCCCCATGTAGGATACACCTATGGGTTATCTTAACTCCAGGTTAGCAAACAGTACGTCCAAGTACAAGACCGAGATAACAGATTAAAAAAATAAAACGTATTTAAATCTTTAAATGAGAACACAGATATGGCGAAACATTGCTCAAATCTTTGGTAGTAGTGGCTACAGGATATCGGTCTGTTCACATCTAAGAAGTCTGTATTTATATTTTGTGAAATAAGCCCGCGTAGTCTCTACTATGTTCGTTAAATTGTCATTACTTAATGTGTGGTTTGTATTGAACTAAGGTCATGTGAATTTAGTGCGTTTTGTACAACGAATTAGAGGAACATTCGCTAGCTGAATTGACATCGTAATTTTGTGGTGTATTTCATTGTGGTTGTTTTATTTTCGTTTGATAAAAATTCAAAGTATTGATTATAACCTTTGTACTTTTGATGTACTTCAAGTAAGTAGAACCGACGGGCATTAAACTTGATAGCTCGTGTAATGATACTGTTGTATTGGTATCATTACCATATATGTATATATATATGTATGATGTTTATCATAAATATCATATTTTGTTCATCATCGCCAATGACAACCATGAAGGGCATCACTTTGCTGTCCTTCATGGTTGTCATTATCTATTGTTCATCACTATTCGTATCAACTTATTCCGTGATCATGTGTGTCAACCTTTACTGTTTATCATCATCAGTATCAACATTTGTTGGTCATCGTCATCATATTCAGTATCTTTGTTCACCATTATTATGTTGTTCATCACCAGTATCATCTATTATTGTTCATAATCATCTTGATCAGTATTTAATATTCATCGTCACGTTCACATATTTGTTGTTTATATTCATAATCAATAAATATATTGTCTATGAAACATTTGTTGATTATGGTTGAAAGAGATATTATATTTATTGATTATGAATATCTCTTTAAACCATTTGTTTTGTTAATCATCTCCATCAACCATTTGTTTTGTTAATCAACCTTATCATTTATCTATTTATTTTGTTAATCATCACCCTCAATTATTTGTTTATTAATTATCCCCTTCAATTATTTGTTTTGTTAATCATCCCTATTACTCGTTTGTTTTGTTAATCACCCCTATAACTCAACCATTTGTTTCGTTAATCACCCCTATCACTCAACTATTTGTTTTTTTAATCATCCCTATCACTCAACCATTTGTTTCGTTAATCATCCCTGTCACTCAACTATTTGTTTTGTTAATCATCCCTGTCACTCAACTATTTGTTTTGTTATACACCCCTTTCACTCAATCATTTGTTTCGTTAATCACCCCTGTCACTCAACTATTTTTCTGTTAATCATCCCTATCACTCAACCATTTGTTTCGTTAATCATCCCTGTCACTCAACTATTTGTTTTGTTAATCACCACTGTCACTCAACTATTTGTTTTGTTATACACCCCTTTCACTCAATCATTTGTTTCGTTAATCACCCCTGTCACTCAACTATTTTTCTGTTAATCATCCCTATCACTCAACAATTTGTTTCGCTAATCAACCCTATGAACCATTCACTTTGTTAAGAACACTACAAACCTGCAGCTGTTCATTGACACATGTACACCCGTCTATTTTAATATATATATATATATATGGCCCTTTTCGTCTTGTCAGACGGTCTAGTGGAGGCTATTGCGTATTTTTTTGAGGTATTGTTTTTGCCGAACAGCTTCTCTCGTGGCTAATTCTACCAATGTTTGACAAACACACGCGGTCACATAATGAACAGGTCAGGCTCACTGATCCACAGGGTTTACCATCCTTTTTCATGAGTCTCTTCTCTTCTAAGTCCTGTCTTAGCACAGTCTCAAACGTTGTTATACCGTTCCTTATACATGTTCTCCATGATGTGCGATCACTTGCCAGATGTTGCCAGTCAATTTCACAGATGGAGAAGTCTTTCAGAGATGATTTGCAGATATCTCTATATCGTAGTTTAGGTCTGCCGATTTGTCGTTTTCCGTGTTTTAGCTCACCATATATCTATTATCCGTGTTTTAGCTCACCATATATCTATTATCCGTGTTTTAGCTCACCATATATCTATTTTAATAATCACTAACAAATCGTCAATATTTCATCACCGCTATCTACATTGTGTTCACCATCATCACTAACATTATTTCAAATTTCTGTTCATCAATATCATCATCTTCATCACCATCATCATCATTAACAATTTTCATGCATAGCCTTCAATGATTCCTTCCGCCTATCCACCATATACCAGAAGTTCACGTCTCCCGAAAGTGATGATCGTCATATTTCTTTAAAAATGTATGGCGCTTGATGATGTTTAGTCATCGTTGTTGACTATAATTTCGAATATATAAACACACAGTTAATCGTCAGATTATCCCCGTCGCACATCAAACAACAGACCGAAAGATTAGCGTATGGCCGGTCTATTCCCAGTCCATGGGGGACTGGTTAGTCTCGAGGCAAGACGCCGGCCTCGGGACAGAGAGTTTGTGGGTTCAAATCTCGGCTACACCGGTTGGGATTTTTATTTATGATTTCTCTCTGAGACAACCACCCCTGGTCTCAGCAGCGAGACCCGGTGTGAAACGTCAGTTACTCATCGACGAAAAAAACATGAGTACCTCCGAAGTCGGAGTTATCTGCCTGTGCGGCGAGGGACCTCTGTGCACACGGCTGCCAGGGAAAAATGTATTAACACGCACAATTCAGTTCCTAGTATCTAGGTACTTCGTCAGAGTTGAAAGCTGGCGAACGAAACAACAACAACAACAACAAATCATCATCACCATCATTCTGCTGGTTATCTTTGAATGCATCATGTTTGTCAAGGCTAACATCTATTCCTGTCTTGTACTTAATGGTTCGGATACTCTCTATACCCTGCCAAGAAAACCTATGAAGATCTATAGTTTTTTATTTCTAATGTGTCACACAGTCTTGCTCGATTAGTTTCCCTACTGAGCAGTGCGTGGTTCATGAACTGGTTCAATGCGGACAAATGGTCTGGTGCGATCCCGATTATCCGGATTTTAATTTCAAGAATCATAATTAAAAAAAAAAAACTGTGTGTGTGTGTTTGTTTATGTGTGTATGTTTATGTGTGTGTGTGTGTGTGTGTGTTTATTTGTGTGTGTGTGTCTTTGTGTTTGTTGTTGGATTTTCTTTTCTTTAAACAAGTTGACAACACAACCCAAATAGTCTCCGATTGTCCAAAAATGTTAAACAAACTTATTCTCTTTATGACACGGCGTGTGATGGGTTTCTTCTTCTCACCCTGCTCGTCCTTCATCTTCTTCTTCTTTTCCATCTTCCTCTGCTTATCTTTCTTTTCTTCTTCCTCTTTTCTTTCTCTTCTTCTTCCTCTCCCTCTTCTTCTTACTCCTCTTCTTCTCTTCTTATTCCTCTTCTTCTTCCACTTCTTCTTCCTCTTTTATTGCTACTTATTTTCCGTCCTCCCCTGCGTATCTTTCTTTTTCTTCTTCCTCTTCCTCTTCCTCCTCTTCTTCCTCTTCTTCTACCTCTTCTACTGCTACTTATTTCTCCGTCTTCCTCCCACCTTTCTTTTCTTTCCCTTCCTGTTGTCCTCTTCTTGTTCTTCTACTGCTTCTTCTTGTTCTTCTTATTGTTCTTCCTCTTCCTCCTCCTCCTCTTCCACCTCCCTCTTCGCCATCTTCTTTTTATCCTACCTCCTATCAATTTGTTTATATATATATATATATATATATATATATATATATATATATATATATAGAGAGAGAGAGAGAGAGAGAGAGAGAGAGAGAGCGAGCCAGAGAAAGTGAAAAATATGTCTTCACGATATTTACGACATATATAATATGATAATCGTAATGTGATAGTTTTTGTCGCCAGTAAACAGCGGTATTCTGTAATTAAAAATATAAATGAATTGTCCAACATCATTGCCAAATAAATAGTATGAAACTCAATGTTATCATGCGGTATCAGTCAATAGTGAACTTATTAACATGAAAAATGTGCATCTCATAGGACATTGAACTTCATGTGAACGTGGTGGCTTCTTTAAAACACGTGTAGTCTTGATCAGTTGGAATTTGATCATTATTTTGCATAGGATAGTGCCTCAAGTGGGCTCCATGCCTGTCCTTTTTTTTTGTTTGGATATGAAAAAAAATTAGAGTTAAGAGATTGGGAAATGTATTTGGTTAGGAAGTGGGAAAGTTTTAGGACGATAAGATTACATTGGAATTTTTAGGTTTTTTTTTCACCCTCGCTTGATGATGTTCACAATTACCACACCTCGCTTGATTATGTATACAGTTAGAACCACCTCGCTTGATGATGTTCACAATTACCACACATCGCTGATTATGTATACAGTTAGCAACACCTCGCTTGATGATGTTCACAAATACCAACACCTCGCTTGATGAAGTATACAGTTATCAACACCTCACTTGATGTACACAATCGCTTTACGATGTAGACAAATACCACACCTCGCTTGATGATGTACACATTTATCAACATCTCAGTTGATGAGTATCCACAATTATCAACACCTCACATAATGATGTCCACAACTATCAACACCTCACATAATGATGTCCACAACTATCAGCACCTCACATAATGATGTCCACAACTATCAGCACCTCACATAATGATGTCCACAACTATCAACACCTCACATAATGATGTCCACAACTATCAACACCTCACATAATGATGTCCACAACTATCAGCATCTCGCATAATGATGTCCACAACTATCAACACCTCCCATAATGATGTCCACAACTATCAACACCTCACATAATGATGTCCACAATTATCAACACCTCACATAATGATGTCCACAACTATCAACACCTCCCATAATGATGTCCACAACTATCAACACCTCACATAATGATGCCCACAATTATCAACACCTCACTTAATGATGTCCGCAATTATCAACACCTCGCTTGATGATGTACACCATTATCAACACCTCACTTACTGATGTCCACAATTATCAACACCTCACTTTATGTTGTACATCATTATCACACCTCGCTCGGATCATGTACAGAGTTATGAACACCTCACTTTATAATGTACACCATTATGAACACCTCGCTCGGATCATGTACACAGTTATCAACACCTCACTTAATGATGTACACCATTATCACACCTCGCTCGGATCATGTACACAGTTATCAACACATTGACCTCAGTTGTTATCCATGTTGTTAATATCCATACATATGTAATTTCTCTTTTTTATTTTTCCCTGATGCAAACATTATACATTTATGTTTGTGTATTTCTTTTATTAATTAGTATTCTTTTGTGCGGATATGTCTAACAGCTGCTGTCCTATTTTTTAGTCTAATGTCGAATATTTACTGTCGTATTTATGTTTGTTTCTTTATGACTCTAAAATTTCTTGTTGTCTCTTTAAGTGTCCGTTGCTAATATTCGACACAGCTGTTTGTCGCTGATTTTTGTAGTTGTCCAATCCATTTGTTTGTTTCATAAAATTAAATCGTTTTGATTGCTCTATAGTAATTCAATTTGATTCTGAGAAGTTCTATCTTACATTTTAAGAATTTTGTGGTGGAAGATTCAATATTTGATATAAGAAACCTCTCATATATGTCAAGCTTTAATTTGTTTCTCCACAAAACATTCATCGATTAACATATCACTGATACCACACACAGTTCGTTTATAAATTCGTGCCCACAGAGTTTATTAATTATCTCGAAAACTGTTTGATGAATTTCAATAATTTTTCTTCATGAAATCTTATTTTGTTCACCGATCTTCAGTCTGACTGTTTCCCCTACTGCCATGCATTTAGGACAAATTTGTATTTCTTAAGGTATATACAAATATGTACACATGTGCAGTTCGAACAGAGGAAGGACTGAGCGAATGTTTCCCAATAGAAACTGGGGTTAACAAGGATGTATTTTATCGCCCTTGTTATTTGGATTGTTATGGACTTCATAATGAAGAATGCTGCACTGGTAATAAAGGCATCGAATGGATACAAGAGACCATTTGGAGGACCTGGACTTTGCTGATGACATAGTTCTCATCAGCAATCAGATAAAAACGATGCAGGAAAACACAAATGAACTATCATCAATAGCCAGCAAAATTGGGCTTGAGGTCAATCATGAAAAGACTAAAGTCATGAAAAGTTTAATTCCAACAAGTGACAAAATATACATGGAAAACAAACCAGTAGAAGAGATCGATCACTTCATCTATCTTGGAAGTCACATTGATCGAGAAGGGATACAAGCAAAGAAATTAGAATCAGAATGGCTAAAGCAGCATGTTCTTCAGAAGCCTTGAAATTGTGAAATCAAACTCATTAGCACAAACACCAAAACTTAGGCTATTCAAATCAAATGTACTATCACCCTTACGTATGCGTGTGAAAGCTGGAAACAACAAGAGATATAGAAACAAAGTTGAACGCATTCGAAAATAAATGTCTAAGGAAAATACTTGGTATAGAATGGAACGAATTCAAAACAAACGAGGAAATTAGAGAAATCGCCAATCAACCACTAATATCTTCAGTAATAAAGAAAAGACGATGGTCATACGTTGGACATGTGATGAGAAGAGATAATAATCGAATAGCAAAGCAAGCCCTCATATGGGAAACAACAGGTAAAAGAAAAGAGGAAGACCCAGGGAGACACTGAGAAGAACATTGATGAGAGAGGCAATAGCAGCAGGAATCGGCTTCCCTCAATGAGATAGAACTGCTTGCACAGAACAGAGACAGATGGCGAGATTTGATAAAATATCTTTAAAAGAAAACTGCTAGAACAAAAATTCATATAGGAGAAGGTGTATCTTGGTCTACGCCCTATGGGCCGGTTACGGCTCGAAAGGTCAATAGATAGATATATATACAAATATGATTTTCTTGATTGTCCTAATTTTTGGAGTTTACAATACCCACATTTGTTGTAATCAACATTGTCATTCAAACAGGCACAATGTCTTGTGTTTATCTATATAATCTTAGCACTTGCTCGCACTTACTGAACGTAATTTTGAAAGACGCGCACTTTTGTCATTTACTATTTCTTGTTAAATAGGTTCAGACGCATATTTTGAGAATATTTACTATTAATGTATATTCCTTTGTATATGATAATTTGTAAGCTGTTGTGAAGTGACTACTTGATTTTTAAAATCATGAAGAGTTTAAAGTATAAATTCATCACTATCCAAAAGCTAACTGTGTTATTGTGCAGGCACTTTTGCAACCTATCTCAATGACGAAGATATAAAATCAATTGAAAAATTGTGACCCTCTTCAATGTTATACGGATACACCTTTGACTTGCATTGTTAGAAAATTAACGTAATTTACAGTAAAATCTAATTTTTAGAGCACACGGTTTGATATTTTCCTAAAATTATATTAAAAAAAAAAAACAATTTGTGCAAAATTCAGAATACCTTTGTACTTAAATTGTATAAAATCTTAAGGTCGGTGAAAAAAATAAGATTCCATGATAAAGAATTACAGAAATTCATCAAACACGTCCCAAGATAATTGATCAACTATGTGGGCACGAATTTGTGCACGAACTATAGTTATTTTGCTTGATTCACATTTTTGTGTAATATCATAAGTGGAGCCACTTTCATAAAGTTTCAGTATTAAGAATATATTTAAAAAGTAAGTAAAGTACCCCCGTCATGGCAAGTGGCGTATAGAGAATATGGTGTTAGTGACCATACATTTTACATACCTCAGCACATAATTTTGGCGTAATGTGGTCGGTATTACGCTCGTGCCGCTTTACTTTCCCAGAAAAAAACCGGTACCCATTTAAGGCTGGGTGAACCCGGAAGCCGTCGGTTGGGATCGAACCCTACCCCTTGTCTTTTGTAGTCCAGTTCACTAACCACTGAGCTATCGCGGCTCCCTATTAAGAATATATAGGATGTAGTTAATGAAACACATCTTCATCCAAAAGGGCTGAAAAATATATAAGCTTTTAGGTGCCAGTACTGGGGTGTGATAAACACTCCGAGGTATGGTGACAGCTTTACAAGGAAGGAACACAACACAATACTGACGTTTCGGCCTGTGGCCTTCTTCAGAACACAGGGACAACGACAACAAACGGTGAAGTACAGTTAACTATAACGATATATCGGATGATCAAGTATAGGGAGAGGTAGACAAAGAGAGGAGAAATCAGATGGTAAGATAAGAAAAGTGAGAGAGAGATATGTGCTACATGAGGGGAGGTAGGGACATAAAAAATAATAAGATTAGAAAATGAGAGTAGCTCGAAACTAAATGTGAAGAAGGCCACCGGCCGAAACGTCCGTATCGTGTGTGTTCCTTCCTTGTAAAGCTGTCACCATACCTTGGAGTGTTTATCACGCACCCCACTACTGGTTCCTCGCTACCAGCTTTACCTCAGCATTGCAATTATTTGCCTGTTCCCTATAAGATTTAACTGAAAGCTGCTCACAACAGAGATGAGATGTCTGGGAAATACGCTTAGAGTGATCAGAAAAGACATAATCATAAATGATATTATGAGAGAAAGAGTAGGCATTGAACGAAACCTTAGTTAAATAAGCAAACAAGAAACTAGTTTACCTATCTAGAAAGAATTGCGTGTATTGCCTTAACATCATTACCATCAAGTACCATGCCTAGTGGCGTAGGTGATCATGTCTCTCCACAACTCTCGATCTCGACAGTTATTTATCATTTCTGTTGTTGACCTTCTGCCAAGCCGTTCTCTTAAGCTGTTTGGTATCTTTCTCTTTGCTTCCTTCTATCTCTTCGTCCCTCAATTTTCACATATGTTACAATATATTCCAGTTGATCCCTTCTCATTACATGGCCAAACAAAATGATGACTGTTTCTTCCTAATTTTGGTACTTAGCTCTCTTTTGGCCTCTTTCAGAAAATTGTCATTACTCTCCTCAGCTGTCCATTCTTCGTAAAACCACATTCTACTGCTTCCAGTGATTTTCTTGTCTGTTATCCTATTGTCCATGATTCACATCCATATGTTAAGACTGGCTCTACATAACATTTAGAAACTCGTTTTCTTGTTTCTATTGTCAAAATTGATTGCACAGTATTTTCCTCATTTTTTTTGGAAAGCTGCTTTTTCCTGAGCTATTCTGCATCTCACCTCTGTTGTACATCTACCATCTGAGGTTAACATTGTTCCCATATATTTAAATTCCTTTTTCCTTACCATACAACGCATATATTAAAAGAGGAGAAGAGCAAACGGCAGAATAAAAGTAAATGAGCAGACAATGTTGAAGAAACGCTACATCATCTGTTGTATGAAAGGCGAGAATCATAACTTTATGTATCTCCTCCAACGAAACCTTAATAGACACAAGAGGAAGTGAGGAAGCAAGACAAAAGGTAACTAAAATACCACTTTGTTAAAGAACTAACTGTGACGACGTGTGCTATTTCACTTCCCCTTTGTTATTTCTCATATTTTCTGAACATTTTGTAGAGTCCTCTATTCATGTTTCTAATCTGCATATTTCACTTCATGACGTCAACCATATATTTAACGAGATTCTTGTAATGTTTCCTTAAGTTGCCTATTTGCATTTTGTACTTGACTGCAAGCATTGGCTTAAGTAAATACAGAGGTCAGAGATCCATAGGGTTACCTTCCTGCTCGCCCAGGGTCGCACTGATGTTGAGTGTAATGAAGAAGCAGACAGGTTAGCCGGTTCGGTTATATTATAAAATAGAGACAGGCAGTGAGTGAATAGAGCTGACGTCATTGACAACATCATATAACTGAAACGAAAACTAGTTTTACGTCATTTTCTCTTCTTTTTTTTTGGATGAGGTCTGCCAGTTGTGTGTGTGTGTGGGGGGGGGGAGTAAAATGACCGGAGAATAAAGGCCGCTTGACCAATGTAGTCGCCCCGATGTGTTCGGGTCTTAGTTTTTTTTTCACCGCAGCTAGATATGAATTAATGACTTTAAAGGAAAAAAAAACACCTTTGTTTCTGTGGTATGGGAACCCTGAGTCTTTTGGCCATTGGTTCTCTTGAGGCTTTACTTGAATGTGACATAATCGATTAGAACCAGCGTTTTAGCTCGCGAGTTTTCACCCATATGTGCTCGGTCGTCTATCCAGAAGTGTTCGGAGACTTCTGGATAGTGTCGCTTCAAGCTTCGAAATTCAGGATGCGAGGCGGCATTCCTCACCTTCCAGAGTACTACCCTGGGAACCATTTCTACCAGCGGCTGGGTCGACATCGGGGTATTTTTTTTCCAACCACGAGTACAACGTACACTGCTGCCAGCGGGAATCGAACACGGGTTGTCCGAACATCGGTAGCAAAGTCGGGTGGTTTTCCCAACTCGGTTACCGAGGCTCCCAACGTTTACAACACTACACCATTGCACCTTAAGTACATCTTTGTTTCTGTGGTTCACGGGTCTTTTGGCTGTTGGTTGTCTTCAGGTTTCGTATGTTTCTTGTTGTAGGATCTGTTTTTCTATCACAATCTTCTTTCTTATCATCATCATTAGACACATACATCACAAACATAAACATATTTTAAAAGTAGCAGGGGTGTTCGAAAAAAAGGGTCACGGCAAAAAGAAAGTAGCTAATTACCAACACCATGAGGAAATAGTTTTCGTTTTCCCCATATAATAGAAGGGAAGATGGCAACAATTTTATGTTTCCTCTCATATAATGAGAAGGGAAGATGGCAGCAATTTTATGTTTCCTCTCATATAATGAGAAGGGAAGATGGCAACAATTTTATGTTTCCTCTCATATAATGAAAGGGAAGATGGCAACAATTTTATGTTTCCTCTCATATAATGAGAAGGGAAGATGGCAACAATTTTATGTTTCCTCTCATATAATGAGAAGGGAAGATGGCAGCAATTTTATGTTTCCTCTCATATAATGAGAAGGGAAGATGGCAACAATTTTATGTTTCCTCTCATATAATGAAAAGGGAAGATGGCAACAATTTTATGTTTCCTCTCATATAATGAGAAGGGAAGATGGCAACAATTTTATGTTTCCTCTCATATAATGAGAAGGGAAGATGGCAGCAATTTTATGTTTCCTCTCATATAATGAGAAGGGAAGATGGCAACAATTTTATGTTTCCTCTCATATAATGAAAAGGGAAGATGGCAACAATTTTATGTTTCCTCTCATATAATGAGAAGGGAAGATGGCAACAATTTTATGTTTCCTCTCATATAATGAGAAGGGAGAAGGAAAAAAAAATGTGCTTTTTCCCCCCTTTCTGTAATGAGTGGATATCAAAATTGAAGGAATAGACATGGAGACAGTTCAGAACTACAGCTACCTTGGACATACTATAACCAGTGATGGAAAATGTACAGCTGAAATAAACAAAAGAGTCGGAATGGCAAAATATAATTTTAATACAGAGAATTGAAACCTTTAAAATGTGGATATATAGAAGAATAAGTAAAATTTGATGGAAGGAAAAGAAACAAACGATGAAGTTTTAAAACAACCAAAAATGAAAAGAGAACTATTAAACATAATTAGAACAAGACAAATGAAATTTTGGGGGCATGTTAAAACACAACAGCCTAATAAAAGTAATATTGGATGGGAAAATACAAGGTAAAAGAGGCACAGACAGACCAAGACTAACATGGACAAGTAACATCAAAAGATGGACAAACTTGCCTATTACAACCTGCACCATCAAAGCAAGATACAGAGCAGAATGGCGCTCCATGGTGGCCAACCTTCGTTGCGGAGATGGCACTCGATGATGATGATGATGATGTAATGCGAGGGAAGATGACACAAATTTTACTTTTCATCCCCACGGATATAAGAAGAGAAGAGGATATATATACATATACACAAACATATACATATAAATAAGCACACGCATATAAGTAAGTTGTAGGGCTGACTTTTCAATTATAAACACCTTCATTTTTGTTATATTCGCCTTGTCTTCTAGTGTTATTCTTAAAATATGATTCTTCTACCATTGCTATATATTATTATTCTCGTAATGTTACATTATTACCTTAATTTTATTCTGTTAATATTCCTTTCCTAATGTCGTTACTCTCTATATTACTCCTTAAAGTATTCGCCTACAGTTGTTTTTTTCTATATTTTCTCGTAATTTGCTTCTTTCTGCTCAGTTATTCTCATGTTGATTTGAGAATCACCCCATGTCAACTCGATATAAATGTCTTTGTCTTATCTAAAAACGGTAGTCGTGAACGTGGCAGCTCATGTTAATAATTAATAGTGGATGCTTATGTTTTATAGTTACTATTGCGTTTGCAGTTTTTTGTTCCTCTACATTTTCTGTTTAACACGGTTTTCTACATGCAGCTTATACGTTAAAGATCGAATATAAAGCGACAACAATGTTTTGTTCATTTTTATATACGTTCAATAGATATAAGATGTGCTGGTAATTACGCTTTACAGATACTGCATTTCCATTTCTTTATTATTTGCCTGTTAGCGTGGAAATATCTTTTCTGTGTCGTTAGCTATATATATCCATCCATACACCCATCCATCTATCCATCCATCCATACATCTATCCATCCATCCGTCCGTCCGTCCGTCCGTCCGTCCGTCCGTCCGTCCAATTCTTTCCTATCATGTCATATTATATTCTATCATATCCATCCTATTCTATCCTATCGTGTCATATAATTTCCTATCATATTATATTCTGTCATTTCATATCATATAATATCTTGTCATATCTTATCCTTTCATGTTATATCATGCACTATCCTATTATGTCATATCATATCCTCTCCTATCCTATACTATCATGTTATATCTATCATATCATATCTACCTGACTCTCTGTTGGCCTATCTAACTTTCGTCTTTTCAAGCCATATACAGGCGGAAATTCTAACTCGCAGTGTTCGACTGTGTTTGCTGTCAAATGTCAAACCTTGCACAGTACCCGCATTGCATCTTGCAACATGTCCCTGCTCTGCCTCTCAACCTCGGCAAGGTTATGTATTTTGCTCTATATTTAATATCTTCTGCCTGAACTTTTTTCTAAGTTTATATCTCTCCATCTTCTTCGAGTCGCCATCTCGGTATTTTCCAAGTGTTTTGTTTAATACATGCATGGATTGTGTTTTTTAATTTCTTTTTCAGTCGTGTCTTGTGTCCAATCCATTTTATTTATTTATTATTTGTATTTAAAATCACTGGAGTCTGTAGAAATGTGGTTTTACAGAAGAATGTTGAGAATACCATGGCCAGCTAAGAAGAGTAATGAAAACGTTCTGAAAGAGGTCAAAACAAAAAGAGAGCTAATTTCCAATATTAAGAAGAAACAATCATCATTTTTTGGCCATGTAATGAGAAGAGAACAACTGGAATATATTGTAACAACTGGAAAAATTGAGGGACGAAGAGACAGAGGGAAGCAAAGAGAAAAAATACCAGACAGCTTAAGAAATGGCCTGGCAGGAGGTCAACAACAGAAATGATAAATAACTGTCGAGATCGAAAGTTGTGGAGAGGCATGATCACCTACGCCAGCAGACTTGATACTTGATGATGATGAGTATCCAGAACTGTGGGGGAAACCCTGGAACAACCCAGAAACAGGTTCACAATAGGGATGAATGAATCAAGATGGAGAACAACGCTCATTTCTCATAGACTTCCAAGACAGCTAAGTGATCAGACAGACTAGCATTAAGCCACCCCTCACATCCTCACATCCCCTCAAACCACCAACAACAAACATAACATTATATGTGATCAAGTTTAATACTTTAAACTCGTTAATCACGGTACCGGTTACCGAACTATCGCTACCTAAAGTATGTAGAGAAATACGCGTATAGCTAGATCAGAATAGATACAAATAAAGGAAAGCACATAAATATGGGGGAAATGTTGATAAATGAAAGCCTGAAATTCTTGTTACAACGTTAAAAAATTGAGAGCAAGAGAAGCGGTAAATGACAAAATACGGAATTTATGAATTCGGAAAACAAGGGGAGGTAAGTTTATGTGAATTTATTAAAAGCCTAAAGACAAATATTCTTAAATTAATTAATCGTCAGCTCTACTATCGTAAAGACTAATGATTCTGAAATTAATTAATCGTCAGCTCTACTATCGTAAAGACTAATGATTCTTAAATGAACTTATCATTGTCGCTGCCAGTGACGGTTACTAACGTAAAGACTAATGATTCTTAAATGAACTTATCATTGTCGCTGCCAGTGACGGTTACTAACGTAAAGACAAATGATTCTTAAATTAACTTATCATTGTCGCTGCTAGTGACGGTTACTAACGTAAAGACAAATGATTTTTAAATGAACTTATCATTGTCGCTGCTAGTGACGGTTACTAACGTAAAGACAAATGATTTTTAAATGAACTTATCATTGTCGCTGCTAGTGATGGTTACTAACGTAAAGACAAATGATTCTTAAATGAACTTATCATTGTCGCTGCTAGTGACGGTTACTAACATAAAGACAAATGATTCTTAAATGAACTTATCATTGTCGCTGCTAGTGACGGTTACTAACGTAAAGACAAATGATTCTTAAATGAACTTATCATTGTCGCTGCTAGTGATGGTTACTAACGTAAAGACAAATGATTCTTAAATGAACTTATCATTGTCGCTGCTAGTGATGGTTACTAACGTAAAGACAAATGATTCTTATATGAACCGATCAATGTCGCTACTAGTGACTTTTAATAACTGTTACTAAAGTAAAGACAAATAATTCTTACATGAACTGATCATTGTCACCACTAGCGACTTTTAGCGACTGTTACTATCTTAATAACAACACAGTATCTGCTGTTTATTCGCGAAGATTCAGGTTAGTAGCTCTGTTCTCAATAACTAACAGAAGCAGGTAGTTAGACTTACCTGTCACGCAGGTAGGTAGACCCACCCACCTGCTCTGTTTAATATAGGACTGAGCTTCCAATATTTACTTGCTAAGTGCACCAGCACGATTGACGCGTCTGCTGTAATCGCAGTACCTGAAAGATTTCTCCACAGAAATAATGTCATTCCGTTTGTGTTCTCTTAATGATTGTTGGACCGATGGGTTGTTTGTGCGTGATTATTGTCAGAATCCGCGTTTAATTATGCAGGAATGTGTTAGTTAGAATGTATAAAATTCGAATTTTGATTTACATAATTGTTTCCTTTTGTTTCAGATTTTTTTTTCCTCTGATTTTTAACGTTGCAGATTTTGCTCGTGAAAAAACATTAATGATAATGTGTTTGCTTGAAATAATTTATAGAGTGTGTTAGTGTATAGAGTGTGTTAGTTTATAGAGTGTGTTAGCGTATAGAGTGTGTTAGTGTATAGAGTGTGTTAGTGTATAGAGTGTGTTAGTGTATAGAGTGGATATGCGTATCGTTAAGTGTGCAAAACATACATTTGAAGATTTACAATTTTAAATTTGAAGAGTTACAGTTATAAATATGAAGATGAGTTTCAATTACACATTTTAAGAGTTGCAATTATAAATTTGAAGAGTTGCAATACACATTTGAAAGTTACAAGAATAAATCTGAATAGTTATACGAATAATAGTTATGGCAGTTAAGGTAATAACCAACTAAATAGTTGTAAAATATGTCTGAAGAGTTGCAAAAATCAATCAGAATAGTTAGTTAGAAAATACAAATGAAGAGTTACAAAATATAATTGAAGAGTTACAGTAATATGACAAGTTACAGAATTGTAAAACTTCATATGACAAGATTTTCAAGAATATATCTGAATAGTTATAGAAATACATCTGAAGAGTTACGAAATACATTTGAATAGTTACAAGAATTCCTCTAAATAGATCTAAATACACATCTAAAGAATACAAATAATACGTCTAAAGAGATATAAGGATACACCTAAAGAGATATAAGGATACACCTAAAGAGATATAAGGATACACCTAAAGAGATATAAGGATACACCTAAAGAGATATAAGGATACACCTAAAGAGATATAAGGATACACCTAAAGAGATATAAGGATACACCTAAAGAGATATAAGGATATTCCTAAAGAGATATAAGGATACACCTAAAGAGATATAAGGATACACCTAAAGAGATATAAGGATACACCTAAAGAGACACACAAGACTACATCTGAAGAGCACACACGTTTATTACTAAACTTTAGTTGTCTCTCTTGTTTTTTTTCACTTTCTAGGTAATAGGCTGCGATTACAAGAAGTTATTGCTTTCGTTTTGATAAATAACATCTGCCGGGAACAATAGAACATTTTATACTGGACGGCGTGTATTCTAAGAATGTTGTGAGTAGAATGTTGCTTCTAATGAACTAATTTTCTTCATTGCTGTTTGCAACCGTTTGTTGCTATAGGGAAGATTAGTTTTAATTTTACCATATTGTGTCATCTTCATGGTATTTAATTATTGTCTTGCTATTGCTTGTCTTGGGAGCTGGGATAGCTCATTGGTTAAGGAACTGGACTACAAAGGACAAGAAGTCGTGCTCGATCCTGATCGATTGCTTCCAGGTTCACCCAGTCTTAAATAGGTACCGGGTTTTTTTTTTCCTGGGAAAGTAAAAGCGACACAGGCGTAATACTGACCACTTTACCCCAAAAATCATATGCCGAAGGTCTGTAAAAATTATGGTCACTAACACCATATTCCCTATACGCCGCTTAGCGTGGCGGGGCTTTTTTTTTTTTTTTTTTTTTTTTTTTTTTTTTTTTTTTTTAAACTTATTGCTAGTCTTCTTTTTTTTCTATTTTCTTCCGGCAGTCTCTATTATTGGTTATTACAAATCCCAGATTGTTACTGTTTCAATTTCTTCATTGTTGATGACGATTTTGAGAAAATATTGGATTATTAAAGCAACGAAAGTACATAATACAATTACTGTAAGTGAAGTATACAGCAGTTTTTCATTGATACTTTAGGCAATTTTATCAATTGTGTCGCATTCATTGAGTGTCGTCTCCGCATCGAAGGTTGACTACCATCTAGCGCCATTCCGCTGTGTCTCTTGCTTTAATGGTGCACATTGTCATAGGCCGACTCGTCCATCTTTTGATGTTACTCGTCCATGTTAGTCTTCGTCTGCCTCTTTTACCTTGTATTTCCCCTTCCAATATTACTTTTAGTAGGCTATTGTGTCTTTTAAAATGTTATGACATCAGTTAGAATTTCTCTCCATGGTTTCCTTTGGAATAAACGTGATGAGGCTCCAATCTCTTTCATGGTGGTTAGCCACGTTCACAGTTGTGTCTACAGAATTATAAAATGCGCAAATCATTTTAGTTAGATTGTTATATCTTAAAACGTCAAAGCTTCTGGGGTAAAAATTTCATTTTGCATCATCTACAAACTCACATGTGTCAAATTTTGCTATTTTTGGTGCAAGCTTTTTTCTACTTAAAATGACTATTCATAGATACATGTTTACTTTAGCAACACAATTTAACATTGTGTGGTGTGTTGCCAACAAATGAAATCATCACCATCATCATCCGGTCGCATGTCCTTTGTATAATGTTGCATTCACGACAGCACGTCAGAAAGAATCTCTATCTCTAGCCAGATCTCCCACCGAACGTAGTATTCACCACAGCCCGTCTAACAGAATCTTTGTCCTAAGCTAGATCTTCCACAGAACTTTGCATTCACCACCGCCCGTCTAAAAGAATCTCTGTCCCTAGCCAGATCTCCCACAGAACGTTGCATTTACCACAGCCCGTCGGAAGGAATCCCTGCCTCTAGCCAGATCTCCCACTTCTTCTGTTGTCTTATTCAAGGTCTCCTTAATGTCTTGAAATCACATTTTTCTAGGTCTGCCCCTGATGCGTCGCCCAGGTACCATGCTTTCCAATTTTGTTCTTTCCATTCCGCTATTTCTTTTGACGTGGCCATAAAGATACACGTCCTCAGTAATTTAAATTGTACTGCCTTGCTTGGGGTGTGCCACATGTTCTTCGTGACATTTAATTATTGGGAAGATTAAAACCACCTCCATGAACTATCAGCTTTAAAGGGGAGTATTTTCTAGGCTGAGGGCATGAACTTCCAAAACTGCTTCAAGATTTCCAAGGTAAGAAATAAAATGTCACTTTTAGATTTAAAAAGCAACTGAGTGTGTCAAAAACTGTGAGTTTTCCCCTCATATTTTGAAGGACAAGAGAACAGAACCAACAAATAGATCGAGATGTTCTAGTCGTTTCAACCTAATGAAGCAATTAATGATAAAACATACAAGGGGAGATACAAAAACAAATCAAAGATAAAAACGAACACTACCAGAAGAAGTGTTAAAAGTTCCCTGGACAGCTAAAAAGACCAATGAGGAAATTCTCAAAGAGGCTAAAGGAAAAAGAGAGCTCTTATAAAACATCAGAAAGAAACATTCAACATTTTTCGGGCACATCATGAGAAGAGAAAAGTTGGAATACTTGGTTACAAGTGGCAAAATAAAAGGAAAGAGAGATCTCGGACGGCAAAGTGAGAAAATACTGAATAGCTTGGTGTCATGGTATAGAAAACGGTCAACAACAGAACAGATACGATGCACTGTAGATAGAAGATTGTGGAAGGACATGATCTCCTACGCCAACCGGTACGGCACATGATGATGATGACCAGAAGTAAGCGAAGGTTTCCATCATGCTTGAAGTTGTATGGGGAATGCTGGCGTTAGTGACCTTCTTCTGTGATCAAAGACAGTTATCGCATGTATGATGCCGTGACCTGAAGGTGACGAAAGAGTAAATGCGATGTACCCTAAATGTTGTAAGATGAGATAAGGCGTTTTGGACATTGTACTGGCTACTCCCTGCTGTAACAAATAAGCCACAAAAACATGACTAACGTGAGTCAATGAAGGTGAACATTAATTACGATATCCATAGTAAATGATGGCTCTCTGTCGAGGAGATATTTGTCGCTACCCACAGTACCTTATGTCTATGAGACACTTGACACAACCCGCAGGGCTCTTTATCTTGGAGATATTTGATGCTTATCGCAGAGCCCTCTATCTCTCTAGGAGATACTTGACACAACCCGCAGGGCTCTGTCTAGGAGATATTCGACGCTACTCTCAGGACTCTCTATCACGGAGATACTTGACGCTACCCGCAGGGTGCTCTGTCTAGGAGATATCTGACGCTACCTGCAGGACCCTCTGTTTAGGAGATATCTGACGCTACCCGCAGGGTGCTCTGTCTAGGAGATATCTGACGCTACCCGCAGGGTGCTCTGTCTAGGAGATATCTGACGCTACCTGCAGGACCCTCTGTTTAGGAGATATCTGACGCTACCTGCAGGGTGCTCTGTCTAGGAGATATCTGACGCTACCCGCAGGGTGCTCTGTCTAGGAGATATCTGACGCTACCTGCAGGACCCTCTGTCTAGGAGATATTTGACGCTACCCGCAGGGTGCTCTGTCTAGGAGATATTTGACGCTACCCGCAGGGTGCTCTGTCTAGGAGATATTTGACGCTACACGCAGGGTGCTCTGTCTAGGAGATATCTGACGCTACCCGCAGGGTGCTCTGTCTAGAAGATATCTGATGCTACCCGCAGGACCCTCTGTTTAGGAGATATCTGACGCTACCCGCAGGGTGCTCTGTCTAGGAGATATCTGACGCTATCCGCAGGGTGCTCTGTTTAGGAGAAAATTGACGCTACCAGCGAGACTCTCTGTATAGAAGAAACTTGACGCTACCCGCAGAGCTCTCTGTATAGGAGATATTTTATGCCACCCGCAGGACCCTCAGTTTATGAGATATTTGACGCTACCCCCGGGATTTCCTGTCTAGAAGATATTTGCTGCTACCCGCTGGGCTCTCTGTCTAGGAGATATTTTAATGCTACCCGCGAGACTCTCTGTCTAGGATATATCTGACGCTACCTCCGGGACTCTCTGTCTAGGAGATATTTAACGCTACCCGGGAGACTCTCTGTCTAGGAGATATTTTGTGCTACCCGCGAGCCTCTCTGTCTAGGAGATATTTTATGCTACCCGCGAGCCTCTCTGTCTAGGAGATATTTTATGCTACTCGCGAGACTCTATCTCTAGAAGAAATTTGATGCTACCCGCGAGACTCTCTCTCTAGAAGAAATTTGATGCTACCCGTGAGACTCAATCTAGGAAATATTTTATGCTACCCGCGAGCCTCTCTGTCTAGGAGATATTTTATGCTACCCGCGAGCCTCTCTGTCTAGGAGATATTTTATGCTACTCGCGAGACTCTATCTCTAGAAGAAATTTGATGCTACCCGCGAGACTCTCTCTCTAGAAGAAATTTGATGCTACCCGTGAGACTCAATCTAGGAAATATTTTATGCTACTCGCGAGACTCTCTGTCTAGGAGATATTTGATTGCTACTCGTGAGCCTCTCTGTCTAGGAGATATTTGATGCTACCCGCGAGACTCTCTTTCTAGGAGGTATTTTATGCTACCCGCGAGACTCTCTGTCTAGAAGATATTTGATGCTACCCGCGAGACTCTCTGTCTAGGAGATGATTGATGCTACCCGCGAGACTCTCTGTCTAGGAGATATTTGACGCTACCCGCTGGGCTCTCTGTCTATGAGATATTTGCTGCTACCCGTGAGACTCTCTGTCTAGGAGATATTTGATGCTACCCGCGAGACTCTCTGTCTTGGAGATAATTGATGCTACCCGCGAGACTCTCTGTCTAGAAAATATTTGATGCTACCCGCGAGACTCTCTGTCTTGGAGATAATTGATGCTACTCGCGAGACTATCTGTCTAGGAGATATTTGACGCTACCTCTGGGACTCTCTGTCTAGGAGATATTTGACGCTACCCGCTGGGCTCTCTGTCTAGGAGATATTTGATGCTACCCGCGAGACTCTCTGTCTAGGAGATATTTGTTGCTACCCGCGAGACTCTCTCTCTCTCTAGGAGATATTTGATGCTACCCGCGAGACTCTCTGTCTAGGAGATATTTGTTGCTACCCGCGAGACTCTCTCTCTCTAGGAGATATCTGACGCTACCTCCGGGATTCTCTGTCAAGGAGAGATTTGACGCTACCCGCGGTGCTCTTTGTGTAGGAGATATTTGATGCTACCCGCGAGACTCTCTGTCTAGGAGATATTTGACGCTACCCGCTGGGCTCTCTGTCTAGGAGATATTTGCTGCTACCCGCGAGATTCTCTGTCTAGGAGATATTTGCTGCTACCCGCGAGATTCTCTGTCTAGGAGATATTTGCTGCTACCCGCGAGATTCTCTGTCTAGGAGATATTTGCTGCTACCCGCGAGATTCTCTGTCTAGGAGATATTTGACGCTAACCGCGGGGCTCTCTGTCTAGAAATATTTGACGCTACCCGCGAGACTCTCTGTCTAGGAGATATTGGACGCTACCCACTGGGCCCTCTGTATAGGAGCTATTTGACGCTACCCGCGAGGCTCTCTGTCTATGAGATATTTGACGCTACCCGCAAGACGACCCTCTGTCTGGAAATATTTGACGCTAATCGGAGAAAGCCACAAGGAGTCTTGACCACTGAAGATGCGAGGATAATAACAATCTTTCTTTAGAAAATGTCATTAAATGAGACAGCCGGGAAATGTTTTCCGAAGAACTATACTTCACAGGAAGTTGAAAGGTAGCAGAAGGAAAAATGTATGCTTTATGGAACTTGTGGTCGGAATCACGCAAGGCCGCCGTATTTTCCAATAAAAAAAAAGCTCTTGTACCAATTTTCAGAATTTGGGTGAAACCGGAAACCCCATTAGTCTGGATTTTTGTTTTAAAAATAGCATTACGTGGAATTAAACTCGAACCTTTCCGGTCAAGTAGCTAGTGCACTTACCTCTCAGCGGTCTTGGATTCTATTAGAAGTACACAATTTAAAAAAAAATACGAATACGCCTATAATAATAACAACAGTAATGATAATAATAATATAAACTCTTTATACATAGCTTTGCAGCTGGAGGTAATCTGATCATCAGAAGCAGATCCCCCCCGGAGAACAGGTGCTTTGGCCCTTTAGTTTCATGACACTCTAAAGGAGGTGGGCCGCCTGGGTCATGAATCCCAGGCGTCGATCTCCTGTACCATGCCTCTAAGGTTTACACGATATGTTCGGCACAAAATAACCACACGTTATGCAGCACTCGTGTTCGAATACAATCTTTACTTACCTGTCTTGGCTTGAACCCAGCACATTGCTGTCCTCTTCAGTAGTATAAAGTGGCTATTAATTGCTATAACAGACAGTAGATGGAACTGGATAGTTCATGTGAAGAGGAGTGATCATGAAACAATCACAACAAATGTCTTATAGTAGACTTTCAAGAAAAGGAGAAAGGGATACAAACGAAGGTCGCTGCTGAACGGCTAAGAATGAGGTGAATATTGCAGGCCAGACTTGAACAATAGAACTCCCAGTACATGTTCATGTTATGGGGGAAGGAGTGAAACATACATTTTCACTATACGATTATATAGTGTTGTTGTAGCACACAACATATAACAACACTAGATAAAAGCTGCACAAACTACAGTATGAAAATTAACACAGCAAAAACAGAGGCTATGAGAATAAGTAAATTAAGACACCCATTAAACATTAAGATCAAAGATAAAGAAATAAATCAAGTAGAAGAATTCAAGTATTTGGGCACAATGTTCACAGAAGATGGAAAACTAGACAGAGAAATTGACATGAGAAAACAAAAAGCAAATGCTGTCACATACCAGCTTTCACCATTGTTAAGACATCCAAACATTTCTATGCCAGCTAAACAACAAATGATAAATAGCATTTTCATACCAACTTTGTGCTATGAAAGTCAAACATGGACCCTTTCTCAATCATAATTAAGAAAGATAAATACATGTGAGATGCGATGCTTGAGAAAAGTAACAAACAACACAAGAAGAGATAGAATACCAAATGAAACCATAAGAAAAAAATTGTAGGAACAAAACCCTGCCAAGAATATATAGAACAACAACTTAAATGGTTTGGCCACCTGGTCAGAATGAATCCTCACCAATTACTATCAAGGGCGTTCTTCTCGAGAATGCATGGAAAAAGACCAAGAGGAAGACCCAGAAGAAGATGGATAGATGCAGTGACAATGACATGCAACAACAAAGGAAAGTCACTAATGCAGACAGTTCTAGCAGCTCAAAAACAACAAATATAAACCACGACACCTTTTAGGTATCAGTAAAAAGATAAAAGAAAAAGAAAAGAAGATTATATAATAATATACAATACTATATAGTTTGAAATGGGATGACAGGTTCATTCCCTACTGTTACTACTTTTCACCTAATTTACTGACCTAAGTACTCATTCCTTTACAGGCTGGGTTGACTGCAGAGCGCCAAGCTTTCTTTTGAAAGATGTCTATTTTATAGGTCAGTTCGTATCGCTATGCCAGCGTGCTATGACAACGCGACTGACGTTCCCAGAGGCGCCCTGATCATAATAAAATGTAAATGCTTAATTCCCAGAAGTGGTGAAAATTATTTTTTTTTCGACAGGCGAGGCTCCGCGTTCATCCAACCTCTAAAAATTGGTAGCATATATTTTTCTGGGAAATAATTCCAGCCTAGCGTGATATATCGGCCATATCATCCAAAAAAATGTGGGGTGGTCATGGAAGAATATGGTCGCTAACACCATATCCCCCATATGCTTTGCAAGTCAAGGGAGGGAACCTTTTTATTTACTAACGCTCCTGGGCCAGACTTGAGGCTACCTGTAAACAATGGCCGCGTATTGCAACTCACAGATGTTCTTATTCTTTGTCCTACAAAACGTCACAAGCCGTTCTAACCACTGCTGTGGTGGTCTGTAACCAAGGAGTGACGAAAAAGAAGATAGAAGACAATACAATATAGTAAAGGCAAAACGCATGTTTCAAAGTCTTAGCTTTTAAGCCTATCTAACAAATGTCTCCACTTTGTTATATATGACGGTGTGTAATTATTCGTTGGTAGTCTTATCAGGCCCTGGCGTGACCCTGGTTTTAAGTACCCTAGTGCACACACACACACACACACATAGGTTATACCAGTGGCTGGGAAGTTAGAAGGCAAAGCACTCCTAGTTGTGTTTCAAGTGTTGAATACTGTTTTAAAAAAAAAATATCTGTGCAAATGTCGAGAAACGGGTCGAAAAGCTCTGTCACGTGTTTCCGGTATTACAAACTCGCCGGTACTTGTCTTTATAAATTGTTCTGAGGATCCACAACCATCAATAATTTCACTAAGGCATGCGGGCTGAGAGTTCTCCCGAAATCATCCAAAATTTATGACGTTTTCAGTTGTGCTAGCTCTAGGCAGCTGACGTCATTTTTACTTATAAAACCCTCCCCCCCCCTCACAATGCCAACACATGTCCACCTTATTCTCTTATTGTCTCTTCACATCACAGTGCCAACATATATCCACCTTCTTCTCTTGTTGTTACTTCACATCACAATGCCAACAAATGTCCACCTTCTTCTCTTGTTGTTACTTCACATCACAATGCCAACAAATGTCCACCTTCTTCTCTTGTTGTTACTTCACATCACAATGCCAACATATGTCCACCTTCTTCTCTTGTTGTTACTTCACATCACAATGCCAACAAATGTCCACCTTCTTCTCTTGTTGTTACTTCACATCACAATGCCAACATATGTCCACCTTCTTCTCTTGTTGTTACTTCACATCACAATGCCAACACATGTCCACTTTCTTCTCTTGTTGTCTCTTCACATCACAATGCTAACTTGTCCACTTTCTTCTCTTGTCGTCCTTTCACATCACAATGCCAACATATATCCACCTTATTCTCTTATTGTCTCTTCACATCACAATGCCAACACATATCCACCTTATTCTCTTATTGTCTCTTCACATCACAATGTCAACATATGTCCACCTTCTTCTCTTGTTGCCTCTTCACATCACAATGCCAACAAATGTCCACCTTCTTCCCTTGTTGTCTCTTCACATCACAATGCCAACATATGTCCACCTTCTACTCTTTATTGTCTCTTCACATCACGATGCCAACATATGTCCACTTTCTTCTCTTTTTGTCTCTTCACATCACAATGCCAACATGTCCACCTTCTTCTCTTGTTGTTACTTCACATTACAATGCCAACATATTTCCACCTTCTTCTCTTGTTGTCTCGTCACATTACAATGCCAATATATGTGCACCTTCTTCTCTTTTTGTCTCTTCACATCACAATGCCAACATGTCCGCCTTCTTCTCTTGTTGTTACTTCACATCACAATGCCAACAAATGTCCACCTTCTTCCCTTGTTGTCTCTTCACATCACAATGCCAACATATGTCCACCTTCTACTCTTTATTGTCTCTTCACATCACAATGCCAACATATGTCACTTTCTTCCCTTGTTGTCTCTTCACATCACAATGCCAACATATGTCCACCTTCTACTCCTTATTGTCTCTTCACATCACAATGCCAACATATGTCCACTTTCTTCTCTTTATTGTCTCTTCACATCACAATGCCAACATATGTCCACCTTCTTCTCATGATTATGGATGCGAATTTTTAATGCATAAATTTTGGAACAGAGTTTACCTACTTCCAATTTCATATAAGGCATATATATATATAATCATCGTATTATATCATCATATTTTTTTTTCATTTCTTTTCTTGACCATCTGCAAAATTATTCTCTTAAACTGGCTGGTATCTTTTCTCTTTGCTTCCCTCTATCTCTTCGTCCCTGAATTTTCCCAGTTGTTACAATATATTCCAGTTGTTCTCTTCTCATTACATGGCCAAAAAAAATGATGATTGTTTCTTCCTAATATTTCCCTTGTAGCCAGCCTCACAGCTATATCATTAAATAACATACCCCTTGAACCTGTGAGAAAGTTTACCTATCTCGGTTCTATGGTCACAGCCAATGTCTCCCTTGAAGAAGAAATAAATTCCCGAATCGGAAAGGCAGCTTCCACATTTGGTAAACCTAAAGATAGAGCATGGACCAATACCACTTTAACACTCAGGACTAAGATTCAAATTTACCAAAGTTGTGTGCTTAGTACACTTCTATATGAATCAGAAACTTGGACTACCTATGCAGGGCAGGAGAAAAGGTTAAACAGCTTTCATGTACGTAACCTTCGCAAGATTATGAACATCAAATGGCAGGACAAAGTAACTAACTCTAATGTCTTACAACGAGCCAAACTCCCCTCGATCACGGCAACACTTAGGATTCGTAGACTAATGTGGCTGGGTCATGTAAGAAGAATGGCAAACAATCATATTCCCAAACAAATATTGTATGGCGAATTTAGGGGACGGAAAGAGACCAAAGGGCAGACCAGTTCTGAGATGTAAGGATGTTTGCAGGGCTTCCTTGAGGGAATTTTCTATAAGTGAAAGGAACTGGGAAAATGTGGCTGCTGATCGTAGCACATGGAGAGCAAACATAAAAAATGGCACATCAACTTTCGAGACAGTGCTGATGTCAAATTCAGAAGACAAAAGGCGCAATAGAAAGGAGACAAGGCCGGGTACCGCGGGTACACCTTGCTCTTTGTGTGGATGGATCTGTCTGTCCAGGATTGGCAATTTCAGCCACGAGAAAAGATGTTCAGTAAAGCAGCACCCATAATGAGACACTAATGCTTTACCAAACTACTGACTTATCATGGCTGCTTACTACCAAGGAATAATAGAACAAAGGAGTATGTGTTAGCACTCGGAAAAATTGACAGACAAACAACAATAGAAAAAAACGAAGAACAATATATGGTCCGAAGCGGCCGTCTGTCAAGACCCCTAAGGCCATAAACATAATATTGGAAATTAGTTCTCTTTTTTGCTTTGGCCTCTTTCAGAACGGTTGCATTACTCTTCTTAGCTGTCCATGGTATTCTCAACGTTCCTCTGTAAAACCACATTTCTACAGCCTTCAGTGATTCTCTTGTCTGTTGTCCTATTGCCCATGATTCACATCCATATGTTATGACTGGCTCTACATAACATTTAAGAACTCTTTTTCTTGTTTCTATTGTCAAAAATGGATTGCATAGTATCTTCCTCATATTTTTGGAAAGCTGCTTTTGCCTGAGCCATTCTGCATCTCACCTCTGTTGTACACCTACCATCTGAGGTTAACATTGTTCCCAAATATTTAAATTCATTTACCTGTTTTAATATTGTTCCACTTGTTTTTATTTTGCACTGGAGTGATGTCTTTTTCTTTGTTGTTACCATTACTTCTGTCTTTTTGCTATTAAGGCTGAGTCCTTTATTTTTGTTTTCTTTCACTATACTGTCTAACATTTCTCGTAACTCATTTTCACTCTTAGCGATTAATACTGTATCATTAGCATACCTTAGATTATTTATATTATGACCTCCGATTGTTATTCCAGGAAGGCCCCTTATGGATCTTAAAATAATCTCACTATAAATATTAAACAAATCTTGTGACAGCACACAACCTTGTCTAACACCCTGTTTTATTTGTTGAAATATTCCAAATTGGTTTCCAGTTCTTATGGCGGCTGTTTGTTGCCAGTACATGCTCTTTATTATTCTTAGATCTTTGCTGTCTACGTTTATGCTTTCTAAAATTTTGATTATTTCTTGGTACTTTACTTTGTCAAATGCTTTGGTATAATTTATGAAACATAGGTATATATCTGTTTTCACCTCTATGGCTCTTTCTACTAAAGACCTTATGATGTAAAGGGCATTGCTTGTTCCTTTATCTCTAACAAAACCACACTGTTCATCACTAATTTCTGGACTGATTTTATTTCGCACTCTTCGCATGATGATTCTTAGTAATATCTTAGTCATGTGACTCATAAGGCTTATCGTGCGATGATCATCGCATTCAATCGCACCCGATTTCTTTGGTGGGGCTATGCATATTGATTTGATCATGTCGTCTGGTATATATCCGCTGTTATAGATATCATTCAATAGTTTTGTTATTATTTCTATTCCAAAATCACCCATGGCTGCAATCTCTTCAATAATAAATATGTTATATATATAATCTAGTTTTGTACGAAGTAACATATATGACATATGAAAATATTATTCTGTAGAAATGAATAAATAGAGGACGTCATCATCTAATTGTGTACAAAAGAAGAAATAATATTGTACATTTGCATCTTTACAAGGGATCACATATTGCGCGGCTTCATCAAATTCTTTACAAGTAAACTAATATCACACATCTCCGTCTAAGTATGTGTAAATGAACAAATATAACTCGTCTCCTTATCTAATTCTGAACAAAGGAACACGCATAACTCGTCTTAACCTAATTCAGTACAAAGGGACACCTATAGCTCGTCTGCATATAATTATGTACAAAGGAACAAATATAGCACGTCCTTATCTAATTCTGTTGAAATGAACAAATATAGCTCGTTTCCATCTAATTCTGTATAAAGGAACAAATATAGCACGTCCTTATCTAATTCTGTTGAAATGAACAAATATAGCACGTCCTTATCTAATTCTGTTGAAATGAACAAATATAGCACGTCCTTATCTAATTCTGTTGAAATGAACAAATATAGCTCGTTTCCATCTAATTTTGTATAAAGGATAAAATGTATCCCTTTTTCTTCTGTGTACAGGTGATGAGCATAATATGTCTATTAAAGGACAAAATCTACACGGTAAATAATAAAACTAATATATCTAATAATATCCAGAAGAAAACCCTTTTAGTTCTTGTATATGTACTTCTTTGGGGTATTTTACTTTATCATATATATATATATATATATATAAACAAATGGGACAATATTAAAACAGGTAAATGAATTTAAATATCTGGGAATAATGTGAACCTCAGACGGAAGATGTACAAAAGAGGTGAGATGCAGAATGGCTCAGGCAAAAGCAGCTTTCCAAAAAATGAGGAAGATACTATGCAATCCATTTTTGACAATAGAAACAAGAAAAAGAGTTCTTAAATGTTACGTAGAGCCAGTCTTAACATATGGAAGCAAATCATGGACAATAGGACAACAGACAAGAAAATCACTGGAGGCTGTGGAAATGTGGTTTTACAGAAGAATGTTGAGAGTACCATGGACAGCTAAGATGAGTAATGAAGATGTTCTGAGAGAGGTCAAAGCAAAAAGAGAGCTAATTTCCAATATTAGGAAGAAACAATCATCATCTTTTGGCCATGTAATGAGAAGAGAACAACTGGAATATATTGTAACAACTGGAAAAATTGAGGACGAAGAGACAGAGGGAAGCAAAGAGAAAAAATAACAGACAGCTTAAAAGAATGGCTTGGCAGAAGGTCAACAACAGAAATGATAAATAGCTGCCGAGATCGAAAGTTGTGGAGAGACATGATCACCTACGCCACTAGGCCCGATACTTGATGATAATGATAATGATATGTACTTCTTATAACCGAATGCATAATCAAATATTTACGTAGCTCTGTACAGGGGAACAAACATTACATTTGCATGTTATCTTTCAATAACAGACTATGAGGTGGCACAGAGAAACTGCTCGACAACCGGCTCTATCTAGAATTCATAATTTATGACGGTGTAATAACGAGCGAAAAACGAGAAGTAATGATGTTTCTAATTTTGCAAACGAGAATTTAGTGTTTATATTTTTCATTTGTAACAAATAAAACTAGTAAAAGTGGGCGGTTTTGAGTATCTTATCTCATTGATAATAAAAATCAATGGTAAGACTATCGAGATTAAAAGAAGGCTTACTTTAACTACGAATGCATTACAACGACTGTACAGCATAATTGAGGCAAGAGATTAGCGGTTACGAACTGTTGTGCGATGTGGATAATCCGACGAATAACTGTGTTTCGTATGTTCGAATTTGGAGTCAAAAAAGATGTCCTAAGATCATGAAGCGCTATACATTTTAAAAAAAATAGGACGATCAACATTTTCGAGATGACGTGAACTTTCTGTCAATATGACTGATAGGCGGCAGGGACCATTATAGGTTGTGTCTGAAAAGTATTCCTTGTTGAAGTTTCTCAAGTTCCAAGTACGGCTTGCTGCAGAAGCTACCGAGTTTAGTGCTCTGTACATATCCTGAGCTGTGCAATTCATCCGTCTCGGTCGTGTTTCGATATTCTCGTTGCTTAGGATGAATGATGATATCGTATGACGGGGGTACAGATGGCTGTGTTCACTTTCTGTGCGGTTTCGCCTTATGTCTTTTGGCGTGTGCTGAGACTGCTATGCAGCTACCTTTCTATGTTCGGGAGATGAGAAATTAATTCGGATGATTCCACTGGCACGGGCGGCTGAGCAATTATGGATTTTAATTTGTTCGCAGTGATACCGGGGCAATTTGTTCGCAGTGATACCGGGGCCTTCATAACCATTAGGCAAGAGAATGATATAGCAGTAAAACTTAGGCTTTTAAGAGCCTGTAATTTTCCTATAGCAACAGATCGTTGTTAAATATGGACAATCGACAGATCTACTAAAAAATATACATCACTGCTTTTCATTTCTGAATGCTCAGAATATTATGAATGAAGAAAAGACCAAACATGTCAATTTTGTAAGAAACGTATAATTAAAAAAAACTATCTTTTAAAGAACGTTTAAATAAGAAAATAAATGTATTGATCATGGTAATCAACATAATGGCACAGAGAAGATAGTTATCGAGAGCAGAGTTTAAGACAGGCAGAGAGAGAGAGAGAGAGAGAGAGAAAACTAGTAGAAGGTGGTACAAGAATATATAAAATGAGCTAGAAATGTGTGCTGCAGATGCTGGACATATCCCGCATGGGAGAGTAGCTGTCATTGGAGCCACATTCCAGCAAAGACATGCTAATAGACGATGATGATGAATATATTAAATCAACATAGTATTTTACCGTGTCGTATATTGCACTAGTCATATCACTATCATATATATACGCATTTGTACAAGCAAAATCAATGTAATATTGTTGTTCAACGTGTGTACATGCCAAACAAATTTTATGTATTGTAGATTTAACATTCTATACGGAAACGAAAACTTCCATTTTTTGGTTCGTATAAACAGTTTTACATAATCCTACATATCATTTTGGGAGTCGCAATAGCTCAGTGGTTAGTGAACTAGAGTTCAAAGGACAAGAGGTAGGGTTCGATCTCAACCGACGGCTTCCGGGTTCACCCAGCCTTTAATGGGTACCTGATATTTTTCAGGGAAAGTGTAGCGGCACGGGCGTAATATCGACCACATTACCCCAAAATCATGTGCCGAAGGTCTGTAAAATTTATGGTCACTAACACCATATTCCCTATACGCCACTTGGCGTGACGGGGGTACTTTACTTACTTACAAATACTTTATTTTAAATATTTATTATTTGTTCTTTTAACGTTTCTATAGTTTGCTATATCACAAGGATGTCTTACTTATAGACGTTCTTTTTTTTCTTACTTACCCGTACATTGTAAGCCGATTGCATATTCGTATCTCTATATACCTTTCTACCACTTCATACATGTCTACCACTTCATACATTCCTACCACTTCATACATTCCTACCACTTCATACATTCCTACCACTTCATACAACCTACCACTTTATACAGCCTACCACTTCATACATTCCTACCACTTCATACAACCTACCACTTTATACAGCCTACCACTTCATACATTCCTACCACTTCATACATTCCTACCACTTCATACAACCTACCACTTTATACAGCCTACCACTTCATACATTCCTACCACTTCATACTTTCCTACCACTCTATACTTTCCTACCGCTCTCCAGTTTCTTACCACTCTATACTTTACTACCACTCTATACTTTCCTACCGCTCTCCAGTTTCTTACCACTCTATACTTTACTCCCACTCTATACTTTCCTACCGCTCTCCACTTTCTTACCACTCTATACTTTACTCCCACTCTATATTTTCCTACCGCTCTCCACTTTCTTACCACTCTATACTTTACTCCCACTCTATACTTTCCTACCGCTCTCCACTTTCTTACCACTCTATTCTTTACTCCCACTCTATACTTTCCTACCGCTCTCCACTTTCTTACCATTCTATACTTTACTCCCACTCTATACTTTCCTACCGCTCTCCACTTTCTTACCACTCTATACTTTACTCCCACTCTATACTTTCCTACCGCTCTCCACTTTCTTACCACTCTATACTTTACTCCCACTCTATACTTTCCTACCGCTCTCCACTTTCTTACCATTCTATACTTTACTCCCACTCTATACTTTCCTACCGCTCTCCACTTTCTTACCACTCTATACTTTACTCCCACTCTATACTTTCCTACCGCTCTCCACTTTCTTACCACTCTATACTTTACTCCCGCTCTATAATTTCCTACCGCTCTCCACTTTCTTACCACTCTATACTTTACTCCCACTCTATACTTTCCTACCGCTCTCCACTTTCTTACCACTCTATACTTTACTCCCACTCTATACTTTCCTACCGCTCTCCACTTTCTTACCACTCTATACTTTACTCCCATTCTATAATTTCCTACCACTCCATGAATTCCTTCCACTATACATTCTTACTACCCTACACTTTTCTACCACCCTCTACTGTCCTATCACTTCATACTTTTCTATAACTCTATACAGTCCTATCACTTCATACTTTTCTATAACTCTATACAGTCCTATCACTTCATACTTTTCTATAACTCTATACAGTCCTATCACTTCATACTTTTCTATAACTCTATACAGTCCTATCACTTTATACTTTTCTATAACTCTATACAGTCCTATCACTTCATACTTTTCTATAACTCTATACAATCCTATCACTTCATACTTTTCTATAACTCTATGCAATCCTACCACCGTTATAATTTCTCACCTTCCGATATCTCTTACAGATATTTACTTTCAAACCTTTCTATACTTTGCTCTTCTATCTATTCTTTTCATTATTTTACTTCTTATCTTTTTTAAAATCCATTTCTACCTCTTCTATACCTTTCTATTACTTCTCCGCTTTTCGCACCCATATCTTTACTTTTCTTCCTCTCTTTAATGTCATGTCAATCCTAATCATTCCTACTTCTCTCCTCTTTCCCGTTTGTCTATATATTTCTGATTAAATCTACATATCAATGTACAGTGCCATATTCCCTTTAATCTAAATCCCCCAAGTCTCTTTACATCTTATATCTGTTTACACTTCGCCACATTATTGCCGTCTACGTGCAGTCTTTACTGTGTCCTGTTTTCTTCTGTTTGCTTTACCATCTTGCCTAATAATATAACCTTTTAACAATCTTCCCATCCATCTTCGCCTATAGCAACCGTAATGGATATAATCCGCAGCACTTCTCTTCACTCTAAACTGCTTGAGCAAGATTTCTGCCCATTCAAGATTCAATATTTGTTAACTGTTATACACTAGACCCAGAAAGTGCTAAATGTTTGCTCTAGGTTTGTACCCCAATCCCTTTGGCTATTGAACTATTCCATTTCTGATGTCAAGATATATTGGTGGGGTCACCCGCTTTTGAGAGCCTAATGATAGGGAGTCAAAAGTAGATTTGGCTCAACAATATACAAATATGAATGCTAGTCAAATGAAGTTCAAGTATATGACCCTTGACGTCTTAACACAGGGTTGGTAGCAAGCAAGCACTGTTTTGGTATTCTTCTTCTTTCCTACTTCATTTACCTTCCAGCATTGAGGGAAGATATAATTTGCAATCTTTTGCTCTTCTTTTGGCTTTTTTCTGCTGGTATTTTTGCTAGTGTTTATATTAAGTCAACGTTGTGCTACCAATGCCAGACCTGGACCCTAGATGCAAGAACAATAAGGAAAATAACCTCTACTGAGATTAAATGTGTTAGACGAATGACAGGAAACAGTCTGAGAGATAAGATCTGAAATGAAGGACTGAGAAAAAAGCTAGGAATAACCCCTGCCATAGAATATATAAGGAAACAACAGATAAAATGGTTTGGACACGTGACAATGCAGAAAGATATTAAAAAAAACAACACAACGAGCCTTCAGCAAACGTGAGAACACCAGACCCAAGGGTCGACCACGAAAAAGATGGATGGATGGAATATTCGAAGCACTAGGAAACATAACAGCAGCAGAGGCGAACAGAAGAGCAAACGGCCGCAAATTATATTTCCCCTCGACTCTGAAAGGCAAATTAGGAAGGAAAGAGAAGAAGATATTCAGTCAATCCATCTTTTTCATGGTCGACCCTAAGGTCTCATGCTCTCGCATCGTTTATTAAAGGCTCGTTGCGTTGTGTTGTGTTTATGTCTTTCTGTATTATCACGTAGCCTAACCATGTTATTTGTTGTTTCTTTATGTATTTATTGACGGGAATTATGCTTAGCTTTTTGTTCTAAGTTCCTCATTGGTTGAGTTGTTTTGCTTAGAAGCCTGTCTCGTGGCTGAACCTATATTGGAGCAATAGATACGACCGAAGAATGAACAGTGTACATTTGTGTTGGAGACAAATAATAATAAATGAATATTATTATAGAGGGAAACTTCCGAGGCGATAATCAGCGAATCAATTCAGAGGAAGAGGTATGTTTACAGCACTCGGAAAAAATGACAAAATAATCAACAACAGAAAAACATATGGACCAAAGCAGGATCGAACCCGTACTCAGTGGCACAGAGCATTGCCACGAAAAGCCAAACGCTAGGGAACACTGCCACTCAGCTAACTGAAGCTACATTTGTGTGGCCAGGCCTCATCTCCGTTCTCTAGTTTCCTTTGTCTTCTAATTGTATAACCACTACATCATTGAATCCTGCTGTGCTATTTCTTATTTTTGTTCTCCGTGTACTACGATTTGCCGCCAGATTCCACAAACCCCCTATCGCAGATAGAACATTACCTCACACAAGTCTTACAAACATCATTACATTAGAACATTACCTCACACAAGTCTTAGAAACACCCTTACATTAGAACATTACCTCACACAAGTCTTACAAACATCATTACATTAGAAGATTACTTTACATAACTCTTGCAAACATCCTTATATTAGAACATTACCTCACATAGTCTTACAAACACCCTTATATTAGAACATTACCTCACATAGTCTTACAAACATCCTTATATTAGAACATTACCTCACATAGTCTTACAAACATCCGTATATTAGAACATTACCTCACGCAAGTCTTACAAACATCCTTATATTAGAACAGTACCTCACTTAGTCTTACAGACATCCTTATATTAGAACATTACCTCACATAGTCTTACAAACATGCTTATATTAGAACATTACCTCACACAAGTCTTATAAACACCCTTATATTAGAACATTACCTCACATAGTCTTACAAACACCCTTATGTTAGAACATTACCTCACACAAGTCTTGTAAACATCCTTACATTAGAATATTACCTCACACAAGTCTTACAAACATCCTTATATTAGAATATTACCTCACACAAGTTTTACAAACACCCTTATATTACAAAATTACCTCACACAAGTCTTACAAACACCCTTATATTAGAAAATTACCTCACACAAGTCTTACAAACACCCTTATATTAGAACATTACCTCACACAAGTCTTACAAACATCCTTATATTACAAAATTACCTCACACGTCTTACAAACACCCTTATATTAGAAAATTACCCCACATAGTCTTACAAACATCCTTATATTAGAACATTACCTCACATAGTCTTACAAACATCCTTATATTAGAACATTACCTCACATAGTCTTACAAACATCCTTATATTAGAACATTACCTCACATAGTCTTACAAACATCCTTATATTAGAACATTACCTGACTTAGTCTTACAAACATCCTTATATTAGAACATTACCTCACACAAGTCTTACAAACACCCTTATATTAGAACATTACCTCACACAAGTCTTGCAAACACCCTTATATTAGAACATTACCTCACACAAGTCTTGCAAACACCCTTATATTAGAACATTACCTCACACAAGTCTTACAAACACCCTTATATTAGAACATTACCTCACACAAGTCTTGCAAACACCCTTATATTAGAACATTACCTCACATAGTCTTACAAACACCCTTATATTAGAACATTACCTCACATAGTCTTACAAACACCCTTATATTAGAACATTACCTCACATAGTCTTACAAACACCCTTATATTAGAACATTACCTCACACAAGTCTTACAAACACCCTTATATTAGAACATTACCTCACACAAGTCTTACAAACACCCTTATATTAGAACATTACCTCACATAGTCTTACAAACACCCTTATATTAGAACATTACCTCACATAGTCTTACAAACACCCTTATATTAGAACATTACCTCACATAGTCTTACAAACACCCTTATATTAGAACATTACCTCACATAGTCTTACAAACACCTTATATTAGAACATTACCTCACACAAGTCTTGCAAACACCCTTATATTAGAACATTACCTCACACAAGTCTTACAAACACCCTTATATTAGAACATTACCTCACACAAGTCTTACAAACACCCTTATATTAGAACATTACCTCACACAAGTCTTACAAACACCCTTATATTAGAACATTACCTCACACAAGTCTTACAAACACCCTTATATTAGAACATTACCTCACACAAGTCTTACAAACACCCTTATATTAGAACATTACCTCACACAAGTCTTACAAACACCCTTATATTAGAACATTACCTCACACAAGTCTTACAAACACCTTTATATTAGAACATTACCTCACACAAGTCGTACAAACACCCTTACATTAGAACATTACCTCACACAAATCTTACAAACACCCTATATTTCATAACTGGCTCGCTCTTGTGTCGCTTCCAGTTGTTAAGTCCCCCATACAATAAGTATTTGTGAATGCGAGTGATGTCCATTCTTCCTAAGACACCCAGCCACCTTAGTCTCCCACTCTTAATTGTTGTCGTGACCAATGGGAGTCTAGCATAGTACAAGACGTTAGAGTTGGTCACTTTGTCCTATCATTTTATGTTCATTATTTACGAAGATAAGGCACACGAAAGCTGTTTAACCTTTTCTCCTGCTTTGCATAGGTAGTTCGTGTTTCTTATTCTTATAGAATTGTGCTAAGTACACATCTTTGATCAATTAGAATCTTTGTCCTGAATGTTGGTTTTGTCTCAGCCTATACTCTCTCTTTTTTTACGTTTGTCAAATGTTGTAGTTGCCTTTCAGGCTCTGGTATTTGTCTTTTCATCAAATGATATGGCGGGTGTAGTTTTGGTGTCGATGTAGGCGAACATATTCGTTTAGGCTGTTATTTAGTTGTTGGTTCACCGTGTTAAAAAAGCATTGCCTTCTGGAGCTTTATGAGTAAAGAGAATATGTCACGTGATTTAGTCAGGTTGACATATATTGGTCGGATCTAATTCTTTATTTTTACTGAGATCACACTCTTCATTGTTATTGAGGCCTACCTCTTCATTATAACTGACACCTATCTACTTCATTATAACTGAGACATATCTACTTCATTATAACTGAGACCTGTCTACTTCATTATAACTGAGATCTACATCTCCATTTTTGCTGAGATAAAACTCTTCGTAGTTGCTGAGATATCCCCTTCATTGTTTTCAAAAACCTGACTCTTCATTATTGCTGCTAAATCTTCATTATTGCTGCTAAATCGTCATTATTGCTGCTACATCTTCATTATTGTTGCTAAATCTTCATTATTGCTTTAGAAATCTAAATCTTCATTATTGTTACTGAAATGTAACAATCCAATATTGTTACTGAAATTTAACTCTCAACTGTTACTTAGATCAAACTCTTCATTATTACTGAAAATGACTTATCCATGCTTTTTATTTCTTGAGGATATTTGGATGACTGTTATGTGTTGTAGGTTGACTTGACTATATTTCTTTCAGTTGTCAACTTGTTGCACATTACAACCTACACTGCTCGTACAGATTGCCTGTTTTTCCGATTCTAGAATTACAATTACTATTCTCTCCGTTTATTCTCCATAAGCAAATTAAGACAACCACTAAACATTAAGATCAAAGATAAAGAAATAAAACAAGTAGAGGAATTCAAGTATTTGGGCACAATGTTTACAGATGATGGAAAACTAAACAGAGAAATTGACATGAGAGTACAAAATGCAAATGCTGTCACATACCAGCTTTCACCATTGTTAAGACATCCAAACATTTCTATAGCAGCTAAACAACAAATGATAAATATCATTTTCATACCAACTTTGTGCTATGAAAGTCAAACATGGACCCTTTCTAAATCACATTTAAGAAAGATCAATATATGTGAGATGCGATGCTTGAGAAAAGTAACAAACATCACAAGAAGAGATAGAATACCAAATGAAACCATAAGAAAAATGGTAGGAATAAAACCCTGCCGAGAATATACAGAACAACAACAACTTAAATGGTTTGGCCACCTGGTCAGAATGAATCCTCACCAATCACCATCAAGGGCGTTCTTCTCGAGAATGCATGAAAAGGACCAAGAGGAAGACCCAGAAGAAGATGGATAGATGCAGTGATAGAGACATGTAACAAAGAAAAATCACTTAATTCAGACAGTTCGAGCAGCTCAAGAACGAAAAATGATTTAACCACGACATCTTTTCGGTATCAGTGAGAAAGAGAAAAGAAGAAGTTGAGTCTCTGGTAACACACAGAAATGTTGATAATTTGTTTCTTTTTATTACGTTTTCCTTACCCACTAAACATTTTAGAGGATAACTTGTCCATATATTTGTTTCTTTTGTTAATGAAAGTTGTTGGTCATGTGAAGAGACACAATACTCTACTAAAGTCATCATGGAAAGTTAAGGTCAAGGCAAAGTACGAGACTTAAATCAGCGTTTTAGCACGCGAGTTTCCTCCCATATGTGCTCGGCCGCCTATCCATAAATGTTCGGAGACTTCTGGATAGTGTCGCTTCAAGCATCGAAACTCATAATGTGAGGGGGCTTTCCTCACCTTCGCAGAGTGCTACTCTGGTACCCATTTCTGCCAGCGGCTGGGTCAACGGCGTGGGTATTTTGTTTTCCAACCACTAGTACAACTCACACAACTTTCCAGCGGGAATCGAACACGGGTTGTCCGAACGTCGGTAGCCCTGTCGGGTGGTTTTCCCAACCACGAGTACAACTCACACAACTTCCAGCGGGAATCGAACACGGGTTGTCCGAACGTCGGTAGCCCTGTCGGGTGGTTTTCCCAACTCGGCTACCAAGGCCCCCGATCTTGGAAGGTAAGGTACAAGGTAGGCGGGGCAGATCAAAGAAAGACTAAAGTGGACTGATAACACCAAAAGACAGGTGAACCTATGACAACATGCACCATCAAGACATGACAGTAAATAACGCTCCATGGTAACCAACCTACTATGTGAAGACGGCACCCAATGAATTAATGAAATTCATTTTTCTTTTAATATAATTATTTCAACTATGTATATCATGCTTATACACTTATAATTCTTAAATGTTATGTAGAGCCAGTCTTAACATATGGATGTGAATCATGGACAATAGGACAACAGACAAGAAAATCACTGGAGTCTGTAGAAATGAGGTTTTATAGAAGAATGTTAAGAATACCATGGACAGCTAAGAAGAGTAATGAAAACGTTTTGAAAGAGGCCAAAGCAAAAAGAGAGCTAATTTCCAATATTAGGAAGAAACAAGCATAATTTTTTTGGTCATGTAATGAGAAGAGAACAACTGGAATATATTGTAACAACTGGGAAAATTGAGGGACGAAGAGATAGAGGGAAGCAAAGGGAAAAGATACCAGACAGCTTAAGAGAATGGCTTGGGCAGAAGGTCAACAACAGAAATGATAAATAACTGTCGAGATCGAAAGTTGTGGAAAGACATGATCACCTACGCCAGCAGACCCGGTACTTGATGATGACAATGATGATGATGTATATAATACTTACATGTGTATGCTGTATGTTATATTTTCTTTAATAAAAAAGAAAGAATCCACGTAAGAACACTAAACTGGGCCTGATTTCTAAACCTATCACTGTCTACACTTCCGAGCTGTTCCAGCAGTAGTACATTTGAGCGTCACCTCGGCATGCTATGGTCTCGAAATACTGCATGCCAGTTAGAGAACTTGTATGTATTTTCCCTCAACTAGTGCCCGTGTTTTGGGCCATAATTTTATATTTAGAAATGCCTTTTGTTCTCGCTATAATAGCGTTTTGTTTTTACGATCAATTCTTTGGACTTGTTATTTCGGACTACTTGCCTGTTTCCGTGACGTTCTCACGCCCACATATGGTTCTCTTCCTTTACAGGGAACTTTTGTCCGCATTTTTTGTGTTTATTTGTCTGCCCTTGAGTTTTATCAATGAAAAGTAATTTTACAGGCTTGATAGAACCATGGGACACTCAGTTGTAGATTTTGAGATTGGTTTAATCGCACAGAACCTTCTTTTTTCTTCTTTTCTTCTTCATTTGCCACTCAGCGTCGAGGGGAGATATAGTTAACGCTCGACCTCTCCTGCTGTTATGTTTCCTAGTGTTTATAATCATAATCATATCATAAATAAAGAAAATTCTCAAGACCTACAATTAAATATCACAGTTGAAGGAATACACCTGGAGACAGTCCAGAGTTACAACTACCTTGGACATACTATAACCAATGATGGAAAATGTAAAATTGAATTAAACAAAAGAATAGCTATGGCAAAAAGTAATTTTAATGCCATGAAAAACATACTAACAACAAAACAAATAACAGCAGGGCTGAAACTAAGAATAGCAAAATGTTACATCTTCTCAATATTCCTGTATGGTGCAAAAAACATGGACATTAGACAAGAAAACATAACAGAAAATTGAAGCCTTTGCAATGTGGATATAAAGAAGAATAGGTAGAATTGGATGGAAAGAAAAGAAAACAAACGATGAAGTTTTAAAACAACTAAAAATAAAAAGAGAACTACTTAAACACAATTAAAACAAGACAAATGAAATTTTTGGGGCATGTTAAAAGACACAACAGCCTACTAAAAGTAATATTGGAAGGGGATATACAAGGTAAAAGAGGCAGAGGCAAACCAAGATTAACATGGACGAGTAACATCAAAAGATTGACAAGTCCTACGACGACCTGCACCATTAAAGCAAGAAACAGAGTGGAATGGCGATCCATGGTAGCCAACCTTCTTTGCGGAGAAGGCACTCGATGATGATGATGAGTGTTTATAATATTTCATCAACCATTCTTTTTTTTGGATGGCCCTTACAGAATGAGGTCTCATATCGTTTATTAAAGGATTGTTGTATTGTATATGATCATTCTTTCTTATCACGTGGCTAAACAAATATATCTGTCCTTTGTTTTGTGTACTTGATTGTGGAAACCTGTTGGTGGTGTGCTGAGATAGAATCAAGAAAGATTTCCCGTCGGGCATTCATGTGGAAACCTGTTGGTGGTGTGCTGACATAGAATCAAGAAAGACTTCCCGTCGGGCATTCATGTGGAAACCTGTTGGTGGTGTGCTGAGATAGAATCAAGAAAGACTTCCCGTCGGGCATTCATGTGGAAACCTGTTGGTGGTGTGCTGAGATAGAATCAAGAAAGACTTCCCGTCGGGCATTCATGTGGAAACCTGTTGGTGGTGTGCTGAGATAGAATCAAGAAAGATTTCCCGTCGGGCATTCATGTGGAAACCTGTTGGTGGTGTGCTGACATAGAATCAAGAAAGACTTCCCGTCGGGCATTCATGTGGAAACCTGTTGGTGGTGTGCTGAGAAAGAATCAAGAAAGACTTCCCGTCGGGCATTCATGTGGAAACCTGTTGGTGGTGTGCTGAGATAGAATCAAGAAAGACTTCCCGTCGGGCATTCATGTGGAAACCTGTTGGTGGTGTGCTGAGATAGAATCAAGAAAGATTTCCCGTCGGGCATTCATGTGGAAACCTGTTGGTGGTGTGCTGAGATAGAATCAAGAAAGACTTCCCGTCGGGCATTCATGTGGAAACCTGTTGGTGGTGTGCTGACATAGAATCAAGAAAGACTTCCCGTCGGGCATTCATGTGGAAACCTGTTGGTGGTGTGCTGAGATAGAATCAAGAAAGACTTCCCGTCGGGCATTCATGTGGAAACCTGTTGGTGGTGTGCTGACATAGAATCAAGAAAGACTTCCCGTCGGGCATTCATGTGGAAACCTGTTGGTGGTGTGCTGAGATAGAATCAAGAAAGACTTCCCGTCGGGCATTCATGTGGAAACCTGTTGGTGGTGTGCTGAGATAGAATCAAGAAAGATTTCCCGTCGGGCATTCATGTGGAAACCTGTTGGTGGTGTGCTGAGATAGAATCAAGAAAGATTTCCCGTCGGGCATTCATGTGGAAACCATCTGGTAAAACAAAACAATGTAGACCACGAGAATCGTTACGCGAAACAATTAATAGGGATGGCTCGATCATGGGACAACATTAAGAAACAAGCTTAGCTACAAGAAGTAGTAATAGCTTAACTACAAGAAGTAGTAACAGCTTAACTACAAGAAGTAGTAACAGCTTAACTACAAGAAGTAGTAACAGCTTAACTACAAGAAGTAGTAACAGCTTAACTACAAGAAGTAGTAACAGCTTAACTACAAGAAGTAGTAACAGCTTAACTACAAGAAGTAGTAACAGCTTAACTACAAGAAGTAGTAACAGCTTAACTACAAGAAGTAGTAACAACTTAACTACAAGAAGTAGTAACAGCTTAACTACAAGAAGTAGTAACAGCTTAACTACAAGAAGTAGTAACAGCTTAACTACAAGAAGTAGTAACAACTTAACTACAAGAAGTAGTAACAACTTAACTACAAGAAGTAGTAACAGCTTAACTACAAGAAGTAGTAACAACTTAACTACAAGAAGTAGTAACAGCTTAACTACAAGAAGTAGTAACAGCTTAAATACAAGAAGTAGTAACAACTTAACTACAAGAAGTAGTAACAACTTAACTACAAGAAGTAGTAACAGCTTAACTACAAGAAGTAGTAACAACTTAACTACAAGAAGTAGTAACAACTTAACTACAAGAAGTAGTAACAGCTTAACTACAAGAAGTAGTAACAGGTTGTTAATCGTGGCGGACAATGGCTTCCGCCCTATGTGCTGTCTTAAATCCAAGAGAAAAATGATGATGATGATGATGATGCCCTCATGGTATTGATATCCGATGTCCAGTCCTCTCGGATGGAGACGAAAATAAATAGGTCATGTCTGTACTAAGCGCATGTTAAAAAGAACCCTTGGCAGTTAAAAGTCGAAAATGTTAGGCCCAAAAATGGCCTCTGTCGGCGGAGAATTGTTTTGTAAAATCTACCCAAGCCTAAAGCGGATGTGTCGGGCCTAAAAACTCTAATGTTGTAGTTTTACCGTAGACTAGCGATACAACGCACCACCATCTACATAACGGGTGAACGCTAAGAAAAATCGCCTGTTTAGCGACACGCCCTTTAGCGTCTTAACAATCATAAGTTGAGGGGGGGGGGGTGGGGAGGATGGTATCCCAGCAATAATCCCCATGATTCTTTGCCCAGTTTCGGAGTTTGATATCATCATTGAGTGTAGTCTTCGCATCGATGGTTGGCTACCATGGAGCGCCATTCCACTCTGTCTCTCGTTTTGATGATGCAGATTGTCACAGGTTGACTTGTCCATCTTTTGATGTTACTCGTCCATGTTAGCCAACCTACGGACATGTCCTTGGTCTGCCTCTGCCTCTTTTACCTTGTATTTTCCCTTCCAATATTACCTTTATTATGCTGTTGTGTTTTTTAACATGCCCCAAAAATTTCATTTGTCTTGTTCTAATTGTGTTTAGTAGTTCTCTTTTCATTTTTAGTTGTTTTAAAACTTCATCGTTTGTTTTCTTTTCTTTCCATCCAACTCTACCTATTCTTCTATAAATCTGAGTTTGATAGCTAGAAAATAATTCTGATTGGATATAATAGCAGCAAAGGATGGACCAAATTATAGACTCCTACAAAACGTCCCTATGAATCTAGTATTGTCCATGTTTTGTGCAATATCTATTTATCGATTGATGGGAAGAAAACAATAGTGTTAACAGTTCTTTGTGTAATAATAAAAGCGGTGGTTACAATACCTACGGATGCAACTGTAATATAGAGTTGCAGTGTAATTGTTGTTGCCGTTGCAGTTGTTTGTGTGTTATTGCAATTGTTTCATGTAACCGGCTGATAACGTGGTTTCTGTAAAAACAACTGTGTCAACATCATCATCATCATCATCATTATACATATCCTTTGTAAAACGTTGCACTCATCACATCTCGTTGTAAAAAAAAAATGTCCCTAACCAGATCTTCCTCTTCTACTGTTGTCATGTTCAATATCCCTTCAATGTCTTGAAACCACCTTTGCTTTGTGTTCTTTCCAGTTCTGCTGTGCCTTTATACGTGACCGTATTAATCTGATTCCGTATATAAGATGTTTATAATCCAGTTTTTTTTTCTCCTACAATGTTTATGTCTTTTAATATGTCTTTAATATATTTTTCATTATCCAAACTAACCAAAATGATTTTTCTGTAGCATTTTGTTTCAAAAATGAAACAATTTTATTTTATTGTTTGCGAAATTGTCCATGATTCACAACCACATGTCGCTATTCGGAAGATAATTGCCCTGAGTAATTTTAATGTTACTACCCTGCTGGTTTTGAATGTGCTCGATAGCGTTTAATTTATGTGTTGCTATTGCTAGTCTCACAACGGTTCTCGTGTTATCTCTGACCATCTGATACCAAGTCTGCGATCGAGACGCGCCAATAACAATTTGCCACCGATACTTTAGTTAATTTGGTCTTTTGTGTTTTTCCAGGAAGATAAAATACACATGTTTATTCTATTATACAATCAAGCTAATTTGAAGAAGCTTTATCTTAAAATATAGAGCTCAAGGCAAAGAAATGCGCATAAATGCATACAAATGCGAAGCCGTAGTAAAGCTCATTGTAAAGGAGAAATGAAGAAAAAAAAATGGTATGGTTAAAAAAAAAAAAAATTAATAAATAAATTACCCACGCCAAGTGGCGTACAGGGAATATGGTGTTAGTGACCATAAATTTTGGTGGGTATTAATTACGGCCGTGCCGCTTTACTTTCCCAGAAAAAAATCTGGTACCCATTAAAGGCTGGATGAACCGGAAGCCGTCGATTGGGATCGAACCCTACCTCTTGTCCTTTGTAGTCCAGTTCACTAACCACTGAGCTATCGCGGCTTCCTGGTACGTTTAAAGCCTTATATAAATTAATGGACGACACACATTTGAACGACGTTTTGATCAAATATTAAATTTCGTCCGGAACGTTGTTCAAGTTTGTGTCGTCCATTAATTACGTCAAGTTTTGACCATACCATTTTTTTTTCTATTTTTTTTTTCTTCATTTCTCTATCTTCAAATATAACAACTTGTACGGTTAAACATTGAATGTTGCTTTCCGGAAACTCTCAAGGACATGCAACCTGATGATGATAATGAACAACATTTATTTTCTATATACCTTGGAGAATGTTGTTAAATTCCATAACTGCTGTTGAGAATCTTACAAATTACCATCATCATCATCAAGTACCGGGCCTAGTGGCGTAGGTGATCATGTCCCTCCACACCTTTCGATCTCGGCAGCTATTTATCATTTCTGTTATTGACCTTCTACCAAGCCATTCTCTTAAGTTTTCTGTTATTTTTTCTCTTTGCTTCCCTCCATCTCTTCGTCCCTCAATTTTTCCAGTTGTTACAATATATTCAAGTTGTTCTCTTCTCATTACATGGCAAAAAAATGATGATTGTCTCTTCCTAACATTGGAAATTAGCTCTCTTTTTGCTTTGACCTCTCTCAGAACCTCTTCATTACTCTTCTTAGATATCCATGGTATTCTGAACATTCTTCTGTAAAACTACATTTCTACAGACTCCAGTGATTTTCTTGTCTGTTGTCCTATTGTCCATGACTCGCATCCGTATGTTAAGACTGGCTCTACGTTTCATTTAAGCACTCATTTTCTTGTTTCTATTGTCAAAAATGAATTGCATAGTATTTTCCTCATTTTTTGGGAAGCTGCTTTTGCCTGAGCCATTCTACATCTCACCTCTTTTGTACATCTTCCGTCTGAGGTTAACAAAGTTCCCAAATATCTTACAAATAATGTGACCTTTCAAATCCGTGCATTGAAATACTGATTTGTTATAAGTGTGTTACTAGTCATGAGGCTATCATTACTATTATTTAAGTTTCATGTCTATCAATTACTATTACTATTTCATTTGATGTTGTTGACAATGCAATGGAACGTAGTCTTTTCTTGCCTTTGTCGTTTTTGTTTTACCTTTACTGTTTTTGTGTGTGTATTTAGTTCGTGAAATGGAGCACGGATCATTTTCAATCGCTGAAACCATCAACTATTTATCAAATGTCGTGTATTCATCTTTCCCTATCTTTGTTATTTGACAGTATTTTGTACAGGAAAATAGTACACACAAATACTGATTTTGATAATCTCTCAGAAAAAAAGTATACAAAGAACTCCCCACTAGTCTCGGCATTTATCTATTATGCTTGTGTTGCTAGATACACGAGAGACGTCTTACGCTGCACCTAATGGAGTATTTGTCTTGTCCTCATTAAAATGATTAGAACGAAATAATTTGCAATTGTTTTTGTCTTAACTCATCATTCTTGCATATTTTGTGCTATTGAATTTTATTTATTTCTCCAATTTAAGAAAAGGTGGCAGCGATAACCTTGCTTTGTGTTTGTTTACGGTTATCTCTCACGTGTAGTAATATCATTCATTTATCTCTTTTCGTGTATAATTTTAATGTTTTACTCAATGACAGTTTAATTCACATTTACTGGATTCTAATTTACTCCGCCTTTATTGCTTTCGACGTTGAGGTGTAACTGTTCGTTAGTGTCGCAATCCGGGTCGTTATCGAGATGTCTGCTGCTTCATGAATCCATCATCTTCTAGGATTGCCTTTCACAGTTCTTTATCACTGATACTTTAGTTCATTTGCTCATGTGTACCTTTCCAGGAAGAGAAGATTTCCTTTTCTATTGTACTGCTAAAGTCATTAGATGAGGCTGTATCTCAGAATTAAAACGTTGAATATTGCATCCTCCGAAACTCTGTTACAATATTTTTTAATCCTCTTGTTATGAGCAATAATTACTCAAATATCATTCTTACATAAATGTTTAATTTAACTAAGAACTTTTTCCCTATAAACCTTCTTCCTTTTACCATATGTGTTGTATTATTTGAGTGCATTATTTGTTCTACAGGTGTACTAGCGCTTCAATCTTCTTTTATTCTATGTATATGTAACCCTGTCTTTATCAACATTAATTAAACGGAGGTGATTTGTATAACACACACCCCAACGATATTTTTTTCTCGGTCAGGCATTTATCAAATCCAAAGGTTAATTATATTTGTCTTTCTCACTGTAGCAGTTTAAATCTACCAAAAAAAAAATGAAATAGCGAATTTCAAATGAAGAGAGTGGAGGAGGGAGGAGAGGGGGGGGGGCTGGTTGGTCTCGAGGCAAGACGCCGGCCTCGAGACATAGAGGCTGTGGGTTCAAATCCTGGCTACACCGGTTGAGATTTTTATTTATGATTTCTCTCTGCGGCAACCACCCTTAGTGTCAGCAGTGAGGCCCGGCTTAAACCGCCAATTACTCATCGACGGAAAAGATATGATTACCTCCGAAGTCGGAGTTAACTGCCTGTGCGGCGAGGGACCCCTGTGCACACGGCTGCCAGGGAAAAATTGGAAATAGAAAAAAAAATGAAGAGAGTGGTTCCCGATAACGCAAGACCGCATTTTTGTTGTTGGTACCATTGATGTCATGGGATAAAAACTCTAATAATGAAAGTTAAAAAAAAAAAAAACTCAAGAAATTAACAAATAACAGCCTGTTTAAATGTGACTCCAGTTTAGAGGAACAATAAATAAATGGAAGTGAAATGGAAGTTTAAAATAATGGACAAAGAACGAAGAAAATGGATAGCTATTCTAGACATGGAAGAGGTGCACAGTAAGAAGGGACAAATAATTGCTTGTTTCATTGTGCTTTCAGTGCAAGAAAACAATAGTATTAATGGGAATGAAGTTTAACTCTTTCAGTACGTTTCGTCGCACAGTGCGTCACTCTCAATTTGATTAGTGTACATCGTTATCAAACCATATTCTTTTTACATGTCTTGTATCATCTTGGTCATGGTGAAATATAGTACCTTATTTAGTTATCTAAAAACTCATATATAACATGTTATTTGTTATATCAATAAGTAGATTGATTCTTAAAACCATGAAATATTGCATTTCTCTGAAATATTTTCGTTGTGTTGATAAAAAAAGCTTCCGTACTGAAAGAGTTAAGCAATGGACAAAGTACAAGGAATTGGAAAGCAATGGGAAAGGTAAATTAAGAATAAGTTACTGCTTGATATGGCTTTATCATTTTTACGGGTTTCTTGAGAAAGTGAAGACGCAAGGTGGGTTAATTGATGGTTTATGAATACAGATCACGTGCTTAGTGTGCTGGCCACGTATAATGAACGTTTATATTGATAACATAGAACGTTAACAAAAAATGGCGTAACTAGTGGAAGAGAACACCGATAGTGATGGAAGATGTTACTCAAGAAATGGTCACGTCTCTGAATGTGCCACCATGACTAGAAATAACACCATGTACGGGGACATCAATAAAATGGGGAATGTTCGAGATCAAGCTAAGATTATGTGGTTGGGGTAGATAAATAGAAGGAGAATTAAACAGCTCCTGCAAACCATGTCATTTTACACCGACATGTCATCGAATTTGGGACCTTTTCTGTACTGCTTTAGGTAAATGGTGACCCAGTGACATATTTTAATGCCAAGGTTTGGGGTGTGACGTATGAAACTTCACATTCTAGGCCGTAGCATTTGAACATGAGGGGGCCAGTGTTCTTACTTTTCACTCATTGAGTCAAACACCAATTGTTTAAAGCTGCGTCAAAGGGAAAAAAAATCAACCTGCGACTGAACTCACCGTTCTTTTCATGCCTAAGCCAGTGCTCTATAACTATACTTCTGATGCTTGTTCTACTGCCATAATTTAATTGTTATGACCCTCCACATCCAAGTCTTCGTCTCCATCGCCTGCATAAAGTTCTTTTAGATTACATAAATAAGGTTAATTTATGAAAACGGATGTAAAGTTTGAATAAAGAGCAAAGTAAAGATGGACGTTGCTGTCGCATTACTTCCCCGCAAGCTTCCTCTGCCTTCCTCTCTGGCTGGTACAACCGGCATGTGTGCGTGTTTGATCAGTGGAGGCAAATAAGACAAAGCAAACATGGAGTGAACACACCAAAATAGTAGACGATGAGGACGATGGAGCGTTGGTGGGGGGAGTGAGTGTTGTAATACAGGCCGCTGTAACGCTGTTTTGGATTCAGTGTTTTTTATTAAACTGATGTTTTTGTGTTAGGGTTCATTGTTGATAATGTTTCCATGCTATTATCGATAGATCACGCCAGCGAGGCTAGTCTTCCGCACGTTCTTTTCCTTTCGTGAAATATTTGAAACAAAAATGGCGTCGTTTAGTTCAATTCATTGTTACGGCCGTGTTCGTTTTGTATTTGAGTTTTCGTGAATGCCTACACCTGGTCGATGCTGTGTATTTCTTTAGGTCAACGCATTTTCAAATATATACATCAGTAAGGAATATCGGTATATAACTGAAGCAATTAATGTAGCTTTTAATTTAAATTAGCCACAATTGTGTGCGTGTTTTTAACACCAAAGTGGAATAAACCTAATGTTTAAAGTAAAGTTATTTAGTAGCACAGGATATAACGTTAATGTTTTTTTTAATGAAATATATATTGAGATATGTATGCGAATATACTTTAGATTCATAGAAAGCATGAGGACGCTATATTATTTGTCTACTGTAATACTATTAGCAATAACAGTTTTTGAAGCCTCAATCCAAAATCACATTCTTGTTGCTTCTGTCGTAACTTAAAAAAAAAAAGAAATTGTTATGGAAGTGTTTGTAGAATTGTTTGTAGAATTGTTTGTAGGAATGTTTGTAGAATTGTTTGTAGGAATGTTTGTAGACGTGTTTTGTCGAATGTTAGTAGAAGTTGTGTTAAAGGCTCGCGTGGCTTGTAATGTGTTGCCTGTTTACATGTGCGCTTAGATATATTTTAACTCCGATGAAGACACTTTTCAAGAATGTTAGATCTCCGTATCGTTGTGTACCATCATCACATAAGCAGACTTTGTATTAATTTGTGGAGGGATCAAGGCAACGATTTCTCATTCTATTATTTATATTTCTCATTATAGTTATATATTATTTTGTTTTAGATACTTCATTATTAGTTAGCTATGTAGGGTTAATTTTATTTACTTACATATCTCTGTGTGTGTGTGTGTGTTGTTCCTGCTGAAAGCCTATTGAGCCGAAACGTCGTTCAGATTTGTGTCATCCATCAATTACGTAAAGCTTTAACCATTATCATTTTTTTCTATTTTTTTTTCTCCTTTTGTATTACTTTGCTCAGGAGTACTGCTTCTTCAAGTCTTCATATTATCATATATTGTACTATTACTGTTATTGTGTGTGTTTTTGTTGCTATGTTGTGTTAACAACATCTTGTTGAATCACATGTTGAATCTACAACAATTACTTAATGACATAAACATGACAGCAAACAATATGGACTAGATATGAATATCAAGAAGACTAAAACTATGATCATAAACAAAGAAAATACTCAAAACCCACAAGTGGATATCAAAATTGAAGGAATAGACCTGGAGACAGTTCAGAACTACAACTACCTGGGACATACTATATATAACCAGTGATGGAAAATGTACAACAGAAATAAACAAAAGAATAGGAATGACAAAAAGTAATTTTAATGTCATGAAGAACATATACTAACATCAAAACAAATAACACCGGGGCTAAAACTAAGAATAGCAAAATGTTACATCTTCTCAATATTCCAATATGGTGCAGAAACATGGATATTAGACAAGAAAATAGAACAGAGAATTGAAGCCTTTGAAATGTGGATATATAGAAGAATAGGTAGAATTTGGTGGAAGGAAAAGAAAACAAACGATGAAGTCTTAAAACAACTAAAAATGGAAAAAAAACTACTAAACACAATTCAAACAAGACAAATGCGATTTTTGGGCCATGTAAAAAGACACAACAGCCTACTAAAAGTAATTTTGGATGGGAAAATACAAGGTAAAAGACCAAGACTAACATGGACGAGTAACATCAATAGATGGACAAATCAGCCTATGACAACCTGCACCATCAAAGCAAGAGACAGAGCAGAATGACGCTCCATGGTAGCCAGCCTTCGTTGCGGAGATGGCACATGATGATAAGGATGATGATGTTGTGATAACATTGTATTTACTTTGATTGGTGGTGTAGTGGTTAGAACCCTGGCCTTTACCCATGACGTAAACGTGTTTTCAATATTAGTCTGACACTCTACGATTGACCCTTCTCAATAAATGAGTATCGCATTAACTCGAGGTAGCTACTAAATATATACAGCGAGTAAGACTCACTCACATCCTAGTTCAGTGACAAAGAACTTCGCTAAAGTTTAATACTTTACTATCTTACCTCTCTACGTGTTTCTTGACTTTCTTCACTTTCATCATGTCCTGCCTTTAATCAACAGACACGCAATCTAAACATTTAATTTAACAATGGGATAAGCAAACGTTGTCAAAATGATATCATCATTATCAAGTACCGGGCCTGCTGGTGTAGGTGAAAATGTCTCTCCACAAATTTCGATCTCGACATTTATTTATCATTTCTATTGTTGACCTTCTGCCAAGCCAATCGCTTGTTTGGTATTTTTTCTCTTTGCTTTCCTCTATCTCTTCATCCCTCAATTTTCCCAGTTGTTACAATATATTCCAGTTGTTCTCTTCTCATTACATGACCAAAAAATGATGATTGTTTCTTCCTAATATTTAGAATTATATACCTCTGTAATTAAGTCTAAATTAATTTAAAAATAATGATACCATTTCATTGAAGGATTTAGTATTTCTTAATATGAATCTTTACCGTTGCGCTTCTGGGACCCGGACGGGAAGTAAAGAGTTATGGCACTGCTCCCTACCAAGCGTGTTCGCAAGATACGACTAAAGAGAGTTGGGCATGGGACTGGCTATCCTGTACCGTAACAAAGTAAGCCCCAAACACTTCACAAAATGTGGACAAGTCAAAGAAAGGAGAAAATACATAATTCCATCATACATGATAGATAAAGGCTGTCTATCTAGCAGATAAATAATGTAACCCAGAAAAAGGTATAAGGAGTCTGGGTCTAAGACTCACCTTTTGTCTACCAGGAAGAAAGAGACAAGGGGAAGGCCATAATATACTTGGAGATGACAGGTGGAAGCAGAGATGGAGAGTATGGGGGGGGGGGGTTGGAAGACATGACTTGATTTTAAGAGAATGACAAGTAATATGATGGCTTTGAAAAGTGTTTGTTGATGATCTATGCTTTACAGGGAGTTCTATCTATGCTCTACAGAGAGTTATATCTATGTTCTATCAGGAGTTATATCTATGCTCCACCAGAAGTTCTATCAATGCTCTACAGCGAGTTCTATCTATGCTCCACAGGGATTTCTATTTATGTTCTATCAAGAGTTCTATCTATGCTCTACAGGGAGTTCTATCTATGCTCTACAGGGAGTTCTATCTATGCTCTATCAGGAGTTCTATCTATGTTCTACAGGGAGTTCTATCTATGCTCTACAGGAAGTTCTATCTATTCTCTGTCAGGAGTTCTATCTATGCTCTACTGGGAGTTCTATCTATGCTCTCCAGGGAGTTCTATTTATGTTCTATCAGGAGTTTTATCTATGCTCTACAGGGAGTTCTATCTATGCTCTACAGGGATTTCTATCTATGCTCTACAGGGAGTTCTATATATGTTCTATCAGGAGTTCTATCTATGCTCTACAGGGAGTTCTATCTATGCTCTACATGGAGTTCTATCTATGCTCTACAGGGAGTTTTATCTATGCTCTATCAGGAGTTCTATCTATGTTCTACAGGGAGTTCTATCTATGCTCTACAGGGAGTTCTATCTATGCTCTACAGGGAGTTCTATCTATGCTCTACAGGGAGTTCTATCTATGCTCTATCAGGAGTTCTATCTATGCTCTAGCAGGAGTTCTATCTATGCTCTATCAGAAGTTCTATCTATGCTCTGTCAGGAGTTCCATCTATGCTCTACAGGGAGTTCTATCTATGCTCTACAGGAAGTTCTATCTATGCTCTGTCAGGAGTTCTATCGAAGTTATACAGGGAGTTCTATCTATGCTCTAGCAGGTGTTCTATCGAAGTTATACAGGGAGTTCCATCTATGCTCTACAGGGAGTTCTATCTATGTTCTACAGGAAGTTCTATCTATGCTCTAGCAGGAGTTCTGTCGAAGTTATACAGGGAGTTCTATCTATGCTCTAGAGGAGTCCTCTCTATTCTCTATAGGAATTCAAAGAAAGAAGACGAAGAGTTATGAATCGTAAATTAAAGTCAAATAGAATCCCTTTCTCCACGCCATTTAATTAAGGGGAATAAGATATCAGTGCCCGCATTTTTTTAAAATTTACTACCGGCATATTGTTATTGGTTATGTGATCCTAAAATCTAAGAAATAATATCCAGTACCCAATTTCAAGGGCTGGGTGATCTTCGTTGATGTGTTGGTCGGGATGGTGGGGGGGGGGGATGTATTATATATATATATAACAAGCCTCACTCGCTGCATACACGGCGTTACTTCAATGAAGGCATTACAAAGAAATTTGAAGGGGACTCACCTCATTTTGTTAAGAAATGTGACGACATCATTAACATTTGCTGGAAGTGACAACCATTTGTCTCCAAACAGAATAATAAATATTGAGGAAATGCCGGGTACTGTTGCGAGTGAGAGTTACATAATTAAATGCATATGGGGATTGAAGCGCGATCTCTTCTTGTCGATAGTGAGTGCACTGACCACTAGCTACAGTGACTTTCGTTTCAGGTCAATTCTGCAGTATTTATGGATGAAGTTGTTTTGCGCCTGGTACATTCCTCTTATTCTTAAAAATGATATTTCATGAAAGCGGTTTCAATATATGACACCACACACAAAACGTCCAATTTTGGGCAACAGTCAATATTTATGTGTGAATGATATTTTGCCATCTAATGTTCGTAAAAAGAAAGATAAAAGATAAGACATACATTTTTTTAACAAATATTAATTTTAGTTACATTTTCTGATCACTTTGAATATATAAAAGAAGTGTGCGTATTTTATCTTCCTAGAAAGACACCAAATCAACTCGAGTATCAGTGACAAAGCAATGAAATGTGTGGCAACATTTATGTATGTTAAATTAATAGTTTTACCCATAGCCTCGTTTTCAGAGTCTAGGAGAGATATTTTACCCTTTCATACACTTGGACTGGTCTCTTCTACTGTCACGTATTTGTGTGACTAAAATATTCAGTCAGTCCATCGTCTTTGAGAGCTCTACCTCGGTCTTTTGTTATTGTAATATTTGGCGACAGCTTTTTGGATTGTGTTTCTGTCTTGTCATATGGTAAATAATATATATTTTTTTGTTTTCTGTATGTACTTTACTGCGTGTATGATCCCTACCTGTCTTACTATATAATTTTTATTACGTAAATAAATAATACGAAGATTTTTTGAATCATGATCATGATGCAGTCGTAAGATTAGAGAAAAGTATTTTTTTTGTTGGCGTGGCTATAATATTCATGATTAAACAAATATTAACCTTATAGCAAGCAGTGTTAACGCAGTGGTTAGTGAACTTGTTCATTGAAGACAAGAGGTGAGATACATTCCCTCGACGGATAGACCTCTAGGGTCACCTTTTCCTTCTTCACCTGACCTGGTGGTCTTTTGGGAACCACCGACAGAATTAGTCTCCATTTCTCTCTTATCTTCTGCCATTCCCTGGAACTCTACAATGATAGCTCTATCATCTCTTTGATGTTATCTTCCAACTCTTTCTCTTCCTACCTCTTCTTCTTGATGCTTTCACAGTTACTTTCCCGAATCACTGGACCTTAAATGAGTATCGGAGATTTTTCATGTTAAGGAATGGAGACCTGGCGGAGTTCTGACCACATTGACCAAAAATATAACGTTGGTCAATAAAATATATTAGCACGAATCCCATATTTTCCGTTGGGCTACGGTCGGAACAGAACGAGATTTGTCCATTTCCCATTTCTTCTTCGAGACAGAAGCAAAAGAATACCGATAAATTGCATGGAGATGTGTGTAAGAAGTCAGCATGAGAGGATATTATTTAAATTTAGTTGGTAAAGTTAACATATAACGATCAGAAAAGAAATGGTCTCTTGTAATCTCAAGCTCCATTTCAGTTCAATATTGATGACGATAATTACGGTGATGTTGAAAGTAGTGGTATTTGTTGTTAAATAGTAAGTACTTTATATAATTTTCTCATTTATATTCCTCAATTGTATAATATAAGAGGTCTGCAATGGCGGTGGTACTATATGTCGAAGAAGAACTCTTCTTGAGCTGGTCACTGTCAAAATAGAAGAACCGTGCCGTTTCCACTAAGATGGGTATTTGGAAAGCAATTCTCTTAATTTCTACGTGGAGTGGGGAGAGTCATCTATAGCTACAAGGTTTATCCAGCCTTCTGACGTGGACAGATCGACTCCAGACTTATTTTTTCTCAAACAAGAAGGTATTGACTCTAGGAGTCTGTTGCTTGCAGATACCGCTCATGTCCAAAGCTCTGTGTAAACGTTTCTATATATTGTAATCGATTATGCCAGAACTGCTTCTGCTAGATATAGAAAAGGAAGGATAACTCTCTGAGGAGAAAAGAAAATATTCTTGAACATTTTTCGGATCAAACATCGAACATTTCTATTCATCAAACTAAGACAAGTTTAAGTGACACATCCCATCATGCAGGTGGATTTACCGGACCAAGGTTTACTCGTGCCTTGGACAGGTCAGTCATGTATGTTTACTAACGTTATTCCTTCTTGTGTTATATTACATTCCAGTTTTCCCAATTTCGTGTTTTGGTTTTGTCAATATTTTGGAGTTGTTTATCTGTTATATTTGTGTTGAATGTTCTGTTTCAATAATTTCTTGTTCTTGTACCTTATTGCGTGGAGCAACATGTCCACTCTGATCTGTCTTGTGCACTAGACTACTTCTTATATTCGCCGTTTTGTAATATTTTATCATATTTTGAACTTTAGCAGTATCATTTCTGAATTTCTTGTTTAGTTTAAAGATACCATTTCTTCTTATTTTTTAGTCCATTATTTCTTCATTGTTTTATTGTGTGTGTGTGTTTTTTTTTATATAATGCTACATTTCTGATCAGTTGTGTGTCATTTTCTCTGTTTTGTTTAGTTTATGCTTTGATGTCTCTTACTAATTTTTAGCATTAACATTGTTATTTCTCTTTGTTTTGTTTAGTCTCTGCATTGATGTCTCTTCCTAATTTTTACTATTAACATCGCTATTTATCTTTGTTTTGTTTAGTTTCTGCAATGACGCCTCTTCCTAATTTTTAGAGTCAACATTCTCATTTTGCCTTGTCTTATTTAGTTTCTGCATTGACGTCTTTTCCTATAGGTCGTTTCAAAATATTTTGAAGGTGTTTAAAATTCCATATCTCTGCAACCAATTGATTGATAATGCTGAAATTTTGCATATGGTCTTGTGATTTTTTGGTCCCAAGAAGTACATTCATTTCCTCACCAACAAACGTATAGTTTTAAATATTCTTTATTTGAAGTATACAAATTTAAGGCATTTGGTCAAACCATATATTGGAGGAATTACCGCTTCATATGAGTGAGCACCCACGGACTTGTCATCTTGAACGTAATGCGCGCCAATTCCCTGTTTTAAGCACTAAAAAACACATAAACGCGTCATAGTTATAATTTTATATCCGGTGCATCCCATTTCCTGTCGTTTTGTTGTGATTTATGTGCAACGGCGTATCCTAATTATTGGGTAATTTCGTTAAATTTGTGATCTGTTAGTCAATGGGTATAAAAGTAAAGTTCCTTACATTGCAATCAGTGGCAATAAAGGTGTATAAATATTTTTGCATAGAAGCTAAGCGTGGAAAACTGTATCGAAGCATCTCAAAGCCAGAAAAGAGAACTATTCACGCATTGGGTATAAGCAAACGCTTTTTCAAACAAGTGCTTAAAGCTAACGGAGTGTCCAGTTCAATCAAGACTAGGACGCTAGGAAGAAAGAAAGTAGTAGATAGTTTTGACAAGGAAGTGATTAGAAGAGCAATTGTAAAATGTTCGATTCCAAAGAAACTGTGACTTTAAGAAACTGAAAATTCGACTGAGAGCAGAAAATGACATTGTTGTGTCGAAAACAACATTATGGAGAACTGTTAGAAGCATCGGTTTTACGTTTAGAAAGTACGATAGTGGTAGAAATGTCATCTGCGAGAAGCCGCACTTAGTTTCTATGAGGAGTAAATATTTACGTGAAGTACGGGAAATGCGTAACCAAGGTTATGATATTGTATTTCTAGATGAATCTTGGATAAATTCTCACCACACAAGTGCAAAGGAATGGCAGTTATCAGATGGAAGTATTAAAAGATGTGTACCCACTGGAAAAGGACAGCGTATTATAATGGCACATGCAGGCAGCCGAAAAGAAGGGTTGGTGAAAAATGCAGAACTTATATTCACCTCTAATTATACTGACAACAGGGACTATCACACCGATGAATGGCCATATATTTAGAGAGTGGATTGAAAATACTCTTCTTCCAATTCTAGACAGACCATCCTGTCTGGTAATGGACAACGCGTCGTACCACAACGCTGTGGCAGAAGAAGACAAAATTCCTACATCTACCAGTACAAAAGATGTTATAAAGATTTAGCTAAGAAAGGAAGGAATTCCATTAACGAGGGATTTTTGAAACCTGAATTACTGTCACTTGTTAAGAAATCGCAAAAGACCAAAGTATTCCAAATAGACAAAATCATTCAACAGCATGGTCATACGTGCTTGAGACTGCCCCCTTATCATCCACAATTAAACCCCATTGAACTCGTTTGGGCAAAAATTAAAGGGCAGGTGGCAGCTGAGAATACAAGTTTTAAACTATGCGATATAAAAGGACTGACATATGCTGCTCTATCACAGATTGACAAAGATTTTTGGTGCAAATGTGAAGATCATGTCTTAAAAGAAGAAAATGACTATTGGAAAAAAGATGGACTATCGTTCGTTCAGCCCAGATTAGTAATCAATATGTTAGACTCCTCTGATTCAGAATAAATGAAATAATAATGGACGTTTTTATATGTCCGCATGATCAATCTTTAGCTAAAGTTGATAACGTTTTGAAAATGTAAAGATTCTTGATATGTGTACTGCAGGCATGCAAAGAAACTTAATCACTTTCATATGTCTTGTTTACGTAAAATAATGAAAGTCACATGGAAAGACATAAAACGAACAATGTAGCTCTTTACAGTGAAGAGGATCCCGTGCTTACATCGGACTCTTTAGTCACATGCGTACCCATAAACAATAACTTTGCTTGATATGTCATGCTCGTTATCGCTCGCAACGGATAATTAATTTTTTAAAATGTATTCTTTGTTGTATATAGTTTAAATAGTTTTCATTAATGGAACTGTTTATACGCTGATTTGTTTTAGACCGTCTGTAAAGGCTATAACATTGACATTCTCATAGTATTTTAAAGAAAGTAAACAATAGAAAGTAAACAGTTGATAAACGCCTCCAACTTTCAAGTTGTGTAGAGACGCCTATGTCGAGAAGCTGATTTCCATTAATGTACGGTAAATTATTTTCTCCAGGAGCAAAAGATCCGTAAATTCACTGAGATCAAAGAAAGTGCTGCTTCATGATGAAGCATACTTCCTACATCATTAAATTTTGTGAAATCGGTGGGACCTTGGAAAAACAAGGCCAGATGCAAAAAATCAAGTTTGTAAGTGCAGGGAAAGAGGAGATATTTCATGTTAATCGTGAACATTTAGATTTGAAACGACCAATAACTTTCAGTATTGACATTGTTATTTCTCTTTGTTTTGTTTTGTTTTGTTTCTGCAATGACGTCGCTTCCTAATTTTTAATATTGACGTTGCTATTTCTCTTTGTTTTTTTTAGTTTCTGCATTGATGTCCCTTCCTAATTTTTAGTCTTAACATTGTTATTCTCTTTGCTTTGTTTAGTTTCTGTACCAACGTCTTTTCCTATTTTTTAGTCTTAACATCGCTATTTCTGTTTGTTTTTGGTTAGTTCCTGCATTAACGTCTCTTCCTAATTTTTTGTGTCAACATTCTCATTTTACCTTTAGTTTCTGCATTGATTTTTCTTCAACTTTTCTATTTTTTTTTTTTACAGTGTTCTTGTCTCTTCGATATATTCAGTAAATACTTTAGTAAGAATGTTCTTGTTAGTTACCGTGTAGCTTTATCATTACCATTGCTTTGTACATGCTTTTAAAATGGCATTCTTGTATGTCTTTTCCATTTTAAAATGTATTTGTTAAATGACTAAAGTGCGGCATATCTGATAACAGAAAAAGAACATGATAAACATTTTAATAGAACATTTTAAAACTTGATAGAAACGATAGAATGTGTTAGGACACAGCAGTGCATGTACATAAACATACATACACACACACTATAATAATAATAATAATAATAATAATAATAATAATAATAATAATATCTGCAATTTCTTAGCGTTAAAGTTGAGGTGTGTACGCTGTGTAGTTTGTTTATGGTGAAATGACGGTATCTGCTCCTTTTACTCGACACGTGGGAATAGGTTACAGTTGCTCAACACGTGCTGGTCCCGACAGCAGCCATCTTTTGCCTTTTCTTTACCAGTTTAAACTGTCAAGAGTTCTTTAACGTGCGCGAGTGCACGCGGGACCTTCTATTTTTCGCCGATATTCGAGAGACGTAAACAACTGATCTCATTACCCGGAGACCAGGGGAGGGTGAACCCACGAAGAAAGCACATATTAAGGTAAAGCTACGAAGAAAGCACATATTGAGGTAAAGCTACGAAGAAAGCACATATTGAGGTAAAGCTACGAAGAAAGCACAGATAGATAGATGGTGAAGCCACGAAGAAAGCCCAGATTGAGGGTGAAGCCACGAAGAAAGCACAGATTGAGGTAAAGCTACGAAGAAAGCACAGATTGAGGGTGAAGCCACGAAGAAAGCACAGATTGAGGTAAAGCTACGAAGAAAAAACAAATTGAGGGTGACGCCACGAAGAAAGCACATATTGAGGTAAAGCTACGAAGAAACACACATAGATGGTGAAGCCACGAAGAAAGCACAGATTGAGGGTGAAGCCACGAAGAAAGCACAGATTGAGGTAAAGCCACGAAGAAAGCACAGATTGAGAGTGCAGCTACGATACAGCTGAAAGGACCACCGGGGAAACTCTGAAAGTGGCCAACACAAAGGGAGCTCATAAGAACATCAGCAATAAACAATCAACATTTTTCGGGCACATCATGAGAAGAGGAATGTTGAAACACTTGGTTACAACTGACAAAATACAGGGGAAAAGATATCGCGGATGACAAAGAGAGAAAATACTAGATAGCTTGGTGTTATTGCATGGAGAACAGTCAACAACAGAATTGATACGATGCACGGTAACCACAAGATTGTGGAAGGACATGATCGCCTACGCCAAACGGTATGGCACATAATAATGATGATGGTTTATTAGTGTGCGCAGAATACTCTCGGGACCTCTTCCTTTTTGCGTCATCCTAGAGAGATTTGCATAGGACCTCACTACCCAGATATCAGAGGAAGGGAAAGCAACAAAGAAACAACGAATTTGATTGTTTTTTTTTCCTTTTAAATTCATATCACCTGTAATGGGATTCGAACCCGGAACTTTCTTGTCCAGAGGACGATGTCTTATCTCACGATCATCCAGCCCTTTAAAGTCTCTACTACCAAGTATCTCCAAAATAATTGGATTTTTTTCCAAGTTTTAAAGCCAAAAAAGCAAAGCAAAAGTAAAGTACCCCGTCACGCCAAGTGGCGTATAGGTTTTAAACCCAAAAAAGTAAAGTAAAGTACCCCCGTCACGCCAAGTAACGTATAGGAAATATGGTGTTAGTGGCCATACATTTTACAGACTTTCAGAACATGATTTTTTAAAAGGGGAGGGGGGAGGGTTAATGTGGTCGGTATTACGTCCGTGCCGCTTTACTTTCCCAGAAAAAAATTCGGTACCCATTTAAGGCTGGGACCAGGAAGCCGTCGGTTGGGATCAAACCCTGCCTTTTGTCCGTTGTAGTCCAGTTCACTAACCACTGAGCTATCGCGCCTCCCCTTGTATACCCAAACACGAGACAATTATTTTTATGAGGAATCCCGTTACACTTGGATGCGTCTTTTAGGTGGAATAAGAAGTCAGAGCCCATGTTTTTTTTGTTTTTTTTTGTCAATGATAATTACTAAATGTTAAACTAGTGTAGCATTACGCCAGGCCGCCATACCTCCCCAGAGAAAATAATCTGGTTCCTGTTTTCAGAGTCCAGGTAAACTTTGAACCCGGAGATGAATGTCGCGCGGGGGGGGGGGGGGAATACACCGCAACTTTGAATCGAACCCGGATTCACGTGTTCAGTAGGCCAGCGCTCAAACAACTCTACTAATGCTGCTTCATTTCAAGACAGTTTTCTCCAATAGACTTATCGCACAATTTTTGAAACCACTTGATCTTTGTGTATTTCGATTACACGAACGAACGGAAATAACCGGAAATGACCGAAGGATTGGGAGGCGGTTATCATGTTTTCTTAATTGGAAGTAGCACAGGCCGCAGGAGTATTGACCGAAAACTGATCTTGATGAATCAGGTCTGTTCTCCGGGCATTGCAAACTCGTATCGATTTTAAGACTTCCTGTGGAAAAGACGCTGGGATTTTTGGACCAATCAGCGTGAAATGAAATCAAAACTAGAAATGATTTTATTGGGTTTGCTGAAATCACGTGACTATCAATCAACATATCTGAAGGAAAGAGTATTTTCACTATTGCTGTTTTATTTAATTCTTCTGATTTCTTTTTAAAACGAATTTATTCATTTGTTTTTGAACTAAGAATTACAAAATTGCTAACTTTAGCACCATGTTGTTAGTGGAATATGGAGCATACAATCAATACTTCAAACTGATTTCAAAATCTTCGTGTCTGCTTCTGGTATCTGCCTTTCTATATCGATTGATCAGCACGGATCGTCTGTATATTGACTGATGCATCGATCTCTCAATATCAGTTTCTTAATAATTATTCTTTATTATTTTCCTTTCATTGATTTGTCTACTTAATTGTCGAAATGCTTTGCATATAAATTACACCATTATTCAACTATCCATCTGACACCTCTTCTCGATAAAGACGTACCTATATTATATGCTAATCTCTTAACTTCTGACCTCGGCAGAAAAGTACATTACCATACAACTTAGGTTTTTAAAAATATATAGTATTTTTGTAAGTACTACTTAGTGACACTGTGACCTTCCAGGCATGTCGTAAGAGGCGACTAAGGTGTTTGATCGATGGCTTGACAAACTGTCATTGATAAAAGTATTGTTATGGAAACAGCACCATATATTTTAGAGCAGTGATTTCTGCAATATGTGCCACTTTGGCACGCAAGGTTTCTCTTTTTGAGATTGTGGTTCTGCCCTATGTGCCGTTTTCGGCTCGAAAGGACAATAGATAGATAGACTTAGATACATGTTATTTATTGACAACGATGATTAAATAATATTTATAGTAATAATTCAATTTTAAAATAATTGGGGATACATTTGTTTATATTAATTTATAAACACTTTTTAGGGTGAAGACTGTGGTTAAATTCTTTCGTGAACTTTTAGAAATCGATTAATTCACCTTTTAGAAATTACTCAACAATGTATATACAGATATCACACATGACTATATTTTCTGTTAAATGTATAGGTTATTTCAAGGTAAAAGTAAAGGTAAAGTACGAGACGTGAATCGGTGTCTTAGCACGCGAGTTTTCACCCATATGTGCTCGGCCGCCTATCTAGAAGTGTTCGAAGACTTCTGGATAGTGTCGCTTCAAGCATCGAAACTCACGACGCGAGGCCGCATTCCTCACCTATCCAGAGTAACCACCCTGGTACCAATTCTACCAGCGGCTTGGTCGACCGCTAGGGTATTCTAATTTCTCTCCCAAGCTTGAGTACAATTCGTTATTTAAGTTTGTTTCGAAGTAGAACATTTATCAAAGAATGGGGCACTCACTTCGCACGAGAGAGATCCCTAGTTTAATTTCTGATTGCTTCATATTTTGTGTGCATGGAAATAATCTATTTTTCGATTCTTTTTTATCGATCTTTATTTGTTCACTGAATATAGTCTTCTGAAAGGATTAAAAATATAAAAACATTGCAGTTGAAAAATCTTTTCCTTTCCTTTTTCTTGTTTTATCATTGTTTCATTGAATGCAGGTTTTTCACAAAGAAAGCTATGAATATTTATATAAATGAATGCAATGTGTGTATGGTAAATCATCTTTTTGTTTCAACCTTTATTTTTTCTCTCTTATTTCTTCACTGAATGTAGAGTTTTCTTAAATTATTTTCTCAATATTTATTTAATTATTTTTTTAATATTGTACGAGGATAACATGTAATGTTTTCTTGAATTGTTTGTTGATTTATTCGCAGAAGGTAGCATTTCTCAATGGATGTTTATCAATATTTATGTAAATAACATTAAAAAATTATTATGTAATATTTTTTTTGCATACTTTTTTTTTAGTTCATTGATCGTAGGGTCTTCTCAAAGGATTTTTATCAATGTTTAGTTTTTAATTGTTAGATTTCCCGACAATAATTAATGTAATATGTAAATAGGGTTATCGCTATGTTTATATAGAGATGAATGTATATAATATATAACATACATGGATATTCTTTGCCATTCTCATTTTCCAAGTCTGGCTTGCTGCCGGAGCTACTGAGTTTAGTGCTCTGTGCACATCCTAAACTGCATTTTTGTGTGTTTTTGTTTCTTTATACTGATCGTGTTTCGATATTTCGATTGCTTACGATGAATGATGATATCGTATGCCGAAGGACAGCTCAGCTGCGTTCACTTTCGATGCCGCTTGACCTTATGTCTTTTGGAGTGTGCTGTAACTGCTATGATAGGAACTGCAGCTGCCTTTCTTTGTTTGGATCCTTCAGTGAGATGAGCTTTAATCCGGATGATTCCACTAGCAAGGCGTTTGAGCAATTATCAATTTTAGTTCATTTGCAATGATACCGGGGTCTTCGACTAACTACAAAAACTACTACATGGAATATTGTTTAGTTATATTACACTAATTTTAGAATGTGTCTACGGTTTACACTGAAGATTTACCTAGTGCAGCGCTTATTTTGGTGTTCCTGTGATGTTACTACTGCCAAACCTCAACACGCCGTCACTGGTATCACCACACTGCAGGATACGAAGCTCCACACAAAGCAGGTTGAAACATTGGTATCACCACACTGCAGGATACGAAGCTCCACACAAAGCAGGTTGAAACATTGGTATCACCACACTGCAGGATACGAAGCTCCACACAAAGCAGGTTGAAACATTGGTATCACCACACTGCAAGATACGAAGCTCCACACAAAGCAGGTTGAAACATTGGTATCACCACACTGCAAGATACGAAGCTCCACACAAAGCAGGTTGAAACATTGGTATCACCACACTGCAAGATACGAAGCTCCACACAAAGCAGGTTGAAACATTGGTATCACCACACTGCAAGATACGAAGCTCCACACAAAGCAGGTTGAAACATTGGTATCACCACACTGCAGGATACGAAGCTCCACACAAAGCAGGTTGAAACATTGGTATCACCACACTGCAGGATACGAAGCTCCACACAAAGCAGGTTGAAACCACAGTGTCCACCCGTTGTGGTCCTGATGTAACAGTATTCATACCATCGCCATCTATAGAAGTAAGCCTAAGAGCTGAAAGAGAAACTTCAAAACACCCTTAGTAGTGCGACGTTTTCATCTATAGGAGCTATAGTAAGAAAAGTAAAGAGCCCCCGTCACGCAAAGTGGCGTATAGGGAATATGGTGCTAGTGACCATACATTTTTACAGACATTCAGCACATGACTTTTAGGGTAACGTAGGAGCTATAGACGGCTGTATTATTCTATCTTCAATCGTCTCTGCTAATTTAACAGCAGTCAACTCACTAATTTGACTAATTTAAATTGTTTAAATAAATTATCTAAATTAAAATGTTTTTGCTTAAATCTGCTAATTTAACGTGTTTGAATTCCGTAGCCTGGCAATACGCTACCATATTGTAATTTATTTATTTTCAGCAGATCTTTTAATCATGACGTTTCTACTAGTTAGCCAAGCTGCATCACTTGATTTTATTAATTTATTTTGAAGACTAATTTAGCGAAAATACTGGACCATTCTGTACGAAAACAATATAGTATTTACGTTTTCATGATGAAGTTTGATTGTAATTAATTTCCAACATTTAATATTTTTTAAATAGTTTTTTGTATTTTAATTATTTCAACTATTTTGTGTTGATCTCTTAGCGCTTTCAACATAATGTTCTGTATCTTGATCTTCATCATCATATGCGATCTTGGCTCGTTCAGACTAGAACTCCGGACTCTCTTATGAAGTTTGTTGTCTGTTTAATTGATTCCGGTACACTCTAGAGTTTTTCTTCCAGGGAGGTAGGCGTGGACCACAATGACCAACTCAGGCCTGTGTACTGGAGGCAATCCTGTTAGATGCGTTTTGCTGTCATGTTACCTAGGGTACACTGGCATAGATTGGTAGTTCCTTTTTTAAGTTTGGTGAACATGTGGTTTCTCATTCTGCTGTGGTCAGATCGAGTCGATGATAACTTGATCTCTTCTTGGTAGTTGGATGTATACGTCCTTCTCATTTAACTTTGGATGCTCTTCTTTTCATTTATCAAGGTGGCCTTTGATGATGGATTTGGTTTCATCGTAGCTGACCAAATAGTTGTCTTGTGGTAATCTCACTCCCTCCTTAGCTAGTTTGTCTGCGCGTTCGTTTCCTTGTAAATTACACTGTGATAGTTTCCACTGAATGACCACTCTCTGGAAGTTGATGCATACTTGCTCTAGCATTGTTGTCGGGTCATCTAGCTCTCTGTTCCTGGGGGTTTTAAGTGCTATTATGACTGACAGTGAATCGGTCAGTATCGCCGGTTTTGTGTGCATGTTATATTTGTTGTGATATCAAGATTTGTAGCAACTTTGAGGGCCCCAGTTCCTGCTTTATAGTTGTTTGAGAATGTCCATGTAACTATGATTTGGTAATCTCATCCTGGTTATTCAGCCTCAGAAACACACCTCCTCCACTTTTACTGGTGGCGTTTGTAGCAGAATCATCCGTAGATATGTGGGACCAGTAGTCCTGTGGTTAATTGCTGTCTATGTATTTTTCTGCTTCGTACCTTTTCTCAGTTTTTGTACCTTTTTTTATGATTCCTATTATGTTTTTCTTAAGTTCTGATGTTGTTTCCCGTGAGGAGTCATACAGGGTTGGCATATAGGTTTTGACATCATTTGTGACCGTACTGGATCGCTGTTTGTCAGTTCCTTGGGAATTGCCGTGAAGTTGTTCCTCATTAGTTTACCATTTTCGAAGCCGGTAATACTTTGGTGCATGGGGTGGCTAGGGTATATTTTGTATGTCTCCACTTGTTGCATTACGTTAGCTTACCGTCTATCTTCCATAAGTTGGAGGACTGCGACTGTTTCTAGAGTCTCTGTAGGTGTGGATTTAATGGCACCAGTGATGATATGGGCAGTCTGGTTTTGTGTTCTTATAATTTTTCTAAACTGTGATTTGGAAGCTGTAGCCCAGGCTGTGATTTGGAAGCTGTAGTCCAGGCTGTGATTTGGAAGCTGTAGCCAGGCTGTGATTTGGAAGCTGTAGTCCAGGCTGTGATTTGGAAGCTGTAGCCCAGGCTGTGATTTGGAAGCTGTAGTCCAGGCTGTGCTTTGGAAAGTTTAGCCCAGGCTGTTATGCCATACTCTAGGACTGTTCTTACCCTTCCTGTATAAAGTCGTTTCAAGATATTGCTGTCTGCTCCCCAGTCCGTTCCTGCTAATTTCTTCGTTATATCTGTTCGTTTTCTGGCTTTTTTGTTCATTTTGAATATCTAATTTACCCATGTCATTCTGTGATCTATGGTAACACCAAGATATGTTGGGTTGTTGTCATTAGGAAGAGTATGTATTCGTTTATCTTCAAGTTTTCTGACAGTGATTTCTTGATAGGTTAAAAATGGTATGCATGTGTTTTTATCGTAAATGAGCAGCAGAGTTGTATTCATCCGTCAAGTTTTCCCAGGGCATCTTGCATTCTGGAGCTGACTAATGACAGATTATTCTCTGGCCAACATCGCCAGGCTGCACACATTACATTGTGTATTTTAGTTGGGATGGCCTCTACGATGACGTTTATTAAAAAAAATATAGGAAAAGCGTTGGGGAACTCCACCTTGTGGAACACCTTGTTCAATTTCGGTTTTCTTACTTCGATTTCCTTGCAGGCCGCTGTTCTGTATCTTGTAGGTATTGGGACATCCAATCAAATAATCGACCTCGGATGCCACGTCTGAGAAGATTGTTCTTTAGTGCTTCTCTCTAAACCCAATCAAACACTTTCTCCATGTCTACCTATACTGTCAATGCGTGTTTCTTTACTAGTAGAGCATCCTAAAGTTCCTGTGATACGTAGGTAACGAATCAATTCAGAGGAAGAGTTTACTGCACTCGGGGAAAAATGACAAATAATCAACAACAGAAAAAAAACAAAGAACAATATATGGACCGAAGCAGGATCAAACCCGTACTCAGTGGCACAGCGCCTTGCTACGAAAAGCTAGGGACGACAGCCACTCAGCTAACTGAGATACGTAGATAATCGGGTCTTCAGATGATCTCTGCTGGCGGAAACCACTCTGTTGTGACACAATTCGTTGTTTTCTCTCCAGATACCACATAAATGTTCTGTTGACCAACCTTTCCATGAGTTTACACAGACACCTCAGTAGGCGAATTGCTCTATTGCTGTTTGGGTCAAGTGGATCATTTCCATGCGTAAGGATGACTATTCTGGGTGAGATGTGAGAGTCGATCTCTCAACTTTGCTTCACATATCACTTCTTTTCATTGCCACTGTAGATTTTCCTCTTTTTCTGTATCCTGATGCTTTCCATAGAAGAGCTTGTTTTGAATTTCTTCTATTGTCTCTTCCCAACACAAGCCCGAAATATTTCCACATAATTTCCTTATTGTAGATGAGATCGTTGATTGCAAGGTTCTCTTATCTCTCTCCATATTGGTCCTGAATTATTCCTATTGTGCACAGAGTGTCCTTAGACATTTGTCTTCAAAATGTTTTGTATGTTTGTATGTAAAATGTTATGGCTACTGTTTCTTTCTGTGCTCTTATATTTTTTTTCTTTAGTAAAAATGTCCAATTCCAGGAAGTGTCTGATTTTTTGCTGATCGACATGGCTCCGGGGTTCACCCCTAAAAAAGGTGGCCACACGCCCAAATTATGTGCCGTGATCATAAAAAAAAATAGAATCACTAATGCCGTATATCACCATACGCGTAGCAAGGCGTGGGAGCCGCGATAGCTCAGTGGTTAGTGAACTGGACTACAAAGGACAAGGGGTAGGGTTCGATCCCAACCGACGGCTTCCGGGTTCACCCAGCCTTAAATGGGTACCGGATTTTTTTCTGAGAAAGTAAAGCAGCACGGACGTAATACCGACCACATTACCCCAAAAATCATGTGCTGAAGGTCTGTAAAATATAGGGTCACTAACACCATATTTCCCTATACGCCACTTGGCGTGACGGGGGTACTTTACTTACTTTAATAGCAAGGCGTGGACGGAACCTTTACTTACTAAAAATATATCGAAGATTTATTTATCTCTATGTCTTTACCTCTTTGACATCAAACGGGTGGCCAAAAGATTAACTAGTCGAATTCCAAGCCAGGAAATCACTAGTTCGAGTCACAGAAGGCGCAACAAATCGTTCTATATATTTATATTTTCTATTCTTTATGATCTGCCTGTAGTAGCTTTATTGGTAATAGTTTTAGTTCATTGAAAGTAATTTTTTCATGGTTTCTATTTTTGAAATACAAAAACAAAAATGTTTAACTTCAGTGTTAAGTCAGTCCTATTATATGGACGTGAAACACGGAGAACAACAGACATGACAATCATGAAGATACAGACCTTCATTAATGGATGCTTGCACAGAATTAAGGGACGGAAATGGCAGGATAAAATCAGTAACATAGAATTATGGCAATGTACGAGACAAATACCAGTGGACAAAGAGATACATCAAAGATTGTAAAACTCGATAGGACGCACACTGCAAAGCCAACTGAGAGTATTACACAACATGCCCTTTTCTGGAATCCTCAAGGAGAAAGACAAAGAGGAAGATCAAAATATTCTTGGAGAAAACTTATGGAAGCAGAGATAAAGAGGATGAGGAAGACACGGAACGATCTTAAAAGAATGGAAAGAAACAGAACGGCTTGTAAAGTGTTTGTTGAAGACCTATGCTCCACAGGGAGCTGAAAGGTAAAGAAGAAGTTTCTATTTATATTTCACTTTGAATGTTTGATATGTAACACAAAGTTACACGTACAATATACTTTATTATTCGAATGCACTTTTTTAACATAATGAAATTATAATTTGTGTTCTTGTTTCGTAAAGTAGATACAACTATATTTAAATTGATTCATTACTTATTATTTGTAAATGAACTCAAAGAAATAAAATTCAAGAGAAATGCAGGATACAAAACCAAAATAAGAATAGCCACCATTTTCTCTCAAAATATAATTTGTTTGAACGTACGTTTGTTTCTTGACAGTTCAATCGTTTCCCTGTCCTATTAATTTGCATGCGATTTTCCAACGAGTACAGTGCCACCATCTTTGATTGAAAAAAAGTATTCAAATGCTTGCCTCGTGTGATACACTATTGTACTGTTAGTAATTTAGTTATCATTCATGCATTAATCATTTTCCCGTTACTTCCTAAGATATCCTCTAATCAATCTTATGGTAGGAGCTTTGTTTTATGGCTTTCTATTATTTGATTTAGATGTCCTGTGCGTTTCAGGTTGAATTTGTTCAGTTGATGTCGAGAATTGTGGGAAAGATGATGATGATGATGTGTAAGAGGATGAAGAGGAGATTAGTGGTGAATATGTTGCAAGTAGTATTGATGATTAGAAGGGCGGGTGATCAGGACAATGATGATGTGAGGGATGTTGGGGATGGTGTGTATGAGGTAATGAGAGGAAAGAGAAAAGGCATTGACAGCAATCGTGATGATGTCCACAAAAATAATGGTGCATATGATGTCGAGAATAAGTAGAAATGATAATGATGCGGAGGTAGAATATGAGAGGATGAATCTGATGAGGGCAATGTTGATGATTACAAGGATTACAACACTGATAATGTGGATGAGGTGAATGGGGAGAAAGATGAGAGGGTGAACAAGGATGACCATAGAAATAAACAATATACGGATGATGACGATGATGATGACGATGATGATGATGACGATGATGATGACGATGTCGATGATGATGATGATGAGGACGATGACGACGATGATGATGATGGTGATGACGATGACGACGATGATGACGATGATGATGATGATGATGATGACGATGATGGTGATGATGATGACGATGATGACGATGATGACGATGATGATGATGATGGTGATGATGACGATGATGATGATGATGACGATGATGATGATGATGATGATGATGACGATGTTTAAAATGAGGCTGAAGTTGATAATAGTGAACATTTCAAAAAAGAAAAAAGTGGTATGGTAACAGCTTTACGTAGGTGAGGAACAGGACAAAAGTACAGCGACGTTTTGGCCAAGTAGGCCTTCAGTTGGAACAATAAACCATTATCATTAAGAACCGAGCCTGGTGGCGTAGATGAGCATGTCTCTCCACAACTCTCGATCTCGGCAGCTATTTATCATTTCTGTTGTTGACCTTCTGCCATGCCATTCTCTTAAGCTGCCTGAGATCTTTTATCTTTGCTTCCCTCTATCTCTTCGTCCCTCAATTTTCCCAGTTGTTACAATATATTCCAGTTGTTCTCTTCTCATTACATGGCCAAAATGATGATTGTTTCTTCCTAATATTGGAAATTAGCTCTCTTTTTGTTTTGACCTCTCTCATAACACCTTCATTACTCTTCTTATCTGTCCATGGTACTCTCAACATTCTTCTGTAAAACTACATATATACAGACTCCAGTGATTTTCTTGTCTGTTGTCCTATTGTCCATGATTCACATCCATATGTTAAGACTGTTTGTCATAACATTTAAGAACTCTTTTTTTCTCTTTCTATTGTCAAAAATGGATTGCATACTATCTTCCTTAATTTTTAGAAAGCTGCTTTTGCCTAAGTCATTCTGCATCTCACCTCTGTTGTACATCTACCGTCTGAGGTTAACAATATTCCCATATATTTAAATTCATTTACCTGTTTTAAAATTGTTTTACTTGAATAATTAAATAACAACACAAAAAATATAAGGATGTACACAGACATCTAACTAGCAATAATATACTAGTCTCTCAAACAAGGGAAATAAGTCACTTCCCTATGTTCCGGATCTTGCTCTGGCGCCGACTGGACTGTAATTGATAAGTCCGGAGACACAGCAACTTCGCATTTCTATGCATCTTGATGCATCTTGATGCATCTTTATACCGTTTTCCTCCTTCTTCTTCTTCTTCTCTTCCTGTTCTGCCTTTTAGCGTCGATGGGAGATATAATTTACGGTCTTCTCCTCTTGCGTTCACCTCTGCTGCTATGTTTCCTAGTGCTTCTAATATTTCGTCCTTGGGATTTTTATTTATAATTTCTCTCTGCGACAACCACCCCTGGTCTCAGCAGCGAGGCCCGGCTTTAAACGTGAATTACTCATCGACGGAAAAAAAATATTAGTACCTCCGAAGTCGGTATCTGCCTGTGCGGCGAGGGATCCCTGTGCACACGGCTGCCAGGGAAAAATGGATTAACACGCAAAATTCAGTTCTTAGTCTCTAAGGACTGCGTCAGAGGTAAAAGCCGGCGAACGAAAAAATTGCATCTTTTTGGTGATCATCCCGTCTGGAAGTTGATAATGATGCGTTTAGGGTTGATGTTGAGCGTAAGTTATAGAGGGTGAGAATGAGAAAGAGGGAAGATCGTGACGGATAGAGAGATAGTAGTGTGAAAGTGCATACAGCAGCATGAGCTACATTTGCTTTCAAAGGTGCACATACATACGTTTCTCATGCCAGCCCAAACCAGACCAGAGCAGAAACATCTGCTCCCGTTTCTGTGTACGACCTGTTGACATTTCAACTAATGCTCCAGTGCGACGTGCCTCACAGCACACTACAGGCTTGGTAGATTCAGAGTTGCATTACAATAACCACGCAATACGTTTGTCTTCTCGGCTGAGAAGTACTGTAAAGCCGTTGATTCTCAGGATGGCGTTAAGCTCAAGTCAGTCATCATTATGCATCACACCTTGTGCTGCTCACAATCAATTCGCTTATCCATCGTCTTTGGTGTTTTATATTTAATTATTTTTGTTTCTTTCTCTCAACTGGTATTAGTTCGTTATTTAGGAATTGCACCATATTATATATATATATATATATATATATATATATATATATATATATATATATATATAGGTATGTGTATATATATATATATATATATATATATATATATATTTTTCATTTTTTGTTTCTTTCTCTCAACTGTTATTAGTTCGTTATTTAGGAATTGCACCATATTATATATATATATATATATATATATATATATATATATATATATATATATATATATATACACATACAGAGCATAAAATAACTACCTAAACAAACAGAAAACTACGATAATGTCCATTTCGACAAAACAAAAAGGCAACTGAAAATCATCATCAACAGTGACCAACTTGAAATTGCAACAAACCATGAACATCTGGGATCTGTAGTTAACTAACAATGGAGACTGTTCATCATGATATCAAAAGAAGGTTAGCAATAACAACATAAAACGTAAACGCAATGAAGAACATGTGGTACAATACTGGAAGGCAGTAACATTGAAATGACTGAAGATATGTATCTTCCCGATAACAACATATGGTTGTGAATCATGAACAGTCTAAGAAAAAAAACGGCAGAGATGAAAATCGATTCATGTGAAACAAAATGATACAGAAATGTCTTTAAGATACCTTGGATAGCGAAAACCAACAAGTAGACACACTAAAAGTGTTAAATATTAAAAAGAACTGACTTATAAACTAAACACCTTTCTGATGATGAAATTAAAATACTATGGCCACATCAAAAGACACAGCGGAACATAGATCTTCAACAAATACTTTCCAAGCCTTTCTGTTTTCTTCTTTTTGTTATTCTCTTTAAGATCGTTCCGTGTCATTCCTATCTTGTTTATCTCTTCTTCTTCCTGTTTTCTCCAAGAATATTTTGGTCATATCTTTGTCTCCTACCCTGGATATTAAAAAAAAAAAAGACGTGTCGTGTAATAGCTATAGTTGCCTTCCGCAATCTGTGTTCTATCCAGCGTCATTGCATTTGTCCTTTCTTTTTGTTTACTGGTATTTGTCTGGTACTTTTCCATTGCTCTATGTTAGTATTTTTGTCCTGCCATTTCCATCATTTTATTGCTAGCAACAACTGTTAATGAAAGTCTGTACCTTCATGACTATCATTTCTCTTGATCTCTATTTCTCACTGCCATATAATAGGACTGATTTAACTTTGGAGTTTAAATGCTTATGTATATATTTAACCTAGTTTCTCTGGATTATCCATTGTTTCTTTGTGTTAATGAAGTATAGTGTGTCTTACTCACCAACACTCTCGATATATCCTTAATAATTATAACTGAAACCATTTGATATTGTAGTTTCCTTGGTGCACTCTTTCTCTGAAATCTGTCAGAAATCATGAACCATTCCCTTCTTTTAATTATTTTTTTTTTCAGTATAAACATTTGCCATGAAGTCTAACCTTTAGAAAAACTATTTTATATGTTTTCTCTGGACTTATTTCAACAATTCTATGTCGATTCATTCTGTTATGATCGCATCTCTCATTTTTTTGTCCACATCTGATTACTTCAATTTCTTTTTTCCAAAACACATTATTTTTCTGTTTGAAAGATGAATATACAAATGTATTAGTGAATGACAAGACACAAACAACATTTCACAGCCATTATTCTCAGGTCCGCATTGATATAAATTATGTAACACTTTATCAATAGAACAAGGTAATATACAAGCTGACAAGGAAAACAGAATAGTTACAAGTTCAATTAAATAAGAGATTTATGAACTGCTTTTCGTATTTTCCATTCCTTGCTCTATCCCTTGTTTTTCTTTTAACAGTTGTGTTTGTTTTCTTTTCTGTGTTTTCCTTTCCTACCTTTACCTTCGTTTTTATTTGTGTTCTTTTCTATGCCATCATGTGCTACCTTTGCTCTAGATTTTTCTTTCTGTGCTGTTTACCACCATTTCTTTTGACTGTACTTTCGCCTTGATTTGCTGCGCTTTTAAGTTATTGTAATTAATGTTCAATCTGCCACAAATAAAAGGAAAGAAAAGGGAGTCCGCAAGTAACAACACAACACAGTCAATATAGAAGGGTTAATCAAGAGCTTCAGAGATACGTGTTCCATGAAGGAACTTTCAGGCGTACAACACTTTCGATGCAGAACCGTGCTTTCTTGGGTTCGGCCCAATGGGAACATGAATGAAAGCGTTTCTCATTTTTCATCTGATTCTAGATAGATGTTAAAGAATATATTTATTTTGTCGAAGAGTGCTAGTAAAGGAAAATAAATTAAATAGCAACACAGTTTAGATGAGAATATATAATCTGAAATGATTATGGACATTGCAAGCAGGTTGTTGTCAAACGTTGGTTAATGTCTCAGTTTCGTGTGCTTTGGTTGGGCTGTTACGACGGTTTTAATTATTTGCCTACACAGGACTGCTTCCTCTTTTTTCTTCTTCATTTAGATGGGACACCCATTTTTTTGTCTTTGACTAATGTCCCAATGACCAAAACACCGTAAATGACTACGACACAATAAATGCGCTAACATTATATAGTCTTATTGTCGTGATGAAATGAGTGTACCAATATTATATAGTCCTGTTGTCGTGATGAAATGAGTGTACCAATATTATATAGTCCTATTGTCGTGATGAAATGAGTGTACCAATATTATATAGTCCTATTGTCGTGATGAAATGAGTGTACCAATATCATATAGCCCTATTGTCGTGAAGAAATAAGTGTACCGACACTATATAGTCAGTCCTATTGTCGTGATGAAATGAGTGTACCAATACTATATAGCCCTATTGTCGTGATGAAATAAGTGTACCAACACTATATAGTCCTATTGTCGTGATGAAATGAGTGTACCAATACTATATAGTCATAATGTCGTGAAAAAATATGTGTACCAATACTATATAGTCCTATTGTCGTGAAGAAATAAGTGTACCAATACGATATAGTCCTATTCTCGTGATGAAATGAGTGTACCAACACTATATAATCCTATAGTTATGAAGAAATGAGTGCATCAATACTATGTAGTCATATCGTCGTTAATAAACATGTGCACCAACACTATATGAGCCGCGATAGCTCAGTGGTTAGTAAACTGGACTACAAAGGACAAGAGGTAGTGTTCGATCCCAACCGACGGCTTCCGGGTTCACCCAGCCTTAAATGGGTACCGGATATTTTCTGGGAAAGTAGAGCGGTACGGGCGTAATACCGACCACATAACCCCAAAAACCATGTGCCGAAGGACTGTAAAATGTATGGTCACTAACACCATATTCCCTATACGCCACTTGGCGTGACGGGTGTACTTTACTTTACTACCAACACTAAATAGTCCTCTTGTCATAGAGAAACATATGTATCAACACTATGCAATCCTGTCGTCGTGAAGAAATATGTTAACCAACACTACATTGTCATAAAAATGTATGCACCAACACTATATAGTCATATTGTGAAGAAATATGTGTACCAACACTATATAGTCCTATCGTCGTGAAGAAATATGTGTACCAACACTATATTGTCATAAAAATGTATGCACCAACACTATATAGTCAGATTGTGAAGAAATATGTGTACCAACACTATATTGTCATAAAAATGTATGCACCAACACTATATAGTCATATTGTGAAGAAATATGTGTACCAACACTATATAGTCCTATCGTCGTGAAGAAATATGTGTACCAACACTATTATCGTTCTATTGTGAAGAAATATGTGTACCAACACTATTATCGTTCTATTGTGAAGAAATATGTGTACCAACAATGTACTGTCATTAAAATGTATGCACCAAGATTATATAGTTCTATGGTCGTGCAGAAATATGTGCGCCAACACTATATTGTTCTATAGTTGTGAAGAGGTATGTGCACCAACACTATTGTCATGGCAAAAAAAGAGCACTATGTTCCCACACTTTTATGGAGAATATGTGCCCCCAGCACAATATGTCCACTTTGTAATGGAAATGATGTACCCCAACATATATCTCCCCATTGCTATCAAAATGATATTCATCAACACTATATTTCCCTTTTGTAATATAAATTATGCTTACCAATACTATATTACTCCATTATCATGAACATAATGTGCACCAACTCTATATTCCCACATTAAAATGAAAATAATGTGCACCAACCCTATAGTCCCCCATTAAAATGAAAATAATGTGCACCCACTCTATATTCCCACATTAAATTGAAAATAATGTGCACCGACTCTATAGTCCCCCATTAATATGAAAATAATGTGCACCAACTCTATATTCCCCCATTATCATGAACATAATGTGTACCAACTCTATATTCCCCCATTACCATGAACATAATGTGTGCCAACTCTATATTCCCCCATTACCATGAACATAATGTGTGCCAACTCTATATCCCCCCATTATCATGAACATAATGTGTACCAACTCTATATTCCTCCATTATGATGAAAATAATGTGTACCAACTCTATATTCCCCCATTATCATGAACATAATGTGTACCAACTCTATATTCCAACATTATCTTTCAAATAATGTGCATCAACACTCTATTCTCCCATTGTCATGAAACTGATATTCATCAACACTGTATCTTCTCTGTGTAACCAACACTATATTCCAACATTATCTTTCAAATAATGTGCATCAAAACTATTTTTCCTGATTCTCATAAAAATGATATTCATCAACACTGTATCTTCTCTGTGTAACCAACACTATATTCCAACATTATCTTTCAAATAATGTGCATCAAAACTATATTTCCTGATTCTCATGAAAATGATATTCATCAACACTGTATCTTCTCTGTGTAACCAACACTATATTCCAACATTATCTTTCAAATAATGTGCATCAAAACTATATTTCCTGATTCTCATGAAAATGATATTCATCAACACTGTATCTTCTCTGTGTAACCAACACTATATTCCAACATTACCTTTCAAATAATGTGCATCAACACTCTATTCTCCCATTGTCATGAAAAAAAATGTACATAAACAAAGCAAACACCACGCGGTACACAACGTTGCTGGTTCCCTTCCTATTTTGTATTTTGTTTATTTAATTGTTTCCATATGGATGGGTTGTTGTGGATCTTCAGTTTAAACTTTTACATTGAACGTGTTTCTTTTAATCCGAGCACATTTTAACGTTTTAGTTTCAAGAGAATGTCTGGATTGTGTTTAATTTTGCGAATGCTTACAGTAGTGCCAGCTGGTTTCAACAATCTGTCAGGGTTGATCTCATGACAGATGAAGTAAGTGAAATAAGAATTATTTTTTTTTTGTTATAGTGTTTACTTCAGTTGTGAGATGTTCTGATAGAAATTGATACAGAACATAAGGGTTGCATTTTTCTGTAAAGTAAAATTAACTGCAATTACCATTATTGTTTATTTAACGCACAGAGAACCAATATCAGAAGCTTAAATTATAATAAAAGATTGTTTAGAAATTAATGAAAAACAAGAAGAAATTATCGATGCCTTTATGTATAAAGAATAAGTAAAGTACCCCCGTCACGCCAAGTGGCGTACAGGGAAATATGGTGTTAGTGACCCTATATTTTACAGACCTTCAGCACATGATTTTTGGGGTAGTGTGGTCGTTATTACGCCCGTGCTGCTTTACTTTCCCAGAAAAAAATCCGGTACCCATTTAAGGCTGGATGAACCCGGAAGCCGTTGGTTGGGATCGAACCCTACCCTTTGTCCTTTGTAGTCCAGTTCACTAACCACTGAGCTATCGCGGCTCCCTATGTATAAAGAATAAAAACCAAAAATCTTTAGACTCGTAAACAATTTGTGTAGCCTGATTCTTATTGAGGCTAGAGAACTTAGAGTAAATACGTTGTTTTTTTTTAAAAATCCATATTTGTATATGTGGTGTATGTTTGTTTCTGCTGAAGGCTTATTGAGCCGAAACGTCGTTCTGGTTTGTGTTGTGCTCTTGTTACTTGAAGCTTTAACCATACCGTTTTTTTTCGTTTTTTTTTTTAATTTTTCCTGGAGAACTTAGACTCAAGAATCGTTGGGGCACTACTGACAGACTTCGTCAACTTCTCAACTTATTATCTATTATTATTATATATATATATATATATATAATATAATATATATTATTATTATTATCTATTCGTCATTTATTCTTTGCGATCCTGCAAAGTCGAGGGCTGTCCATTCTTTTATGTTATCTTCCCATCTCTTTCTCTACCTGCCTTTCTTTCTCGTACCTTTCACTGCTCCTTGCAGGATGACCTTTGCTGAACCAGATGATCGAGGTCAAGCCACTTCATTTTGCGCTTTTTCACAATAGTCAAACGATCGTCATGTATTCCGATTGCTCAGTTTGTTTTGTTTGCAAACTTATTCGCTTGAGATACGTTGTAAGTAAGAGCTGCCCGAAACCTTACGGTAACTATTCTATTCTATTCACCTTTCGAGCCGTAGCCGGCCCATAGAGCGTAGACCAAGATACTCCTTCTCTTATCTATATATTTATTCTAGCAGTTTTCAATTCTTTTAAAGATATTTTATCAAATCTCGCCATCTGTCTCTGCCCCGCGCAAGCAGCTCTATCTCATTGAGGAAGCTGATTCCCGCTGCTCTTGCCTCTCTCACCCTCAGTGTTCTCTCTGTTCCCCTCAGTGTCACTCTGGGTCTTCCTCTTTTCCTCCCACCTGCCGCCCCCCACATGAGGGCTTGCTTTGCTATTCGGTTATTATCTCTTCTCATCACATGTCCAACATATGACCATCGTCTTTTCTTGATTACTGAAGATATTAGCTAATTTACACAGTCTGTATCCGGTCTACGTTTCATTAACAAAATTCATTTTTACGATAGCGGCTTGTTAAACCTCTGATCAACGGTAACGTTGTAGATTAAAGGCCTCCAAGTAAAGGCTGCAAGCTATCCAGACACCATATTGTGCATTCTCGACAGCGGGAGTGTGTGAAAATGAAAGAGCGGACTGGTTGGCTGTCTGCACTATTGTTGAGGACGGTCAACCAATGGATTGTGCGGATAAAATCAATGCCCTCCGAGATGTGGGAAGAGCACAGGACTTCGACAACAAGTCCACATCACTCCTTCGGATGAAAGAGATGGGAGTTAAGATGGGCACAGCCAGAAACGAGAAACTTAGTGGGCGTGTAAGAAGACTTATCAACCAACATAGAACTGAAGTCTTCAGTCGCTGGACACTGCGAGACTTGCTGAGGAGGGGATCTGAGCAGCTATGGACATGTTCGGAGTGCATTGATGATGACCCGCAAAATAACTCAATAATCTGACAGATCTTAAGACTCTAGAATGTGTCTTATGAACGTGAGAATTGTACTGAATGCTGAGAACAGAAATCTAACCACTGAAGAAATGATGACAGACAAACAATGAGGCATTGAGATGACCAGTTGCTGGCATTTAGATTCATGGAAATAATTCATATCTCATTGCAATATGTTCAATATAAAAATCTGACCCCACGAAGAAATGAGTATACCAACATTATATAGTCTTCTTGTGGGCAAGAAATGAGTGCACCAACACTATATAGTCTTCTTGTGGGCAAGAAATGAGTATACCAACATTATATAGTCTTCTTGTGGGCAAGAAATGAGTGTACCAACATTATATAGTCTTCTTGTGGGCAAGAAATGAGTGTACCAACACTATATAGTTCTCTTGTGGGAAGAAATGAGTGTACCAACACTATATAGTTCTCTTGTGGGGAAGAAATGAGTGTACCAACACTATATAGACCTGTCGTCGAGAAAAAAATGTGTGCACAAACACTATATTGTCCTATCGTCGTGCAGAAATATGTGTCTTTTTCATCCTCTTCTTCTTCTATCCTTCCTCTGTTGCCATTGGCGTCGAGGGAAGATACAATCTGCGATTCTTTGCTCTTCTGTTGGCCTCTTCTGGTGTTATCCGTCCTAGTGACTCTAGTATTCCCTTTATCCATCTCTTTCTCTGTCTTCCTCTTAATCAGGCGTTTTCGTGGCGTTTGTTTATGGCTCTTTGAGTCATTGTTAGTTCTTTTTGTCTTGTTATGTGGCCGAACCAATTTATCTGTTGTTTCTTTATGTATTCGATGGCTGGTTCAATTTCGAGTTTCTTCCTCAGGTCGGTGTTTCTTACTCTGTCCCTTAAGCTGCTCCTGTCATTCTTCTGACACATTTCATTTCGATGGTCGTTATCTTTCTTATTGTTCTAAAGTTTAGCGTCCAATTCTGGCACTGATAGCACAGAGTTGGTATAAAAATTGATTTGTATATTGCCCTTTTTGCTTCCGTAGTTATTGCTTTGTTTTTCAATAGTGTTGATACTTGGCCTATAACTTGGCATGCTTTGTTACACCTTATATCATCTCTGTCTCTTGGTTATTGTCTTGTGTTAACGTGCTACCCAGATATTTAAAATTGTCTACTTGCTTTGTATTATCTATAATGATGTTTAATTTGTCTTTGTTTCTCACTATTGTCATTACTTCGGTTTTGTTTATGTTGATCTTCATGTTGTATTGTTTACAAGTGTTGTTTAGCCTGTTGATATGTTCTTGCAGGTCTTCAATTGTTTCATGTATCAGAACTTGGTCGTCTGCAAATGTGTACCATCACTATATTTTGTATGCATCATTTATTATAGATATCTTGTATGTATAATTTGTTATAGATATCTTGTATGCATAATTTGCTATATATATCTTGTATGCAATATAATGTGTGGTAATATAATTGTGTAAACGGTAAATAAGCTGCTCATACAACCGAGGTAATGTAAAGGGTGTTTTGGATTGCAACTTATTTACTCAGAGACAAGGGTAACTTTTAGTGACAACAGGAAACTTTTAGTGGAGAAAAGATAAAGGAGAAGATGAATAAAGAGAGAAAATAACAATTAAAGAGATTGCAATTGCAGGAAATGAACAAGATTAATTATAAACAACTGTCAATATCACCATCATCATCGAGTGCCGTCTCCGCAAAGAAGGTTGGCTACCATGGAGCGCCATTCTGCTCTGTCTCTTGCTTTGATGGTGCAGTTGTCATAGGCTGATTTGTCCATCTTTTGATGTTACTCGCCATGTTAGTCTTGGTCTGCCTCTGCCACCTTGTATTTTCTCCTCCAGGATTACTTTTAGTGGCTGTTGTGTCTTTTAACATGGCCCAAAAATCGCATTTGTCTGTTTGAATTGTGTTTAGTAGTTCTCTTTTCATTTTTAGTTGTTTTAAGACTTCGTCTTTTGTTTTATTTTCCTTCCATCCAATTCTACCTATTATTCTATATATCCACATTTCAAAGGCTTCGATTCTCTGTCCTGTTTTCTTGTCTAATGTCCATGTTTCTGCACGATATAGGAATATTGAGAAGATGTAACATTTTGCTATTCTTAGTTTTAGCTCTGGTGTTATTTGTTTTGATGTTAATATGTTCTTCATGGCATTAAAATTACTTTTTGCCATTCCTATTCTTTTGTTTATTTCAGTTGTACATTTTCCATCACTGGTTATAGTATGTCCAAGGTAATTGTAGTTCTGAACTGCCTCCAGGTCTATTCCTTCAATTTGATATCCATTTGTGGGTTTTGAGTATTTCCTTTGTTTATGATCATATTTTTAGTCTTTTTGATATTCATATTAGTCCATATTTTTTGCTTGTCATGTTTATTTCATTAAGTAATTGTTGTAGATCTTTAGGATTTTCTGCTAGTAGTACAGTATCATCCGCATATCTTAGGCTATTGATTATCTTTCCATTAATTTGTAGGCCTGGCATCTCTATGATGTTTTTAAAGATTTGCTCAGTGTATAGATTGAACAAGCTTGGCGATAGGATGTATCCTTGTCTTACTTCTCTTTTTATATCAATGGGTGTAGAGTTCTCTTTGTTAACAAACAACTTTAGAGATAGAAAGTTGTGGAGAAGCATGATCACCTACGCCAGCGGGCTCGATAATTAGTGATAATGGTATGCGTCAGTTTCATGTATTTGCGTATGTATTATCGCGAATTAGTTATCATGACTAGTAACACACTAATAACAACTGATAACGTGTCGTGCGAAGTTATCATAGAATATATGTGTCAGTTTGTGTACCTGCACTGTTATATGGAAAAAAAGGGTGTTTAAGTAATCTGATTTAGAGGTTATAAAGCAATGAAGTGACGAACGCACTGTTGAACGGATGGCACTAGTGACCTTTTCTCTGTATTTACACAAAAAGTGCATGATTGGAAGTGAAGGTGTTCTGGGAGTGAGCAGTGAGAGATGCCAATAGAACTGCTCTAGAACGAGCATGTATTTATAACCGACCTTTTTTTATATTTGTATTTCTTCAATGCATGTTGCGCAGTTCTTTTATCACTGATACTTTAGTGTATTTGCCAATTTGTATCCTTCAGGGAAGAATAGAACACACATGCTACTGCTGTTATGAATTTAAAGTAATTCATCATCATCAAGTACCGTGCCTACTGGCGTAGGTGATCATGTCTCTCCACCATTTTCGATCTCGGCAGCTATTTATCATTTCTGTTGTTGACCTTCTGCCAAGCCATTCTCTTAAGCTGTCTGTTATTTTTTCTCTTCGCTTCCCTCTATCTCTTCATTCCTCAATTTTTCCAGTTGTTACAATATATTCAAGTTGTTCTCTTCTCAGTACATGGCCAAAAAATGATGATTGTTTCTTCCTAATATTGGAAATTAGCTCTCTTTTTGCTTTGACCTCTTTCAGACTTTTTCATTACTCTTCTTATCTGTCCATGGTACTCTCAACATTCTTCTGTAAAACCATATTTCTACAGACTCAGTGATTTTCTTGTCTGTTGTCCTATTGTCCATGATTCGCATCCATATGTTAAGACTGGCTCTACATAACATTTAAAAACTCTTTTTATTGTTTTTATTGTCAACAATGGATTGCATAGTATCTTCCTCGTTTTTTGGAAAGATGCTTTTGCCTGAGCCATTCTGCATCACACCTCTTTTGTACATCTTCCGTCTGAGGTTAACAAAGTTCCCAAATATTTAAATTCATTTACCTGTTTTAATATTGTTCCACTTGTCTTTTTTTGCACTGAGGTGATGTCTTTTTCTTTGTTGTTACCATTACCTCTGTCTTTTTGCTATTAAGGCTGAGTCCTTTATTTTTGCTTTCCTTCACTATAATGTCCAACATTTCTTGTAACTCATCTCTTAGCGATTAAGACTATCATCAGCATAAAGTAATTAGGGGAAGGTGTATCTTAAGGTTAGAGAGAATAATCAATTTATTTGGGAATGGCCCGCCTACAGTGAAGCCATCCCGTTCTAAAATCTAAAGTATCTTATAATCAAACATTTTTGTAGCTTAAAAAATTGAATATCACCGGCCCCGAAAGTCTCATATTTTTGATAATCTTGATCTTTTTTGTTACGAGCATGCAGAATTACCTTTTATGCGTAAATAATTGCTTGAACTAAAAGCGTTAAGTTTTTTGAGTGTAGTGTCACAAATTGAAACCACTTCTATGAAAATGCCAATTTTGAGAATGAGTGGAGTGTACTATGATCTGAACATCTTCATCCGTAAACGCTGATTAATCTCCAAGATTGTAGCTAACATGCCACTTTGAGAAGCAAACAAAGAGCTGTAAATTGGAAGAACGCGTTTAGTCGTCATGAACCGTCTCCTCAAGGAATTTCTGTTTTATCATGAAATACTTTTAGCCGCGAGAGCTCAGTGGTTAGTTAGTGAACTGGACTATACAGTACAAGAAGTCAGGTTCGATCCTGATCGACGACTTCCGGTTCACCCTGCCTTAAATGAGTACCGGCATTTTTTTTTTCTGGGAAGTAAAGCGGCATGGGCGTAATACCGACCACATTACCCAAAAATCATGTGACGAAAGTCTGTAAAAATTATGGTCACTAGCATCATATTCCCTATATGCCACGTGGCGTGACGGGGTACTTTACTTTTTTACGTATGAAATACTCTTATGTTTGTACTAATAGATTGTTTCAGCGAAGTAAAGACAGCATGACGAAGTTCTCATTGCGTTATCGAAAAGTGCTCCGATTTCTATAAATAAAAGTATTCGCAAGACATCTTCTCTGTGCGGATACGGCATGCAGAGGTTATTTTCCTTCCTTTTTTTCTGTTATTTTCCTTTTGTGTGCTATTGATGCCGTAAGTATTTGTTTTCATTACCTATCCCTTGATGTTATCATCAATTTACTTTATCTTTGTCTGCTTCTTTACTCCTTGCTTCCCATCCATGATAAATGTCTAAATGTAAATAAAGGAAAAAAAATAAAAAGAAAGAGAGATCCCGACGAGGCTAAAAGTGTAACTTGGAGGAAATATGGCTTTAGCGGCCATTTTATTTTTACCATCAACGTTTTTTTTTTTTAGATAAGTTCGCCAATGTTTCGCCAGATCACCCTCCACACACACACCCACACCCAGGAAAATGAATTAGTGTACCTATTTATAGTTTGGTAGAGTAGAGGCTGGTGGCGAAAATGGCGACATTTAATAACAGATCTTTGCAAAGATTGAGACAACTAGAAAGAACATTTTCAAACAGGTAGAGTATCTGGGTCTATACCCGATGGGCCGATTACGGCTCAAGAGGTCGATAGATAGAGTAGAAGCTGACAAACTGAGTGGATGAACTATAGTTCGTTCACAAATTCGTGCCCACAGAGTTTATTAATTATCTCGGAAACTGTTTGTTTGATACATTTATGTACTTCTTTTTTTCTTGAAATCTTATTTTTTCACCGACCTTCAGTCTGATTTTGTGCCCTACTGTCGTGCATTTAGGAATATTTTTGCTTATTTGAGGTATATAAAAATATGATTTTCTTGCTTGTCCTAAATTTTAGGATTTTACAACACCCACATTTGTTGTAATCAACTCACCAATGAAAATGGCAAATTTCACGTGCACACCACACAATCTTAGCACCGTTTCGCACTCTTAACTTGTAATACCCGTCACTCTGAGGTTTTTTTTTTTTTTTGGTAATTTCATTTCCGATTTCTTGTTAAATTGGACCAGAAGCGCATTTTGACAAAATATTTGCTATTAATGAATATTCCTCTATGTGTGATAATTTGTAAGCTGTTGTGAAGTGACTACTTGATTTTTAAAACCATGAAGAGTTTAAAGTGTAAATTCATCACTATTCAAAAGGTAACTGTGTTGTACATGCACTTTTGCAACGAATCTATAAGGGGTCGGTTATATTACTATTCAATGTAATACGGATACGCCTTTGGCTTGCATTGTTAGAAAATTAACATAATTTACAGTAACATCTAATGTTTAGAGCATGCAGTTTGATATTTTCCTAAAATTATATAACAAAACACGATTTGTGCAAAATTCACACTACCTTTGTACTTAAAATGTTATAAAATCTGAAGGTCGACGACAAAAAATAAGATTTCATGAACAAGAATTACAGAAAATCATCAAACAGTTTCCGAGATCAACTCTGTGAGCACGAATTTGTGAACGAACTATAGAATGCTTGTCCTCTGAAGACCAGTTCCCTAACCACTGCGCTGCAGTCTACTTTTTGTATTTGAAATACTTCTTTTCTTTTGCTAGAATTGTTTAACGTTTGTTTTTTGTTCTTACTTTTCACCTTCTTCGAACCTTCTTCAATTTATTTTCTTACCGCCCACCAAATTTATCCCCATTCTTCTAGAATTCCTTTTACCGCCTTTGTTTTTAAGTTTTCTGTTATCTTATTTCATCATCATATGTCTGCCCCCATACACATTTGTGGAATAGACAAAGCACTATTCTCACATTCAACTTTGATGGCATTTGCTTGTATGCAAACATACGTCATGTCGTTATAGGTGCGCTTTGTCGTCCCAACTCCTTTATTATGTTCGTTGGTTTCTATTAAAGAGCGATACCACTTTTGAATACCACCAGGAGATTATGGCTCGCAGTGAGAAGCTTGTTTAGGCTAGGGAAGTCTTCAGACGTAGTTTGAGTGGGTATAGAGTTTCTTGGGTTTATTATTGATAGATTTTTCTTTCTTATTATCAACTTATCCTAGCGACTTGTGATGTTGATGGTCAATTTCAGTCTCAACCATTTTTTTTTTTTTTTTAATTTAAAGAATGTCTCAAATGATGTTGTTATAAATTGATTTGTTTTTTCAGTCTCTGACAGTATTGTTTTTTGTTATTTAAAGGATGTCTCAAATAATGTTGTACAGCTGATGGCTTGCATCAGGATCGGTGAACCAAAACCATCCAGACCCTGCTCCACCTCTCCGCGGTGCCTCCAGTAACAGACTAACCTGTCTAGTCTGGCCAAGCGTGCAGGGATCGAAGAGGGAAGACAACCCGGTACTCAAAAATGTCGTGCTGAAGTCGGATGTGTTGGGCCGAAAGGCGCAAATATAACAGTTATACTGCAAAACACAACACAACGCAGACACGTCCACTACGTCCTTGTAAGGGCGGATGATGAAGAGGAACATTCTAGTCTACCATGCTACTCTAGAATACTTTAGTCATCGGGCGAACGCAACCAACCAACCAAATAATGTTGTAAAATATTGTTTTGTTTTTCAGTCTCAAATCTTTCCTTCTATCTTTTCATCAAATTTTCTTTTCCTATTTCCATCGTTTCCTTTCTCGTCTTCTCCTTTCTCTTTTTTTTTTCAGAGACGAAAGTATAGATATTTTGTGGTCCTTTCCCTTTTGGTGTCATGTTCCAAATATTCCGTCCATCCACATTCCACTCTGTTTGAGAACGTCTTTTCTGATTGTTGGTTTTATTGTGATTGTCGGCAACGGTGTTGGTTGTGTTTGGATGTTTCTGTTGTATATTTGTAGCTAGCTACTTCCTAGCCTTTATATTGTTGCTAGCTACCTCCTAGCCTTTGTACTTGTTGCTGGCTAATTCCTAGCCTTTATATCTGTTGCTAGCTACTTCCTAGCCTTTATATATGTTGCTGGCTAATTCCTAGCCTTTATATTTGTTGCTAGCTACCTCCTAGCCTTTGTACTTGTTGCTGGCTTATTCCTAGCCTTTATATCTGTTGCTAGCTACCTCCTAGCCTTTGTACTTGTTGCTGGCTTATTCCTAGCCTTTATATCTGTTGCTAGCTACTTTCTGACGTTTGTATTTGTTGCTAGCTACTTCCAGCATTTGTTTTTGTTGCTAGCTGCTTCCTAGCCGTTGTATTTGTTTCTAGCTACCTCCTAGCCGTTGTATTTGTTGCTAGCTACATCCTAGCCGTTGTATTTGTTGCTAGCTACCTCCTAGCCGTTGTATTTGTTACTAGCTACTTCCTAGCCGTTGTATTTGTTGCTAGCTACCTCCTAGCTTTTGTATGTGTTGCTAGCTACCTCCTAGCCTTTGTATTTGTTGCTAGCTACCTCCTAGCTTTTGTATGTCTTTCTAGCTACCTCCTAGCTTTTGTATGTGTTGCTAGCTACCTCCTAGCCTTTGTTAGTGTTGCTAGCTACCTCCTAGCCTTCGTTAGTGTTGCTAGCTACCTCCTAGCCTTTGTTAGTGTTTCTAGCTACCTCCTGGCCTTTGTTTGTGTTTCTAGCTACCTCCTAGCCTTTGTTTGTGTTTCAGCTACCTCCAAGCCTTTGTTTCTAAGTCATATTCACGAATGCATTTGTTACAAGAGAATGCTCAGAATACCACGGACAAACAAAAAAAAAACGTGCCCATTTTGCAAAAAACGTAAACTCGAAAGTGACTTGTATTTAAAGGGAATATATATATAGCCTTTGACGTTTGACGGTAGGTAGCAAGTATTCATGATTTGTCAGTAATTCGACAGCTTGTTAGTATCTTTTAACTGGATACTGTTTTACTGTGCAACTTCTTTTTTAATTGCCAATATTATATATATATATATATATATATATATATAGTCTTAACATATGGATGTGAATCATGGACAATAGGACAACAGACAAGAAAATCACTGAGTCTGTAGAAATGTGGTTTTACAGAAGAATATTGAGAATACCATGTACAGCTAAGAAGAGTAATGAAAATGTTCTGAAAGAGGTCAAAGCCAAATAAGAGCTAATTTCCAATATTAGGAAGAAACGATCATAATTTTTTGGCCTTGTAGTGAGAAGAGAACAACTGGAATTTATTGTAACAACTGGAAAAATTGAGGGACGAAGAGATAGAGGGAAGCAAGGAGAAAAAATACCAGACAGCTTAAGAGAATGGCTTTGGCAGAAAGTAAACAACAGTAATGATAAATAACTGTAGAGATCGAAAGTTGTGGAGAGACATGATCACCTACGCCAGCAGGTCCGGTACTTGATTATGATGATTATATGAATAACAGGCCACACGAATGAACAATGTGCATGTCTTGTGCCTGGCGTAATGACGTAATAGCGAAAAAAGATAATAATTTGGGCATATATCAAACGACATATCACTTTGGAGGGTATTGTTCCAGGTAGACGTGAAAGAGGGAGACTGATAAGACGTTTAGTGCTTGATATCACAAACATAAGAAGTCTGTTGCTTGATATCACAAACATAAGAAGTCTGTTGCTTGATATCACAAACATAAGAAGTATGTTGCTTGATATCACAAACATAAGAAGTCTGTTGCTTGATATCACAAACATAAGAAGTCTGTTGCTTGATATCACAAACATAAGAAGTCTGTTGCTTGATATCACAAACATAAGAAGTTGGGTGCTTGATATCACAAAAATAAGAAGTCTGTTGCTTGATATCACAAACATAAGAAGTCTGTTGCTTGATATCACAAACATAAGAAGTATGTTGCTTGATATCACAAACATAAGAAGTCTGTTGCTTGATATCACAAACATAAGAAGTTGGGTGCTTGATATCACAAACATAAGAAGTCTGTTGCTTGATCTCACAAACATAAGAAGTCTGTTGCTTGATATCACAAAAATAAGAAGTTTGTTGCTTGGTATCACAAACATAAGAAGTCTGTTGCTTGATATCACAAACATAAGAAGTCTGTTGCTTGATATCACAAACATAAGAAGTCTGTTGCTTGATATCACGAACATAAGAAGTCTGTTGCTTGATATCACAAGCATAAGAAGTCTGTTGCTTGATATCACAAACATAAGAAGTTTGTTGCTTGATATCACAAACATAAGAAGTTGGGTGCTTGATATCACAAACATAAGAAGTTGGGTGCTTGATATCACAAACATAAGAAGTTTGTTGCTTGATATCACAAACATAAGAAGTTGGGTGCTTGATATCACAAACATAAGAAGTTTGTTGCTTGATATCACAAACATAAGAAGTCTGTTGCTTGATATCACAAACATAAGAAGTTTGTTGCTTGATATCACAAACATAAGAAGTCTGTTGCTTGATATCACAAACATAAGAAGTCTGTTGCTTGATATCACAAACATAAGAAGTCTGTTGCTTGATATCACAAACATAAGAAGTTGGGTGCTTGATATCACAAGCATAAGAAGTCTGTTGCTTGATATCACAAACATAAGAAGTCTGTTGCTTGATATCACAAACATAAGAAGTCTGTTGCTTGATATCACAAACATAAGAAGTCTGTTGCTTGATATCACAAACATAAGAAGTATGTTGCTTGATATCACAAACATAAGAAGTATGTTGCTTGATATCACAAACATAAGAAGTATGTTGCTTGATATCACAAACATAAGAAGTCTGTTGCTTGATATCACAAACATAAGAAGTATGTTGCTTGATATCACAAACATAAGAAGTATGTTGCTTGATATCACAAACATAAGAAGTATGTTGCTTGATATCACAAACATAAGAAGTATGTTGCTTGATATCACAAACATAAGAAGTATGTTGCTTGATATCACAAACATAAGAAGTCTGTTGCTTGATATCACAAACATAAGAAGTTTGTTGCTTGATATCACAAACATAAGAAGTTGGGTGCTTGATATCACAAACATAAGAAGTCTGTTGCTTGATATCACAAACATAAGAAGTCTGTTGCTTTATATCACAAACATAAGAAGTCTGTTGCTTGATATCACAAACATAAGAAGTCTGTTGCTTGATATCACAAACATAAGAAGTTGGGTGCTTGATATCACAAACATAAGAAGTCTGTTGCTTGATATCACAAACATAAGAAGTTGGTGCTTGATATCACAAAAATAAGAAGTCTGTTGCTTGATATCACAAACATAAGAAGTTTGTTGCTTGATATCACAAACATAAGAAGTCTGTTGCTTGATATCACAAACATAAGAAGTCTGTTGCTTGATATCACAAACATAAGAAGTTGGGTGCTTGATATCACAAACATAAGAAGTCTGTTGCTTGATATCACAAACATAAGAAGTTGGGTGCTTGATATCACAAACATAAGAAGTTGGGTGCTTGATATCACAAACATAAGAAGTTTGTTGCTTGATATCACAAACATAAGAAGTTGGGTGCTTGATATCAGAAACATAAGAAGTCTGTTGCTTGATATCCAAAACATAAGAAGTTTGTTGCTTGATATCACAAACATAAGAAGTCTGTTGCTTGATATCACAAACATAAGAAGTCTGTTGCTTGATATCACAAACATAAGAAGTTGGGTGCTTGATATCACAAACATAAGAAGTCTGTTGCTTGATATCACAAACATAAGAAGTCTGTTGCTTGATATCACAAACAAAAGAATTCTGTTGCTTGATATCATAAACATAAGAAGTTTGTTGCTTGATATCACAAACATAAGAAGTCTGTTGCTTGATATCACAAACATAAGAAGTCTGTTGCTTGATATCACAAACATAAGAAGTCTGTTGCTTGATATCACAAACATAAGAAGTTTGTTGCTTGATATCACAAACATAGAAGTCTGTTGCTTGATATCACAAACATAAGAAGTCTGTTGCTTGATATCACAAACATAAGAAGTCTGTTGCTTGATATCACAAACATAAGAAGTTGGGTGCTTGATATCACAAACATAAGAAGTCTGTTGCTTGATATCACAAACATAAGAAGTCTGTTGCTTGATATCACAAACATAAGAAGTCTGTTGCTTGATATCACAAACATAAGAAGTCTGTTGCTTGATATCACAAACATAAGAAGTTTGTTGCTTGATATCACAAACATAAGAAGTCTGTTGCTTGATATCACAAACATAAGAAGTCTGTTGCTTGATATCACAAACATAAGAAGTCTGTTGCTTGATATCACAAACATAAGAAGTTGGTTGCTTGATATCACAAACATAAGAAGTCTGTTGCTTGATATCACAAACATAAGAAGTCTGTTGCTTGATATCACAAACATAAGAAGTCTGTTGCTTGATATCACAAACATAAGAAGTTTGTTGCTTGATATCACAAACATAAGAAGTTTGTTGCTTGATATCACAAACATAAGAAGTTTGTTGCTTGATATCACAAACATAAGAAGTCTGTTGCTTGATATCACAAACATAAGAAGTCTGTTGCTTGATATCACAAACATAAGAAGTCTGTTGCTTGATATCACAAACATAAGAAGTCTGTTGCTTGATATCACAAACATAAGAAGTCTGTTGCTTGATATCACAAACATAAGAAGTTGGGTGCTTGATATCACAAACAATCTATGAACGACTGATGTAGACACTGACATCTCTCAATGGGAAGAGACACTTTCAGAAATACTGTCTTGGGTGTCAAATCTCAACAGAGACAAGCTGGATGATGATGATGATAATAAACCCATGAATTTTGCATGTTTTCCACTTTCATTTCTATATAGTTTTGATTTTGTGTTGTCTACCTTCTGTTTTCATTTCATCTCGAGTTGCTCACAGTAGATGGAATTGCTCTCTCTCTCTCTCTTTTTTCTCTCTCTCTCTCTCTCTCTCTCTTTCTCTCTCTCTCAATGTACTCCTGTTACATAAATATGGACTCTCCAAATATGTTCTGTTATTTATGCACTATTGGCCGCGTATAGGATTTTCCAACGTCATCTTTATAATTTTGACTTTCACTTAAATGTTGCTTATTTTCTTGTCTTATTCTTCTTAACTCGCTTGTTGTTGCACTGTTTTACAACTCCAGTGAACTCCGTCTTTTTGACGCACTTGTTCAGCACTGATTCCTTGTCTTTTCCTATATTTGACCGGCATGAAAGACATATGCTGTTTTCTAATCAGAGTTTTCTCAGCTTAAGAATCAGTTTACCATAATAATGAATCTGTGCGACTTCATCACAATGGCCGATTGTATATACCTAAAACGGCCGTACGCTGATGGTGAAAGGCGAAATGGAGTTTCGTTCATGATTTTGCAGTACAGGGGTGACTCCCGGAGGTTCATGTTAGTCAGGAGGGATTTATAATTTCACGAATTCACAATGCAGGGAGATCTTACAGTCTGTTGTTGGGTGTGTGACGGGGATAATAAGACGATAACTGTGTTTCATATGTTCGGATTTGGAATCAAAATTGTTGCTGTTGTTGCGTTCGCCAGCTTTCAACTCTGACGAAGTCCCTAGAGACTAGGAACTGAATTTTGCATGTTAATCCATTTTTCCCTGGCAGCCGTGTGCACAGGGGCCCCTCGTCGCACAGGCAGATAACTCCGACTTCAGAGGTACTCGTGTTTTTTTCCGTCGATGAGTAACTGATGTTTCAAGCCGGGCCTCGCTACCTCTCTGTCCCGAGGCCGGCGTCTTGCCTCGAGACCACCAGTCCCCCATGGACTTGGAATATGAGAAAACTGCAACAATGAACACTTTTCATGCATAGTCTGCAATGTTCCCGCCGCCTATCCGCCATATACCAGAAGTTCACGTCCTCCCGAAAGTTATGATCGTTATATTTCTTTAGCGCTTGATGATGTTAGGCCTTCGTTGTTGACTCCAATTTCGAACATATACACACACAGTTAGTCGTCAGATTATCCCCGTCGCACATCAAACAACAGACCGTAATATTAGCGTACGGCCGGTCTAGGGGATCTATGATGAGCCATTACGATGACGTAGCACACATAATAATGTCAAATGCACTGCAATGACGCGCTCTTTAGAATCCTGATTACCCAGTGAATGTAGCCTAAGACGAACAGAAGACGGTGCATATTCCCTAAAGAGATAAAACTTTGGCTGACGAAGAAACATTTCACATTAATGAGTAACATGGAAATAACTTGCGTCAAGCAAATCCAACAACGGTCATGAACAGCACCAATGTGACTTAAAGCGCAGAACAAGTCTAGACGATGGAAGGTCGCATTCACAACACTTGATTTCTCGAAAATGGAATATTGCCGGCGTACGACATTGTTTTATCAGCGCAGATGTAATAAGTAGATCATCATCTTGACTTTACGCATAGGAGTGCAATAGACAACCGAAATTAATCAGACATCGAATGCACTTTCTTTGGCGATCGAGAGAACGTGGACTAGATCCACCATCTTAGAAACGGAAGTCCGGAGTCAAAATGATATCCTAACATAATCAAACGCTATACATTAAAAAAAAATATGATGACCATCATTTTCAAAAGGGACGTTAACTTCCTGTCAATATGGTGGATAGGCGACAGGAACCATTACAGGCTATGCCTGAAAAGTGTTCCTTGTTGCAGTTTCCACATATTCCAAGTCCGGCTTGTTGCAGGCGCTACTGAGTTAAGTGATCTGTAAACACTGTGAGCTGTGCGTTTCATCGTTTTTGATCGTGTTTTGATATTCCGATTGTTTACGATGAATGATGATATCGTATGATGGAGAACAGATGGCTGTGTTCACTTTCTGTGCGGATTCGCCTTATGTCTTTTGGCGTGTGCTGAGACTGCTATAATGGGGACTACAGCTACCTTTCTTTGTTTGGGAGATGAGATAGTAATTCGGATGATTCCACTGGCATGGGCGGTTGGATAATTATGGCTTTAATTCGTTTGCAGTGATACTGGGCCATCCATAACCATAGCAATGAATCTTTTCTGTTGAGGTTTATCATTTTTATAGGTCTCGTAACTTTTATAGTGAAGGAAAGAAAAATAACGATATAAATAATGATAGCAACAAAGAAAAAGACTTCACCGCAATGGACAACAAAGACAAGTGGAAGAATATTAAAATAGGTAAATGAATTAAATATATTGGAACGTTGTTAACCTCAGGTGGTGGATGTACAACAGAGGTGAGATTTAGAATGGCTCAGACAAAAGGAGCTCAACCAAAAAAATGAGGAAAATACTGTGCAATCTTATTTTTGACAACAGAAAAAAGAAAAGATTTTCTTAAATGTTGTGTAGAACCAGTCTTAATATATGGATGTGAGTCATGGACAATAGGACAACAGACAAAAAAATCACTGGAGGCTGTAGAAATTTGGTTTTACAGAAGAATATTGTGAATACCATGGACAGCTTGTAAGAATAATGAAAAAGTTCTGAAAGAGGCCGAAGCAAGAAACCTAATATTAAAAAATTAAGTAGGAAGAAACAACCATCATTTTTTGGCCCTGTAATGAGAAGGTAACAGCTGGAATATATTATCATAACTAGGAAAGTTGAGGGGCGAAAAGATACCAGAGAGCTTAAGAGAATGGCTTGGCAGAAGGTCGACAACAGAAAAGATAGATAACTGTCGAAATCGAAAGTTGTGGAGAGATATGATCACCTACGCCAGTAGGCCCGGTACTTAATGACGATAAAGGTGGAGACATATCAATGGAGCTTTGTGTTAGTACAAGAATCACTTTGCTCGGACATTGCCCACTAGTCTTTTGGACCTTTCTTGATAGAGCAGAAAGATCGCAGCCCAGGGCATGAAATCTTCAGCTCGGGCAAAATCAATCCAACTTCCGCCTTCCCCACCAAATTTCAATTATGCCTTTGTTTTTTTTTCTTTTTTCTTTTCTTGTGTTAACCCAACGATTAAAGGATAAGCAGTCATATGCATTATTCGTCTTTAAAAAATATGTTAAGTGGACGTGGTTAACTCCAGTACGGAAGGTTTTATCAATTTAGCGGTAGAGATTTCAAACACAAAATGTTTCATGTTTTTAAATATAATCTATATGTTTATATTTATCAAACACTTAACATATTATAGTTGAATGTTTATAAAATTAAACAAAGAATTATATTTCGCCAATACCAGGATGATGCAAGACATTAAAAATAATATGATTTTATGACAGTTTACATTAATCAAATTGAGAGTGACGCACTGTGCGGCTAAACGTACATGACCGAAATCGGCATGGCGCATGGTGCGTCGAAACGTACGGAAAGAGTTAAGTTCCGTTGTGTTTTCCAGAAAAGGTGATATATTTGTGCCTTTCGGCCAATAGATGTCACTCTAGCGTGACGTATTTGAGTTTCTGTCTTGCCACTCTATTCCTACTCACATAGCCAGACTGGCTGGTCTGTTTCTAGAGGCACAGAAAACAGGTTGAATAGATTATTAAAGTTTTATTTCTCGGATCATGGCGCAAGTAGTCTGCGTTTAGTCGCTGATTGCTTTCAGTCTTGGTGTTGACGTGCGCCTTCGCCCCCCCCCTCTTCCCTCCCTGCCGTTAAATTAAGAAAGCTTATTAACTCTTATACAACAGTACGGATTTTACTTTTCATTTTAAATTTCCCAGGATTAGCATGCAGCCTACTATTTTCTATTTTCAGTTTGAACGCATGGATTTCATCTTTAATGTAGATCTCCTCAAAGGCTAGGTACTCGATCTCATCTACATTTAAATCACTTTAATGTAGATCTCCTTAAAGGCTAGGTATTCGATCTCATCTACCTTTAAATCAAGGACCACTGGAGTAAAATGGTTAGGTACTCGATCTCATCTACCTTTAAATCGCTTCATGTAGATCTCCTCAAAGACTAGGTACTCGATCTCATCTACCTTTAAATCACTTCATGTAGATCTCCTCAAAGGCTAGGTACTCGATCTCATCTACCTTTAAATCACTTCATGTAGATCTCCTCATAGACAAGGTACTCGATCTCATCTACCTTTAAATCACTTCATGTAGATCTCCTCAAAGACTAGGTACTCGATCTCATCTACCTTTAAATCACTTCATGTAGATCTCCTCATAGACAAGGTACTCGATCTCATCTACCTTTAAATCACTTCATGTAGATCTCCTCAAAGACTAGGTACTCGATCTCATCTACCTTTAAATCACTTCATGTAGATCTCCTCAAAGGCTAGGTACTCGATCTCATCTACCTTTAAATCACTTCATGTAGATCTCCTCATAGACAAGGTACTCGATCTCATCTACCTTTAAATCACTTCATGTAGATCTCCTCAAAGACTAGGTACTCGATCTCATCTACCTTTAAATCACTTCATGTAGATCTCCTCAAAGGCTAGGTACTCGATCTCATCTACCTTTAAATCACTTCATATAGATCTCGTCAAAGTCAGGGTACTCAATCTCATCTACCTTTAAATCACTTCATGTAGATCTCCTCAAAGGCTAGGTACTCGATCTCATCTACCTTTAAATCTTTTTATGTAGATCTCCTCAAAGACTAGGTACTCGATCTCATCTACCTTTAAATCACTTCATGTAGATCTCCTCAAAGGCTAGGTACTCGATCTCATCTACATTTAAATCACTTCATGTAGATCTCCTCAAAGGCTAGGTACTCGATCGCATCTACCTTTAAATCACTTCATGTAGATCTCCTCAAAGGCTAGGTACTCGATCTCATCTACCTTTAAATCACTTCATGTAGATCTCCTCAAAGACAAGGTACTCGATCTCATCTACCTTTAAATCACTTCATGTAGATCTCCTCAAAGGCTAGGTACTCGATCTCATCTACCTTTAAATCACTTCATGTAGATCTCCTGAAAGGCTAGGTACTCGATCTCATCTACCTTTAAATCACTTCATGTAGATCTCCTCAAAGACAAGGTACTCGATCTCATCTACCTTTAAATCACTTCATGTAGATCTCCTCAAAGACAAGGTACTCGATCTCATCTACCTTTAAATCACTTCATGTAGATCTCCTCAAAGGCTAGGTACTCGATCTCATCTGCCTTTAAATCACTTCATGTAGATCTCCTCAAAGACTAGGTACTCGATCTCATCTACCTTTAAATCACTTCATGTAGATCTCCTCAAAGGCTAGGTACTCGATCTCATCTACCTTTAAATCACTTCATGTAGATCTCCTCAAAGGCTAGGTACTCGATCTCATCTACCTTTAAATCACTTCATGTAGATCTCCTCAAAGGCTAGGTACTCGATCTCATCTACCTTTAAATCACTTCATGTAGATCTCCTCAAAGACAGATACTCGATCTCATCTACCTTTAAATCACTTCATGTAGATCTCCTCAAAGACAAGGTACTCGATCTCATCTACCTTTAAATCACTTCATGTAGATCTCCTCAAAGGCTAGGTACTCGATCTCATCTACCTTTAAATCACTTCATGTAGATCTCCTCAAAGACTAGGTACTCGATCTCATCTACCTTTAAATCATGGACCACTGGAGTAAAAAAAGAACTCAGAATACTTGGCCAGCGAGCACCTTAGCCTTAACATTACGACAACCCCTTAAATATATTCCCCATCATTACGTCACTTCCCAAATATCTCATGAGTCTTTTGTAGAACATTAATCTAACCATTCTATCCCGGAAACAAATGGTGCAATTGCTTAACAAAGACATGAGAACCTGACATAGAAAAACATTTCAGCATTCATAATTTTGTGTTCGTTTTATTTCTCTCGATTTATTATTTCGGTTATATATCTCCTGTTTCATCTTGTGTTTTTCATTCTAGCAATTTCCTTTTCTAGTGATCCCAAACGTGATTTAATGTTATCTGCCTACATTTCAGCAATTGTCGAAAATTTACGGTTAAATTGCTCTGCTACGAGCTCCCTCTAGTTCTTTGTTGTCGTTCCTTATCTAAAGCAAAAGCCAGAAATAGAAGCTAGTGAAGCGAAGCGGTTAGGGCGTTCTACTTTTGTTCAGGGCTGTTCTTTCTTCTTGTTTCACCCGACAACTATTCCTCTCGTGTCTTTTTTTTTTTTTTTAAATAAAAGTCTTTGGTTTCCCGTTTAATTTTTTGTGAATCTTGAAATTGGTCGGTCGGGTGAATGAACCGACCTCTTGTCTACTGTAGATCAGTCCGAACTTCTGGTTCCAAGATGGTGAAATTGAGATTGTTTGCTGCAGGATTTGGTTATTGAGACTGATTAATGTCAGTTTTCTAATTTTGATCTTGGTTACAACTGGCAAAATAAAAGGAACGAGAGATCGCGGACGGCAAAGAGAGAAAATACTGGATAGCTTGGTGTCATGGCATGAAAACAGTCAACAACAGAACTGATACGATGCACTGTAGATAGAAGATTGTGGAAGGACATGATCGCCTACGCCAACCGGTATGGCACATGATGATGATGAATTTTGATCTTCTGCTTCTTCTTCTTTCTTCTTATTTACCTTTCAGCGTCGAGGGGAGATATAATTTGCGGTTTTTGCTCTTCTATATGTTGATGGCTGCATTAAAGTCAACCTGAGCTTGTCTTCACGAATTCGTGCCGATGCTTCGGTGTTCGTGCACCTGGAAACTTTTCTTTTGATGAATCAGTTGGTGTGAATATGACCTTCCTCCGTCGTTAAGTCGTTGTGTGTATTACATGATGACATTGAGAGCTGTTTAATAACCGCCGTTGGATTTGTCCGAAGCCGATTACTCTCACCTCCTTCGTGTAGATCGTTATGCCAAGTGAACCTACGATTCCACTTTAATGATTCTGCGCCAGCATTACGGTTTCCGTGCATTTGGCTGATGTCTTTAAGGTGAATCAAGCTGCGTGGTTGTTTCCATTGTTGACAATGCTGTGCTTACTGTGTCATAATGATGGACGATGGTATATAACTGTCCGCTCGAAAAGAAGGACAAGATAAAGATTCCGATGATGTACGTGAATATCCAGTCCTGTTGTGGCTTCCGGATCTTCATGTTAGTCAAGAGGAATGTTGTCTGAGTTCACTAGAGCTACAAAGAAATCGGGGGATGACTTGTGAACCACTTTATTGTTTCATGTTGAGGAATTGTGTTATTAATTACTGCTCCACCTCAGTTTTATTCAGTTTATTAGTAAATTTTTTATTTCTAACATTCTGTATCCCTTCATGTGGCAAATACCCCTTCTTGTTTCATCATCTTTCTTGTTTTGATATACAAAACCATCTTCATTGTTCCTGGACATTGCTCACTAGACTGGAGTCCAGTATTTCTTTTTGTATAAAAGGATCTCATTGTGTGAGCTCAGTAGCAGGACGAGATATCACATGTTAATTTTATGTTTTATATAATTTTTTTATGCACTACATATGAAGTGTTCAAAGCCCCACAGCAGCTGTAGCTAAGGAAATCTATGAATTAAAGCCATCTTAATTCTCGAGTTTTCAATTCAAGAGTCATAACCCGGATTGAATTACAGCTGTGTAATTATTGCGTCCCTTTAATTCATTTACACACTAAAATTATATATATATATATATATATATATATATATATATCATGACTTGGTTATCTTTACTTACTTACACATGCAGATGGGCCAGTGTCTTTCAATATGCTACATACAAATTGCATACACACCACACGTCTCTCTATTTCTCTCTCACTCTCTCTCTCTCTCTCTCTCTCTCTCTCTCTCTCTCGTGCAAAATAATTTTTCCTTCTCCAAAATTTCAAAGATTGGAGTAAATGTGCCATCCATTGGTTTACATAAAGCGTTAGGGAGTCTTCGGGTCTAGCTCTAACCTTGTTCTGTTTCGTCTCGCAGGAAGCATTGCCGAGGCTTCTGTTGCTTGCGTCAGGCTTCTGTTTATTAACATTGTGCATTTCACAAATACAGACTCTTCTTTCTTTCCTAGTTTTGATATTTTTTCTGCTCTGTAACTTTCTGACTTCATTCGCCTTTTAAAATATATGTTTGTTTTTTTTTTGTATTTTGGGTTTCCTTACCTTCTATACAATTGTTCGTCCTTCTTTCTTTCCTTATTTCCACCCCTAATTCCGTTCCTACATCCTTTTCTTGCATTTTCTTGTACTTCCTTCACTTTTGATTTTTTTCTTCCTCCTTCTATACCTCTTTCTTTTCAAACATCCTTCCTTCCCTCTTTCTGTCTATATTTCCTTCCTTCCATTGTTTTCTACATAACTGTTTCCCTTCCACCCACTCTACTTTCTTTCTTACTTTCTTTTCTTTCTTTCTTTCTTCCTTTCTTTCTTTTTTCTTTCTTTCTTCCTTTCTTTCTTTCTTTCTTCCTTCCTTTCTTTCCTTTTTATTTCTTTCTTTCTTCCACTTCTTTTTTACTACCTTGTTTTTTTTTTCAATTTTTTTTAATTTTTATTGTGTCCTTTTTAATTACTGTGTAGAAAAAAAAAAGGAAATAATTTTTTTTTACCCTTAAAAATTTTTTTATTAAACACTAAATGTACTTGTTCATACAATAAAAAAGATGCATTTTCTTACAGTAAATTTACCCCGTAGAGAAAATTAACAAGGTAAATATTTAACAGTAAATTTACCGCTGTTGGCAGTTATAAGAATACGTTTCTTATAGCACATTATCGTTTATGTCGGTAAATAAACGCGTGTTTGTAAATCATAACTCTATGCTTCAGAAATCATAACTATGTACTTCAGAAAGTTATAAAGATAACAGTTATTATAATAATACATTGTTTTTTTCTGCAATTAATTATCGGCTGTGTTGGGGTTTTAAAGATGTATTTTATTTCCGGTAGTAGTAAAAGCGCGTTTCTGGTTATATAAAAAAAAGGATCACTTATTACAGTAAAAGAAACATTTGGAAGATCAAATAACGTTTGTTAGATATAAATTATTAAATAAAATATATGACCTTTGGTGCCTTGACAGACGGTTAGTATCAAACAATCATGACTTGCCCGTAGTTTGGTAATACATTAGTGCCTTAAGCGGGTTCCTGTTTTACTGAACGGATTCTCTCGTGGCTGAATCTGCTAATTTTGGATAGACAGATCTGGCCATAGAATGAGAAAAGATGCGGTTATAGTGCCCGGGCTTATTTCCTTCCTCCTGCGTCCTTTCTGTTCTGATTTTAATAATTCTTCCACGAATGTTAATGTACTGTTGTTTGTTTGTTGTTTCAATAATTGTATTATTAAACAAAAATATTTCTGATGATAAATGTCATTTTTGCCTACTGAAACAGACATACTTATGTTTATTATGTATATGCGCGTACGTTCTTAAAGTACATAAACCGGATTTGATAATATGTTTCTATCAAAACTTATCTCTGTAGTCATCGATTATTGTTCCATTAAGCTTAGTTTTGTTTAGTCGACAGGTTATTTTCATTGCACTACGGACACAAATCCTATAGTTATCAGATGAACAGCACCGTCCCCAGTATGAATCCCTGAAGATGGTTTCAGCCCAGATGTGTGAAGGTGAACTTCGTTGCACCGGCTAAGACTTTGAGCCCAACATCCTTAATCGCCTTTTTCGACAGACGCTGCCAGCAACAGTGGTTGTGTCTTTCCCTCTCTTGACTCTGGTCCGGTAGCCAGAAGGGCGTCGTTTAAACTTATACTTGATCAATCAACTCGAAATCTGGTTTTAAAGTTTTTTTGTTTTTTTTTTAATCGCAAGATGGCAACTGTAATCGTGCAGTGGTGAGGTCCGGGTACTACTTCTTTGTCAATGTATACAGCTAGATATAATGGCATTAACAATTTTATTTTATTGGGGGGGGGGGGGCGATGACGAGAGTTGCTATTAAAAATGACGGATACAGCCGTCCTGAAGTTCACACTAGTTAGATCAATAAAACGTAAGTGCCCATATTTTCTCGTGATCACTGTCATATTTATAGGTAATGTTGTCAGCACAGGCCACCATCATTTCCAGAAAGAATCTAAGGTATTCACTTACTGGGAACCTCGTGGTCGTCTCGGCCGGAGATACGTGGTTTCTCGCGTCCAACACTGACTGTACGGTCAAAAAACCAAGGCGGGTGCCATTTCGTAATCACAACCTTTTTTTTTTTTTTTGTGCCAATTCCAAGAACAGAAGTAACGGTTCCCTCTATGTCTTTCCGGGAAGAGCATGGGAAATATCTATGTTGCTTTTTTTATTGTTTAAACCCTCCTTTTGGGCTTAGGTCATCAACAAGAGCACCCCAATCCTTTCTGTCCTTTGATGTCTCCTCTGTTCTTTTCCGTTTTTAATTTACCTTTTGTGATCACAGTCTCAAGAATGGAAAATAATGTAGAATAAAGACTGGTTTACAGACGTGTAACAATATATTATGCCAGTTGAAGTATATTTTAAGAATTTTTCTTGGGCCGGATCAAACCGTGTTATGAACCAATCTGGACCGGACAGCCTAATGTTGCAATTACGTTATTGGTAAAGGGGGCTTTTTTTTTAAATATAGAACGGTTCTTGATGTTGATCAAGCAGACAATGCGGAACTTATCTGTATCAGAAAAACCCTGAAGGTTGATATAGAGGGCAGTAATGATTTTTTCCTTTGATTCTCCTTGAGAATTCTGCACTTCCAACAGGTCTGAAGCATTAGGTCTTCTTCAACTTTAGCCCACCCGATGAGGCGATTCTGACCTTCTCAGGCCAGCATGTTTTAACCTAGACTATTTCCCGGGATATATCTGGGCAGTAATATAGATAAAGAGGAAGGAGCAGAAAATGATATCAAAATAAGGATATCAAAAGCAAGAGGAGCTTTTGTAGCACTGGGAAACATATGGAAGTCCAAAGAAATTAGGTTAAATACAAAAATAAAAATTGTCAACTCCAATGTTAAGTCAGTCCTATTATATGGCTCTGAAACATGGAGAACAATAAAATTGACAATCATGAAGATATAGACTTTCATTAATGGATGCTTACGCAGAATAAAAGGATGGAAATGGCAGGACAAAAATCACTAACATAGAATTATGGAAATATAACAGCCAAATACCAGTGGATAAAGAGATACAGCGAAGACGATGGCGCTGGATAGGACACACACCGCGGAAGCCAACTGAGAGTATTGCACAACAGGCCCTTTTTGGAATCCCCAGGGAAAAAGACAAAGAGGAAGACCAAGGAATTCTTGGACAAGACAGATAGGAGCAGAGATGAAGATGATGGGGAAGACATGGAAAGATCGTAAAAGAATGGCAAACAACAGAACGACTTGAAAAGTGTTTGTTGAAGACCTATACTCCACAAGGTAACAAAATCCCGCAAAGGATTAGCCGCCTTGAAGGTCATGGCAGCTGCCAACATCGATCAGAGGCTACTTACTCTTCTGTTCCAGGGATTAGTCCTCGCACCAATCGAGTATGCCCTGGCCATTCTTACTGTCAGTACGACTCAAATTGATAGGCTGGAGAAAATACAAAATGAAGCCATGCGCATTATCCTGGGATGTACGAGGGGCACTCCCTGTGTAGCAATGAGGTATCTTCTTGACTTTCCAACCATGGATGACAGAATCAAGATCTGGAGAGCACGAGCATACCTGAAGATTAGTACAGATACAGAGCATCCATTGCACCACGTGCTCAACACAGAGAAAGGTGACAGGCTAAAAAAAAGGCAAATCATGGGTGGGCCGTGCAGAAGATGTCATCAAACAGGTCTCTGGGCTTACCAACATCAACGTTGGTGAGGAGTGGATACCGGTGCCTACGTCATTCAAGGGGACTTTCTCTTGTATTGTCACACTCGACATGAAAAGTAGGGAACAGAACCCGGTCGTGATTAATGATGAGGTCAACGGTCTCATCTGCTATAACACCGATGAGAAAGATGCAGTCATCTATACAGACGGATCTGTAAGACGACACCAAAGAAGTGCATGGGCATTTACAGCACACTCGGCAGGCAGAATAGTCAAAGATGACAGTGGTGCATACGCCATGACCACGAGTAGCATGACAATGGAGGTGATGGCAGTGAACAAAGCATTCAAATGGTTAGAGTCACAAGACTACACCCACGCATGTATACTGAGTGATTCGATGAGCATGATAAAAAAGTGGAGGCGGGCTCTGTACGCATGCAATGGGTAGAGTCGTTGCAGAAATCCAAAATACGTAAGGTCACCTTTATCTATGTCCCTGGACATGCGGGAGTACGGGGAAATGAAAGAGCGGACAGGTTGGCTAGCTGCACTGTCGTTGAGGACGGGCAACCAATTGATCGGGCGGACATCATCAATGCCCTCCGAGATGTGGGAAGAGCACAGGACCTCGACAAACACAGATCCACGTCACTTCTTCGGATGATGGAAATGGGAGTTAAGATGGGCACAGCCAGAAATGAGAAACTTAGTGGCCGTGTAAGAAGACTTATCAACCAACATAGAACTGGAGTCGTCAGTCGCTGGACACTGAGGGAATTGCTGAGGAGGGGATCTGAGCCCCTATGGACATGTTCGGAGTGCAATGATGATGACCCGCAAATAACTCCACAGGGAGGTGAAAGGTAGAAGAAGAAGAAGAAGGAGAAGAAAAATTTATCGGGAGGTAAAATAAGTTCTTGATCAGTAATTGGGCGCTGACCCATTTATATCTTCTTTCTTTCCCCATTAGCCTTTCAGCGTGGAGGAGGGTGGAAGGGGAAATACAGTTTACAGTCTTTTAATCTTTTGCTATACGACTTTACAGGTCGGTAAAGAATAAATATATTGCTCAGAGAAACTACAAACCATAGAGATAATGTTAAAAAATATAAAGTATTCACTATCAATTCATTTTTGTGATCACCTGAATTGTACAGTTAATTAGTTGAAAGATGAGCGATATACTGTACATATTTTCATTTAATTTAATTCTACTAAGTACATTTTCACTGGCCTTATTAAATCACGAGTGATGCAGTCCTTGAGTCCTGACCCTGGAGTCGCAAGTTGCAAATAACTACTTTCAAACATAGATGTAGGTATCAGAGTTAGAAGGAATTGAGAAGAGAAAATAAACACTGTCTCAATTAATGGAAGTGGTTTTTAGCTATTCTCTTTACATCCCTTTGCAGTCTCCATCGTTGTGGCTCACTCTTCCTATAGGCTTGTAACCCTGTCTCTAGGCACGTTCGTTCATTTCGGATGCCAGAAATCGTAGTCGGTGAGCCATTGATCTGATTACTCAACCGATATCACCCAAACGCTGCAGAATCGCATTGTAAATAGTGCCTTGTTTGATATGGGGAAGGTAGTAGTTGGAATCGTCAGCACAGCTTTTGCCATGTTGTCATTCGTAACGTTAGAAAATGAATACGCCAAGACAGAGAGTCGGCACGCGCAAGAACGAATAAGAGGACGTTACCACCACTAAGGTAATTCCCAATGTACACCATTAGTTTTGTAGTTCTGGGCAGTATGGTTAACGGAACACAACATTTATTTTTTAAAAATATATTTGTATATTAATTAGATTTTAGAACAATCTTATTTCTTCCTCTTCTTTCCTTCCTCATTTGTCTTTCAGCATAGAAAGGAGACGTTGTTTGCTGTCTTATGCTCTTCTGTAGGCTTTTTTTCTCCTGTTATATTTCCTAGTGTTTCTAATATTTCATCAACCCATCTTTTTCGTGGTCGGCCCTTGGGTCTGGTGTTCTCGTAACGTTTATTGAAGGCTCGTTGTGTAGTATTTTTTTTATCTTTCTGTCTTATCAGGTGACCAAACCATTTTGTCTGTTTTTTTTTTCTTTATTTCAATGGCGGGAATTATTCCTAGCTTTTTTTTTTCTCAGTTTGTCAGTTTTGATCTTAATTCCTAAGCTATTTCCTTTCATGTGTACGGCGCTGAAAACCTGCTTGCAGCGAACCCGTTTTTCGTTTGCAGCGTACCCTTTTTATAATATTTTCCTCACTTTTCCAATCACTTTATCCTCCGTCTTCCTCACTCCCCCTATTACAGTATCTTCCTCACTCTCCATATTACAGTATCTTCCCCATTCTTCCAATTGCAATCGCTTCCCCATTCTCCCTATTACAATATCTTCACCACTCTCCCTATAGCAATATCTTCACTCACTCTCCCCATTATAATATCTTCCCACTAATCCTGTCACAGTATCTTCCTCACGGTCCCTTTTACAATATCTTCCAGACTCTCCCTATCGCGACTCTCCCCACTCTCATTTCCACTAAATCTTTCTCAATTTTCTTATTATAATAATGCAGTCGCTCTCCCTATAGTAATATCTTTTTTTAACTTTTCCTATCACATCTTCTTTACCCTCCCTATGGCATCATCTTTACTCGCTCTTTCACTGTATCATTCCTACTCTCACTATCACAACACATGTCTTACTCCCCATTTCATATCTTCAGTACTTTCCCTGTCACACCAAATGTCTTACTCTCCATATTATATCTTCATTACTCTCCCTTTCACACCATATGCCTTACTCTCCATATCACATCTTCATTACTCTCCCTTTCACAACATATGCCTTACTCTCCAAATCATATCTTCTTTACTCTCCCTGTCACAACATATGCCTTACTCTCCATATCACATCTTCATTACTCTCCGTGTCACAACATATGCCTTACTCTTCATATCACATCTTCATTACTCTCCGTGTCACAACATATGCCTTACTCTCCATATCACATCTTCATTACTCTCCCTGTCACAACATATGCTTTACTCTCCATGTCACATCTTCATTACTCTCCCTGTCACAACATATGCTTTACTCACCATATCAGATCTTAATTACTCTCCCTGTCACAACATATGCTTTACTCACCATATCATGTCTTTTCCTCTACCTATCACACTATCTTCCTTATTCGGCAATATATCTTCCTCACTCTATCCTATTCTGTTTGTTTTTGCCCGTTTCATATTCTACAATCGTTGTTACTTTATTTATTATCCATCTCATTATATTCCAATCGTTTTCTTCCCTTAATCTTTCCTCATCCTCCAAACCCTAATCATAAACCCACCTCCACTTTCTATTTTCTCTCAACAACCACCTTCTCCCAACCAAGAAACGTAATCAACCACTAATCGAGTGGTGTGAAAATAGCCAAGAAATAGTCGGCCATTGCCGTGACGTCACCTCCTTTTGTTTGCTCAGCACGTGATCCACAGTATCGTTGCATGTGATCAAATTATGAGTCGATATCGTGTGAGTAGAAATATTACCGGAATCGATATACCCGCTGAACTATCGAATCTTATTCTTTGTTGTCAATCACGTTTGGAGTCCTCAAATTCCTTCTAGCATTTGTGGACAAAGTAATTAAATTGGCGTGAATCCTTACTTTCGACTATTACTTTCAGTTCTGTATTGCTGTGTGGCTGTCGTTTTATTTCAAGACAAATTCCAGACATGAGAAGTATGGTGTTTATATTCTATGTATATGTGTAGATAAGTGCATACAATGAATTGAGAGATCTTGAACGTTATCCGTGCGCCTGGAGTTATACGCCCTTTACACTGGAGAGTGAGTACTCATCGATTCTTATTTGTTTATGATTTCTTTTTTTATGTATATAATTTGTTTGTCTATTAAAGTTTGGAGTTGATCAATTTTATAGTTTGGTGGTTTGTTACCGGAGAAACAGGGAAGCTACTAGGAGTCTAAGAAATGAAGTAAATGACACGTGATGATCAATAACAACTTTACATATTTGTTCAGTAATGATGTAGGCGTGGGCAGGTGCAAAATATAGTGTGAGTTGACTCTCTGTAAGACGAAGTAATAAAAAAAAATAGAATGGAATGAGGGGGGAAAAAACAACAAGAAAATGATGATGTAGGTCAAATCAATTTTTATTGGGTCCAGGTTTTTCTCTCTAATTCAAAGTGGGTGAAATGAAATCTTGACCATCCACAAAACTTCGACTTCTAGCAGGAATGTGACCGCTAATGGAAGCCCTTCTGTCAACTGTTCTGCATAATATAATATATATATATATTATAATATGGCGCAGAAACATGGACATTAGACAAGAAAACAGAGCAGAAAATTTAAGCCTTTGAAATGTGGAAGTATAGAAGAATAGGTAGAATTAGATGGAAGGAAAAGAAAACAAACGATGAAGTCTTAAAACAACTAAAAATGAAAATAGAACTACTAAGCGCAATTCAAACAAGACAAATGCGATTTTTGGGCCACGTTAAAAGACACAATAGCCTACTAAAAGTAATCCTGGAGGGGAAAATACAAGGTAAAAGAGGCAGAGGCAGACCAAGACTAACATGGACGATTAACATCAAAAAGGAACAAATCAGCCTGTGACAACCTGCACTATCAAAGCAAGAGACAGAGCAGAATGGCGCTCCATGGTAGCCAACCTTCATTGCGGAGACGGCACTCGATGATGATGATGATGATGAGTTTTAATATTATTATCATAAAGTACATATTGTAAATAATAATATTAATAGTACATATGTGGAAGAAATGATTGTCCAATCAGTTATGGTATATATTCTTGTTCCACATGTGGGGAGCCCAAGGATTGGTCTTATGTGTGTTTGGTTGTTCAGCTTTTTCCTAGCATAGTATTTACTTCGTGTCTGGATGATTCACTCGTGCTCTGCTACACGAGGACCTCTAATGATGCTGCGACCCGTAGTGGGTGGCTCTGCGAAAGGGTGTCCCCGGAAGTAACATCGCTCGTAAAGCCTCTTATAGGCATCTAAGTAGTTTTATCAGAATATTTGAAGAGCTTCTTCTCTCCAACGACCGCTGGCTTATCCTTATCTGGATACTATTTTGATGGGATTTTATGAAAATTCATATGCGCGTTTGGAAAGGCGAGTAAAGAATAGTGGCACTATACCAGACATATATTAAAACAGGTACGTGAATTTAAATATTTGGGAACTTTTAACCTCAGACGGCAGTTTAAAAAAAAAATGAGCAAGATACAATGCAATCCATTTTTGACAGTGGAAACAAGAAAGAGAGTTCTTAAATGTTATGTAGAGCCAGTCTTGACATATGGATGTGAATCATAGACAATAGGACAACAGACAAGAAAATCACTGGAGTCTGCAGAAATGTGGTTTTACAGAAGAATGTTGAGAATACCATGGACAGCTAAGAAGAGTAATGAAAATGTTCTGAAAGAGGTCAAAACAAAAAGAGAGCTGATTTCCCATATTAGAAAGAAACAATCATCATTTTTTTTACCATGTAATGAGAAGAGTAATAAACAGCTGGAGTATATTGTAACAACTGGGAAAATTGAGGGACGAAGAAATAGAGGGAAGCAAAGGGAAAAAAATATCAGACAGCTTAAGAGAATGGCTTGGCAGAAGGTCAACAACAGAAATGATAAATAACTGTCGAGATCGAAAGTTGTGGAGAAACATGATCACCTATGCCAGCAGGCTAGGTGCTTGATGATGATGATACCAGACATGTCGTAGGAAGTGATTAATGAGGGTTTGCCATGAGGCTGGCTATAGCGTACTTTTTATTTAAACAAAAAATGAAACAGAAATAGGTTCAGAAAAATGAACAAGTCAAAGAAATATAAAAAAAAAATAATAATTCGGTTCTGCAGGATAGAGAAGGGATTCCTGCCTTGAAAATTAATTAAGTCACGATCCTGAGACACACGTTTCGGAAACCAACTGAGAGTATTACACGACAGAACCTTGTTTGGAATCCGCAGGAGACGAGACAAAAGGTTGACCAAAATATACTAGAAGCAGGACTAGATTAAGAAGATGGGTGCGACTTGATGCGATCTTAAGAAAATATTACCAAATAGGTCTAATGGAAAGTGTTTGTTGAAGACTTCTGCTCTACTGGGAGCTCAGGATATGAGAAGACAATGATAATTGGTGACTGTCGGACGAATATAAAATAATAAATAGGCGGTACCTAATTCTATCTACCTATCTATTGACCTTTCGAGCCATAGCTGGCCCATAGGGCGTAGACCAAGATACTCCTCTTATCTGAATTTTTGTTCTAGCAGTTTTCAATTCTTGTAAAGATATTTTATCAAATCTCGGCATTTGTCTCTGTTCTATGCAAGCAGCTCTATCTCATTGAGGGAGCCGATTCCTGCTGCTTTTGCCTCTCTCAGCAATGTTTTTCTCAGTGTCTCTCTGAGTCTTCCTCTTTTTCTCTTACCTGTTGTTTCCCACATGAGGGCTTGCTTTGCTATTCGGTTATTATCTTTTCTCATCACATGTCCAACATATGACCATCGTCTTTTCTTTTTTACTGAAGATATTAGTGGTTGATTGGAGATTTCTCTAATTTCCTCGTTTGTTTTTAATTCGTTCCACGCTATACCAAGTATGTTCCTTAGACATTTATTTTCGAATGTGTTCAACTTTGTTTCTATGTCTCTTGTTGTTTTCCAGCTTTCACACGCATACGTAAGGGTTGATAGTGCATTTGATTTGAATAGCCTAAGTTTTGTGTTTGTGATGATGCGTTGTGGTACCTAATTGGGAGACACGTATTGGGGGACATTTATAACAAGCACGGACGACTATAATGTGTGACGATGACACTTGTTAAACATCGCATATGTAGGTCATATTTGTAGATAAATAAATAATTGATAACTGTCTGTTTTGAGTAGAGTGACTAACAAATATAGCGATATATCCGTAAGCAGGAAAAATGTACAATAACAGTACTACTATGATAACCCCAATTTTTTGTTTCTTATCATGTTTCTGATTATGAATTTTAAAAAGGGAAAAATATATATATATATACGTTTAATTTAGCTAGAGCACTCGAGTTTTTTTTTTTTTGGGAGGCGCGATAGCTCAGTGGTTAGTGAACTGGACTACAAAGGACAAGAGGTCGGTTTCGATCCTGATCGACGACTTCCGGTTTCACCCAGCCTTAAATGGGTACCGGATGTTTAGCCTGGGAAAGTAAAGCGGCACGAGCGTAATACCGACCACATTAACCCAAAAAATCATGTGCCAAAGGTCTGTAAAAAGTATGGTCACTAACACCATATTCTCTATACGCCACTTGGTGTGACGAGGGATCTTTAATTTTTTTTAATTTTTTTTACTTACTCAAGTTTTTAAATATACCAATGTTCAACAGAACAGTTATATTTTATAACAATTTATGCGTTCTGTAATTACGTTTAATCCTTTGTTTTTCTTATCCCTTTTATTTTTCCGGTTTTGTATATTTTTCTTTCATTCAGCTTCATGTATACCTTTCTCTTCTTGGTCTCAACGTCTGGTATATCTGTACGTGCGCGCTAGCTCGTGCGTGTATGTGTTTATGTGTGTGTGTGTGTGTGTGTGCGCGTGCACACATATATAAATTTATTGTGCAGCATTGCCTCCATCTTTATATGCTATGTTGAATTTGAACACTCTTCCGCACACTTTCTGCGCGGTTTCGCCTTATGTCTTTTGGCGTGTGCTGAGACTGCTACGATGGGGACTACAGTTACCTTTCTTTGTTTGGGAGATGAGTTAGTAATTCGGATGATTCCACTGGCACGGGCGGTTGAGCAATTATGGATTTTAATTCGTTTGCTGTGATACCGAGGCCTTCCATAACCAATAACCAATAACTCTTCCGCACACTTTCAGTAGCACACTGCATCACAAATTCTTATCATGGTTTCTTATCGTTCTTACACTGTGCATTCTTTCTCCGCTATCCCCTTGTTGCACGGTTCTTGGTTTACGATTTATCTTTGCTCAATATGGTTCCATTCTGTTATTTCAACCGCGTGCCTATTGCATGCAAAAGGTGATGATGAAGAAATGCCATGAGGTCAACACTTGAGGGTTGATTGTTAGACTTTCTTGCTGGAGTAGCGACTGCGGCCTCTTTAACGTATGAGAGGAAATCCCGTGTGCACTTTGCACACATTAAAGTACCATTAATAGTCTAGTGTCGGAAAGGGTAGGCTAAAATGACCACTGACCGGGCAAAAGTTGTTTAGAAAATGTACCCATGACGAATACGGATGTGCTGTGACTTGCTGTAAACTAATTAGTTAACGCGGGTTCCACCACTTAGGCTGTGGAACAAGAAGATTATTTTCTTTTATCGTTCGCCAGGTTTGACCTCAGACTAGGGACTGAATTTTGCGTGTTAATCCGTTTTTACCTGGCAGCCGTGTGCACATGGGTCCCTCGCCGCCGCACAGGCAGATAACTCCGTCTTCGGAGACACTCATATTTTTTTCGTCCATGAGTAATTGACGTTTCAAGCCGGGCCTCGCTGCTGAGACCAGAGGTGGTTACCGCAGAGAGAAATCGTAAATAAAAATCCCAACCAACCTGGATTTGAACCCACAACCTCTCTGTCTCGAGGCCGGCGTCTTGCCGCGAGATCAACCATTCCCCCAGAGGAAGATACAAGCGTTCATTGACAAGTGTTATTACATCCATAATGTGATCCCAATAAAATGAAATGGAAATAGTAATTAAATTCATAAAATGGTCCCAATCAACATTGACAGGGATAATTAACTTCATAATTTAGTCCAGGTTATCGTTCTTACACGGATAATTGATTTCATAATCTGGTCTCAATTATCTTCATTGACGTCGATAGTTATTTTCGTAATCTCGTCTGCGTTATCTTCATTGACGTCGATAGTTATTTTTGTAATCTCGTCTGTTATCTTCATTGACGTCGATAGTTATTTTCGTAATCTCGTCTGTTATCTTCATTGACGTCGATACTTATTTTCGTAATCTCGTCTGTTATCTTCATTGACGTCGATACTTATTTTCATAATCTCGTCTGTGTTATCTTCATTGACGTCCACGCTTAACTTCACAATCTGGTCTCTGTTATCTTCATTGACAGGGATAACTACCTTTATAATCTGGTCTCAGTCGTCATTTGCAATGGACTTTGATAAGGCTAAGTGTTTAAACTGACGTCAAGTAACAGTCAAATGTAAATATCTTCCTAATCTGACGACAAATAATAGTCAAATGTAAATATCTTCCTAATCTGACGACAAATAATAGTCAAATGTAAATATCTTCCTAATCTGACGACAAATAATAGTCAAATGTAAATATCTTCCTAATCTGACGTCAAGTAACAGTCAAATGTAAATATCTTCCTAATCTGACGTCAAATAATAGTCAAATGTAAATATCTTCCTAATCTGACGACAAATAATAGTTAAATGTAAATATCTTCCTAATCTGACGTCAAGTAACAGTCAAATGTAAATATCTTCCTAATCTGACGTCAAGTAACAGTCAAATGTAAATATCTTCCTAATCTGACGTCAAATAATAGTCAAATGTAAATATCTTCCTAATCTGACGACAAATAATAGTTAAATGTAAATATCTTCCTAATCTGACGTCAAGTAACAGTCAAATGTAAATATCTTCCTAATCTGACGTCAAGTAACAGTCAAATGTAAATATCTTCCTAATCTGACGTCAAGTAACAGTCAAATGTAAATATCTCCCTAATCTGACATCAAGTAACAGTCAAATGTAAATATCTTCCTAATCTGACATCAAGTAACAGTCAAATGTAAATATCTTCCTAATCTGACATCAAGTAACAGTCAAATGTAAATATCTCCCTAATCTGACATCAAGTAACAGTCAAATGTAAATATCTTCCTGTCCGCCCGATCCATTGGTTGCTCGTCCTCAACGACAGCGCAGCTAGCCAACCTGTCCGCTCTTTTATTTAGTTACATTACATTAAGATGGGTAACCTATCGCATAAATCTGAAGCCCGCAACAAATAAAAGGTGATTGAGATAAACATGTGCCGCTGTTGTAAAGCAGGCAATACAGATTTTAATAGTTAAGATCTTAAAGAATTGTATGATCACATCTTTAAGAAGATAAAAGAAATGGCATAAGACTAGATCTGACGGTCCGGTCCTAAGCTTTCTGCAAGGCACAAAAATACAGTCACATAATGGGTGACTATCTTCGTACCCTAAAGTAAAACCACATTGCAAAGAGTACTTAAAGCTTCCTAATGTAGTGTTCAAACAATGTAAATGGGTACTTCTAGCTTCCTAATGTTTTGTTCAGACAATGTAATTGGGTACTTCTAGCTTCCTCTAGCTTCGTAATGTAAGTTTCAGACAATGTAATTGGGTACTTCTAGCTTCCTAATGTAATGTTCAGACAATGTAATGGGTACTTCTAGCTTCCTAATGTAGTGTTCAGACATGTTAATTGCTAAAGAGACATGTTCCTAAATTGCTGTAACCATAAATATCTTTAACACAACCAACTTGTTTCTTCTCACTTATTTCATATGTACATTGGTAGGCGCTTTTTTTTTGCAGTTAAAAACCCTGTTCCCCACAGTTTTGTGACTTAAGGTAACACAGGTCGAGTTGTAGGACGTAAGAGCAGCACTAAGACGCAGTATGCACGCTCGGCCTGTGTGCTTTCTCCCTTATGTGAAACGTACTTGACCTATTTTCGTAACGGTCTACATGATTCCGTTTTTGTTTGTTCTTATCTGTGTACTTTTGTCACTATGTTTATAACGATTTTAGTGCATTTTTATGTTAACATGACTTTTAATTCTCATTTTTACTGATATAAAAATTGGTAACTGTTTTCGTAAAGTTTATGATCGCAATAGCTGAGAAAAAAAGATCATTGTCCCTTCTTTTCTTAGTAAGATATGATTATTATCGGTTTAACATCACTCACAATTCCTATAACACGATACGTTATAAAATAATCTTTACCATTCATACTTCCTATAACATGATACTCTATAGTATAATCTTTACGATTCATACTTCCTATAAAACGACAAACTATAGTACAATCTTTACCATTCACACTTCCTATAACACGATACACTATAGTACAATCTTTACCATTCACACTTCCTATAACACGATACACTATAAGACAATATCTACCATTCACACTTCCTATAACACGATACACTATAGTACAATCGTTACCATTCACACTTCTTATAACACGATACACTATAGTACAATCGTTACCATTCACACTTCCTATAACACGATACACTATAGTACAATCTTTACCATTCACACTTCCTATAACACAATACGCTATAAGACAATCTTTACCATTCACACTTCCTATAACACGATACGCTATAAGACAATCTTTACCATTCACACTTCCTATAACACAATACGCTATAAGACAATCTTTACCATTCACACTTCCTATAACACGATACGCTATAAGACAATACTTCACCATTAACACTTCCTATAACACTATACACTATAGTACAATCTTTACCAATACTTTTTCTTACTTTAAGAATATAAACCCCCTATAATTTAAGAATATAAAACACCTATAATTCAAGACTATAAACCTCCTATAATTTAAGACTATAAACCTCCTATAATTTAAGACTATAAACCTCCTATAATTTAAGACTAGACCTCCTATAATTTAAGACTATAAACTTCCTATAATTAAAGACCATAAATCTCATATAATTTAAAACTATAAACCTCCTATAATTTAAGACTAGACCTCTTATAATTTAAGACTAGACCTCCTATAATTTAAGACTAGACCTCCTATAATTTAAGACCATAAACCTTATATAATTTAAGACTATAAACCTCTTATAATTTAAGACTAGACCTCCTATAATTTAAGACTATAAACCTCATATAATTTAAGACCATAAACCTCATATAATTTAAGACTAGACCTCCTATAATTTAAGACTATAAACCTCATATAATTTAAGACCATAAACCTCATATAATTTAAGACTAGACCTATAATTTAAGAACATAAACCTCCCATAATTTAAGAATATGAACCTCCTATCATTTAATAATATAAACCTCCTATAATTTAAGACTATCTATCTATTATCCTTTCGAGCCGAAGACGGCACATAGGGCAGAACCACAATCTGAAAAACAGAAACCTTGCGTGCCAAAATGGCACATATTGCAGAGATCACTGCTCTATAATCTATGGCTTGTTTCCATAACAATACTTTTTTACAATGACAGCTTGTCAAGCCATCAATCAACCTCCTTAGTCGCTCTTACGACATGCCTGGGAGGAATTTAAGACTAGACCTCCTATAATTTAAGACTAGACCTCCTATAATTTAAGAATATAAGCCTCCTATAATTTAAGAATATAAGCCTCCTATAATTTAAGAATATAAACCTCCTATAATTTAAGAATATAAACCTCCTATAATTTAAGAATATAAGCCTCCTATAATTTAAGAATATAAGCCTCCTATAATTTAAGAATATAAACCTCCTATAATTTAAGACTAGACCTATAATTTAAGACTAGCCTTCCTATAATTTAAGACTATAAACCTCCTATAATTTAAGACTAGACCTCCTATAATTTAAAAATATAAACCTCCTATAATATAAGACTAGACCTCCTATAATTTAAGAATATAAACATCCTATAATTTAAGACTAGACCACCTATAATTTAAGACTATAAACCACCTATAATTTAAGACTATAAACCACCTATAATTTAGGACTATAAACCGCCTATAATTTAAGACTATATACCACCTATAATTTAAGACTATAAACCACCTATAATTTAAGACTATAACCACCTATAATTTAGGACTATAACCACCTATAATTTAAGACTATAAACCACCTATAATTTAAGACCATAAAACACCTATAATTTAAGACCATAAACCACCTATAATGTAAGACCATAAACCACCTTTAATTTAAGACTATAAACCACCTATAATTTAAGACTATAAACCACCTATAATTTAAGACCATAAAACACATATAATTTAAGACCATAAACCACCTATAATTAAGACCATAAACAACCTAAAATTTAAGACTATAAACCACCTATAATTCAAGACGTGGGGAAGCACTTACTTAAACCTCCAACTGTTATTTATAGATCAGCACATGTATCTACACCATAGCAAGATAGGCACTGTCTTAGAACCCACAGGGAAAGAGAAAGCCATGAAGACCAATGACTACATGGAGAAGACAAGTCATGGAAACCCTGAAGAACAATTGACTAGATTGGAGAGAAGCAGAGAAATTGTCCAGGTATAGGGAGGGATGAAGACACCTTATCTGTTGTCTATGCTTCAATAATGGGTCTAAAGAGCTTTCATTTGATTGATTATTATGTCATCATCATCATGTGCCATACCGGTTGGCGTTGACGATCATGCCCTTCCACAATCTTCTATCTACAGTGCATCGTATGAGTTCTGTTGTTGACTGTTTTCCATGCCATGACAACAAACTGTCCAGTATTTTCTCTCTTTGTCGTCCGCGATCTCTCTATCCTTTTATTTTGCCAGTTGTAACCAAGTATTCCAACTTTCCTCTTCTCATGATGTGCCTAAAAAATGTTGATTGCTTCTTTCTGATGTTTTTTAGGGAGCTTTTGTGTAGGCTTCTTTGAGAACTTCCTCATTGGTCTTTTTAGCTGTCCAGGGAACTTTCAACATTCTTATTAGAAATCCCATCTCTGTGGCCTCTAATCGTCTTTTCATTGCTATTTATGTATATTTGTAAATAACGCCTTGCATACACATACAGGTTTATCAGTCTGAATATTTATTTATCTTCCTGTCTATATTTTTTTTTACTATGTCCGCCTTTTAATATACATATGCAATTATATTCTGCTTTTCCTGTCTTCACAAATAATTATAAAGTATCAGTCTTTCTGTTTGTATGTAAAGTCATCTTTCACTTCAAATTCTTTCTACCTTTAAAATATATGTTTATGTATTGGTATATCTTTTAATGCCATGAAAAAATATCATCATCATCATGTGCCATACCGGTTGGCGTAGACGATCATGTCCCTCCATAATCTTCTATCTACAGTGCATCGTATCAGTTCTGTCGTTGACTGTTTTCCATGCCATGACATGTGCCATACCGCCCGTGCGCTGCCGGGGCCCGAAAGGGGAGTAAAGAATAGCGGCGCTGTACCCTACCAGGCATGTTCGTAAGAGGCGAGAAAGGAGGGTTGGGCATGGGACTGGCTATCCCATACTGTAAAAAAATAAGCCGAAAAAACTTCACAAACATGAACAAGTCAAAGAAAGATAAAGTTAATCCGTCAACCAGGAAAGAGAAGAGCTCTCTGTCTAAGAGACGTATGACGCAATCCGGAGAAAGCCATAAGGAGTCCGGGTTGCCGACTCACCCTTTGTCTACCAGGAAATCCTCCAGATTTGGCAACTGGAATGTTCGTTCCCTTAACGAACAGGGAAAAGCGGCACAAGTGGCATCAGAAATGACTAACTACAAGATAGATATTCTGGGAATGTGTGAAACAAGATGGCTGGGAGCGGAGAGAATAAAATTGAATATAGGGGAGATGATTTTATCATCAGGACACCAGGAACCAGGAGCACAACATAGCGAAGGGGTAGCTATAATGCTATCAAAGAATGCACAGAAGACACTAATAGAATGGGAGGCAGTGGGACCAAGACTGGTGAGAGCAACATTTAGAACAACCAAAAACAAAATAAAATTACACATTATACAATGCTATGCACCAACCAACGATAAGGATGACTCAGTTAAAGATGATTTTTATAAACCGCTACACTGTCAGATGGATGCAAGACGAGCCAAAGATATTATAATCTTGATGGGAGACCTAAATGCTAAGGTAGGATCAGACAACAGAGGCTTCGAAGAGATTATGGGAAAACGTGGACTTGGAGATATAAACGTGAATGGAGAGATATTTGTGAATTTCTGCGCCCTTAATCAAATGAGCCTAGGAGGAACAATATTCCAACATAAAAGAATACACAAAGCTACATGGGTGTCACCAGATCATAGAACGGAAAATCAAATTGATCACATATGTATTAATAATAAGTTTAAGTCATCCTTACAGGATGTAAAAGTATATAGAGGGGCAGATGTAGCTTCTGATCATCATCTTCTGATAGCCAAACTTAAAATTAAATTAAAAAGGTATACTACAACGAATAAGGGTAGAAAGTATTTCAATGTAGGGTTTCTTAAAGAACAAGGAATTAAAGATAAATTCGCAGTCACAATATCAAACAAATACCAAGTCCTCCAACAACTAGAAAATACAATAAATATAGAAGATCATTGGAAACAGGTAAAAAATATATGGAAAGAGACATGCGAAGAAACGCTGTGGAAAAGAGAACGTCAGGATAAGGCATGGATGGCAGCAGAGACCCTGGATAAAATTAAAGAAAGAAAGAACAAGAAAGCAGACATAAATAAAAGCAAAATGAGAAGTAATAAAGCCAAGACACAGGTAGCTTACACAGAGGTGAACAAAGAAGTGAGAAGATGCATTAAAAGGGATAAGAGGAAATATATAGATGAACTAGCTAAGGAGGCAGAAGAAGCAGCAAATAAATGGAATATGAAAGAACTGTACAACAGCACAAAGAAATTAGGTGGAAAATACAAACAGATCAACGCCTTTATCAAAGATAAGAAAGGAAATCTGCTTAGTAATATAAGGGAACAAATGGAGAGATGGAAAGAGCACTTTGAAGAACTTTTGAACAGACCCAGCTCAAATAATCCTCCAGATATACTACCAGCAGAAGAAGAGTTACACGTTAACTGTGGAAAACCAAGCAAAGAAGAAATAATGAAAGCCATCAAACTATTAAAAGATGGTAAAGCCACAGGACCAGATGAAATTCCTTCGGAAGCCATCAAAGCAGATATTAACACCTCTACCAAGATGTTACATGATCTATTGGATAAAATTTGGGAGAGGGAAGAAATACCTAAAGACTGGAGAGAAGGTTATATGATCAAACTACTAAAGAAAGGAAGTTTACAGGAGTGCACAAATTATAGGGGAATTATGCTACTATCAGTGCCAGGAAAAATATTAGGCAGAATCATTATGGAGAGACTAAAAGAGGCTATAGAGAAACACTTGAGAGATGAACAAGCAGGTTTTAGGAAGAACAGATCATGTGCTGATCAAATAACTACTCTACGTATCATAGTTGAACAAAGTTTAGAACTAAAATCCCCACTTTATATTGAATTCATAGATTACGAAAAGGCATTTGATAGTTTTGACAGAAGAATGCTTTGGAAGTTGCTGAGTCATTACGGAATCCCCATAAAGTTTATTAACCTGATAAAAACAATGTATGAAGGAACAAAAAGTAGTGTGGTGCATGAAGAACAGATTACAGAAGCATTTGAAATAAGAACAGGAGTAAGGCAGGGATGCCTTCTGTCTCCATTTCTCTTTCTACTGGCCATAGATTGGATTATGAAAATAACTCAAAACAACAGAAATGGGATCCAGTGGTCATTTACCAAACAACTCGATGATTTAGACTTTGCTGATGACATAGCTCTCCTGTCACACAGCCATCAACAGATGCAGGATAAAATGAGTACATTAGATGAGAGATCACAACAGCTAGGACTACAGATTAATAGAGATAAGACCAACAATATGAGAATTAATGCAGTTGGCAATAACCAAATAAAACTAGGAGAAATACCTCTACTAGACGTACAATCTTACATATATCTGGGCAGTAATATAGATAAAGAGGGAGGAACAGAAAATGATACCAAAATAAGGATATCAAAAGCAATAGGAGCTTTCATTGCACTGGGAAACATATGGAAATCCAAAGAAATTAGGCTAAATACAAAAATAAAAATGTTCAACTCCAATGTTAAGTCGGTCCTATTATATGGCTGTGAAACATGGAGAATAACAAAATTGACAATCACGAAGGTACAGACTTTCATTAATGGATGCTTGCGCAGAATAAAGGGATGGAAATGGCAGGACAAAGTCACTAACGTGGAATTATGGAAATGTACCGGTCAAATACCAGTGGATAAAGAGATACAACGAAGACGATGGCGATGGATAGGACACACACTACGGAAGCCAACTGAGAGTATTACACAACAGGCCCTTTTTGGAATCCCCAGGGGAAAAGACAAAGAGGAAGACCAAGGAATTCTTGGAGAAGACAAATCGAAGCAGAGATGAAGATGATGGAAAAGACATGGAATGATCTTAAAAGAATTGCAAAAAACAGAACGACTTGGAAAGTGTTTGCTGAAGACCTATGCTCCACTGGGAGCTAAAAGATTGAAGAGAAGAAGATATCTTTTAATGCCATGAAAAAATATCTTCATCATCATGTGCCATACCGGTTGGCGTAGGCGATCATGTCCCTCCATAATCTTCTATCAACAGTGCATCGTATCAGTTCTGTCGTTGACTTTTTTCCATGCCATGACACCAAGCTATCCAGTATTTCTCTGTCTTTGTCGTCCGCATTCTCTCTTTCCTTTTATTTTGCCAGTTGTAACCAAGTATTCCAACTTTCCTCTTCCCATGATGTGCCCGAAAAATGTTGATTGCTTCTTTCTGATGTTTTTTAAGAGCTCCCTTTTTGTGTTGGCCTCTTTGAAGACTTCTTCATTGGTCTTTTTAGCTGTCCAGGGAACTTTCAATATTCTTCTGAGAAATCCCATCTCTGTGGCCTCTAATCGTCTTTTCATTTGTTTGTCTATTGTCCATGATTCGCTCCCATAGGCCAGAATTGGTTATATATAGCATGGATGAACTCTCTTTCTCATTTTTATTGACATAGATTTGTTGCTTAAGATATTTTTCATTTTCTGAAATGCTATTTTGCTTTTTATTTCTGTGGTGCATCACCCATCCGATGTTATTATTGTGCCCAAGTATTTGAGACGTTGCACTTGTTTCAGATTTGTCTCGTTTATTTTTATGCTGCATGATGGTGATGATTGTTTCATCGATATAACCATTACTTCTGTTTTCTTACTATTCAGACTGAGACCTTTCTTGTTGCTTTCTTTTACTATTATGTTTATCATTTCTTGTAGTTCATTCTCTGTCTCTGCTATTAAGACTGTGTCATCCGCATATCGCAAATTATTTATGTTGTGACCGTTGACTTCAATTAGGAAAAATATACTAACAGAAAAACAGATAACACCAGGACTAAAACTAAGAATAGCAAAGTGTCACATCTTCTCAATATTCCTGTATGGTGCAGAAACATGGACATTAGACAAGAAAACAGAACAGAAAATTGAAGCCTTTGAAATGTGGATTTATAGAAGAATATGCAGAATTGGATTGAAAGAAAAGGAAACAAACGATGAAGTTTTAAAACAACTAAAAATGAAAAGAGAACTATTAAATACAATTAAAACAAGACAAATGAAATTTTGGGGTCGTGTTAAAAGACTAATTAAAAGCCAAAATACATTGTTTTTTTAATGAGCATAAAGTGCAAATTTAAATTTCTTCTTTTTTATCTCTGCTTTGAGACGGATGATTGTGTCCCTCAGTTTACAGTGATGCTGTTGTATCTTACTGCTTTATATCTGCACAGCCAGCCTTATCGTGACGTTATTTTGGGTGTTAGGATCCATTTATGCTCATTTCCTTGCTGAGAAATATGTATATATCACCATCGCGTGAAGGTTTCGGTTGGCTTAGGTTCGCGGGTCCTGATTAAAGAAATTGGTCGATGATTGTTAACAGCTTCTCACTGCGCCACGACGGACCTTAGCAGGAAAAGCACCCGCAGCGGAAAGAACGGAACAGGGTCAATCAGTGCATGATAGGAACAATCAGTAGAGAACAATTCGATGGTATCTGAAAATGTCGTCAGAGCGGATATGGGAATACCCCGACTGCAGTGGAGCCAGTCAGAACTAAATAGTAACAGTTTCTGTCTCAGAGTTTGAATTTGATTACTTTATGTTTTAATAGCAAGAAAGATCCAAATTGTTAAGAATTATTTAAGAAGACACGGAAGCGAATGAAATTATAAAGTACGGAAACTAATAACACAGCAGGAAAAAAGTCAAGAGTAGGATTTATTACAACACTATTGATCTGAAAGTCATTATAGCCCTCGCCAATTGTTTCGGTTCAGAACCAAAAAATGTATGTTATTTTCACCCACCGTTGAATACAATTACAGTACTTGTATTGACCGCTCCTTTATTGACTCGTAATCCAAACATTCTTATCACGAGGCAGTTTATTTTCTGGGAGTGATCGTTCTTAAGAAATCATGGTAGCATTAGAGTATCCAAAATGATAGATTTTAAAGGAAAGTTGAAAATAACACCTAAGAAAAAGCAAACCTGTCAATATAGCGATGTTTCTAATTGATAAGAAATACTGGAGTGTCTGAAAGAAGAAATGCTTATATTTAGATTGCATATACTTTTCTTTTCTTTTTTTTTTTTTTTTTTTTTTGGTGGGGGGGCGGGACCTAGGTAGCCTAGTTGGGAAAACCACCCGACTGGGCTACCGACGTTCGGACAAACCCGCGTTCTATTTCCACAGGAAGCAGTGTGAGTTGTACTCGTGGTTGAAAAAAAACCCAGTCGCTGGCAGAAATGGGTACCGTGGTAGAAGTCTGGGAGGGGGAGGAATGCCGCCTTGCATTGTGAGTTTCGATGCATGAAGCAACGCTATCAAAAAGTCTCCGAACACTTCTGGATAGACAGCCGAGCACATATGGTTGAAAACTCGCGTGCTAAGATGTCGATTCACGTCTCCTACTTTAACTTTACCCTTGTATTTTTTTTTTCAATGTTAACTATGAATAACATTTTTTTTCTATGATTAACTTGAATACGGTTCCTGCTTTGTGTTGTCCGACTCCCGTAAGGCTAGGGGCTCGAGCTCAGCAACACGGAGATCACATGTCACTGGATAAAAATGTCCATCTTTACACAAAAATCTGGATGCTGATAATTTTAGGCGTAGATGGGTACCGATGAGCATCGTGCTTCATTGTCACAAATATATCTTCTCTCACCAACACTAGAGGTTGTTATTTCTTATATCTTTTAATTTACACACCATTTTTGTCAGTTTTATGGGAGTTTCCTTTCTCCGCATTCTTTCTCTCTTTTTTCCCTTAAAATTGAAATCTTTCTTGAATCTCATTCATAAATTTACCCTCAAGTTGGTCTCGTTTTGTGTGTGGTTCCTTTCCACGAGTCATGGCCACGCTACATGCACTGCAATAATGGAATAACTGATCCTGAGAGGGCCAACAAAGACCACAGTTCGTAATACGGTCCATTTCTTTCCAGTTGCACTTCGATTAATTCCAGCGCATTCACATGTTGGCCTTAATCGCGAATGTGATGAGCACTGGCCCAAAGTTCGTCTCAGCTTTGACTTCTCCCTTCTCACGTCTGCTCATAACACATTGTTTGCCCTTGACCTAGCCATTTGTTTCGTCATTATACCATTTCATTGGTTATTTATATCGTGTCTTATTTACTATCTAATTTGTTTGTTTGAAATTCACGATTCGGCTCACACGATTTATTACACAATATATTTTTTTTTTCGTTCGCCAGATTTTTTTTTTTTACCCTAGAGACTAGGAACTGAATTTTGCGTGTTAATCCATTTTCCCCTGGCAGCTTGTGTACCCTGGGGTCCCTCGCCGCACAGGCAGATAACTTCGACTTCGGAGGTACTCATATTTTTTCCATCGATGAGTAATTGACCAGGGGTGGGTGCCGCAGAGAGAGAGAGAGATAATAAATAAAAATCCCAACCAACCGGGATTTGAACCCACAGCCTCTCTGTCTCGAGGCCGGCGTCTTGCCTCGAGACCAACCAGTCCCCCATTAGACAATATGATATTGTACCACGAAATGCTTAAAATAGACCATAATTTATTTTAACAAAGTTGAATTGTTGTTAGAAGTGACATATGTGACGAGCCGAGAGTAAAAACAATACTTGTGGTAATGTGTAATAAATGTCTAAGGAAAATACTTGGTATAGCGTGGAACGAATTCAAAACAAACGAGGAAATTAGAGAAATCGCCAATAAACCACTAATATCTTCATTAATCAAGAAAAAGATACAGACTTTCATTAATGGATGCTTACGCAGAATAAAAGGATGGAAATGGCAGGACAAAATCACTAACATAGAATTATGGAAATGTACCAGTCAAATACCAGTGGATAAAGAGATACAGCGAAGACGATGGCGCTGGATAGGACACACACTGCGGAAGTCAACTGAGAGTATTATACAAAAGGCCCTTTTTTTGGAATCCCCAGGGAAAAGACAAAGAGGAAAACCAAGAAATTCTTGAATAAGACAGACAGAAGCAGAGAAAGAGATGATAGGGAAGACATGGAATGGTCTTTAAAAAATGGCAAGAAACAGAACGATTTGGAAAGTGTTTGTTGAAGACCTATGCTCTATAGGGAGCTGAAAGTGTTTGTTGAAGACCTATGCTCCACAGGGAGCTGAAAGTGTTTGTTGAAGACCTATGCTCCACAGGGAGCTGAAAGTGTTTGTTGAAGACCTATGCTCCACATTGAGCTGAAAGTGTTTGTTGAAGACCTATGCTCCACAGGGAGCTGAAAGGTAGAAGAAGAAGAATCAAGAAAAGACGTTGGACATATGTTGGACATGGGATGAGAAGAGGTAACCGAATAGCAAAGCAAGCTTTCAAGTGGGAAACAACAGGTAGGAGGAAAAGTGGTTGACCCAAAGAAACTCTGAGAACATTGATCAGGGAGGCAAAGGCAGCAAGAATCGGCTCCCTCAATGAGATCGCGATGCTTACGCAGAACAGAGACAAATAGCGAGATTTGATTAAAGGCCTTTACAAGAATTGAGACAACTAGAAACACAATTTCATAAACAGGGAAAGAGTATCTGAGTCATGCCCTACGGGCCGGCCACGGCTCGACAGGTCGACAGATAGATATAATATGTAACAATTATTACTGAAACCTCCAACTTTATTATTTAATTGTTTGCTTATTTTACGAGATAACTGTATTGGAAATGCAATTTTTAAAGATAAATTGATGTGGTAATGAAAGAGAAGTATGGAATAAACAAATAATCAGCTTTATAACAGAAATTATTGTAAAAATATAGAATGTTAGGACTCTTAACGAGACAAATACGATTTTTTGGGCATGTTAAGAGACAAAGCAGCCACTAAAAGTAATTTTTAGAATGGAAAATACAAAGGAAGAAGAGACAGAGGCAGACCAAGACTAACATGTCGAGTAACATCAACAGATGGACAAGTCAGCCTTTGACAACCTGCTCAAAATGGCGCTCCATGGTAGCCAACCTTCTATGCGGAGACGGCACTCAATGCTGATTATGATGATTTGTAAAAAAAAAAGTAATAAATAAAAAAGAATACGTTGAATCTTTACTTCTGTTTTTCACACTTTTTAAAACTGTTCACTAATCAGCCTCGATAAATGGGCACCAGGGATGTTTTCTGGGAAGTAAAGACGGCCTGGCGTGATATCGACCACATTACCCAAAAACTAACATCATATTACCCGTACGCCTAGTTAATTGTTGCCTTATTTTTCACTGTTGATCTGCTCATTATCGTCATTCTCCTCCCTCCCCCACCCCAACTACCACACCCTACTAGGCGGATGAGGAATACGGTATCAGTGACCATATATTTCCTTGATCACTGCACATTTTCTTTGATGTGGTTAGTACCACGCCAAGCCGCCTTTTACATAATTGTTGTAATATGAAAAAGCCCATGATACATCATCGACATTGTAAGAGATAATAATACGTTAATATGTGATATGCATATGATGGACCTTCGATTATATGTAGAAAACTGTTGTTATTATTTAACAATGAACGGACAAGAATATAATGACATTATTTGTTTGAAGAAAAAAAAAGCTTGAATGCTTGATTATTTCGATTCCTTTTCTTTTTTTTATGTTCATGAGTTCTAAGTTTGTTTTCCCTTTCATTTTCTATTTCTTCCTCATCCTCCTCTTTCTGATTCTTCTTCCCCTTTTTATTATTATTATTATTATTATTATTCCTATTCTTATTATTTTCTTCCTCTTGTTCTCCTTCATTTTCTTTATTTCTTTCCTTCTTTCTTTCCCTCTTTCTTTCATTCTTTCTATCTTTCTTTTTTCTTGCTTTCTATTTTTCATTTTTCTTTCTTTCTTTCTTTTTGAATATTGTGTCTTATCTTCTTGCTCCCTTCCTCAATTCTTTTTTTGCCGACCAGCTTTCAATGATGTGAGGGACACATAACAAGACGTGTAGCTCACACAAATGTCATCGGCTGCTGGATGGCATCGCTGTAGTCTCATAGGTAACTTCTTTGTCTCTATTTTGAAGTTTGGGCCTTGTTTCTTCTTTCACTGTTCAGAGCTGACAGTTATGTTGCAGGCCTCGACGTTTTAACTCCTGTTTGACACGTGCATTGTGTTGTTGAGGATGTTTCCAAATTATTATATCGATGTATGACCAGTCTTCGCGATGATTTTGGATTCGCTGACGAAATCTTGTCTGATAATACGAAATCGTACATGATAATACAACATTTGCATGATAATACGTAATTTTGCTTGAGAATACGAAATCGTGTATGATAATACGAAATCGTGTATGATAATACGAAATCGTACATGATAATACGAAATATTGCTTGATAAAACGAAATCGTGTATGATAATAATAAATTTTGCTTGATATTGCGAAATCTTGCTTGATAATACGAAATCGTGTATAATAATACGAAATCTTGCTTGATAATACGAAATCGTGTATAATAATACGAAATCTTGCTTGATAATACGAAATCGTGTATAATAATACGAAATCTTGCTTGATAATACGAAATCGTGTATGATAATACGAAATCGTGTATGATAATACGAAATGCATCATGTTATACGATTTATGGCACGGTACATCCGATTTCCTCCGTCATACCTTAGCCTTTCATTCTCACGCTGTCTTTGTCCCCCACGCCTTTTGCAAGTCAACAACCATCTTTTGCGTCTTAGGGGATTTAACTCCATAGGACCGCTTTCCATATCTGCATTGAAATGAGATCAGTTTTCTCTGCCCCATGCCACACAGGAACCGTTGATTTACCCCACTAAGACAATATATATATATATATATATAAAATCTTATACAAAATATATATATATATATATATATATCATCATCATCATCAAGTACCAAGCCTGCTGGCGTAGGTGAGCATGACAGTTATTTATCATTTCTGTTGTTGACCTACTGCCAAGCCATTCTCTTAAGCTGTCTGTTATTTTCTCTCTTTACTTCCCTCTAACTCTTCGTCCCTCAATTTTTCCCTGTTGTTACAATATATTCCAGCTGCTCTCTTTTCATTACATGGCCCAAGAAATGATGATTGTTTCTTCCTAATATTGGAAATTAGCTCTCTTTTTTATTTGGCCTCTTTCAGAACGTTTTCATTACTCTTTTTAGCTGTCCATGGTATTCTCAACATTCTTCTGTAAAACCACATTTCTATAGCCTCCAGTGATTTTCTTGCCTGTTGTCCTATTGTCCATGATTCACATCCATATGTTAATATGTTATTTGCATAACATTTAAGAACTCTTTTTTTCTTTTTTCTATTGTCAAAAATGGATTGCATAGTATCTTCCTCATTTTTTGGAATGCTGCTTTTGCCTGAGCCATTCTGCATCTCACTTCTGTTGTATATCTACCTTCTGAGGCTAACATTATTCCCAGATATTTAAATTCATTTATCTGTTTTAATATTGTCCCACTTGTTTATATATATATATATATATATATATATATATATATATATATATTGGATAATGTAAAATACAAACCAATATTTTATCAAAACAATATACTCGTGACTGACACTATATGTACATACGTTTTGCTTGATTGCTTGAAACTAGACTCTAGAAATCACTCACTTTTTTATGATTCCGTTTTCTTAAATGTCAACTTATTTCCCCTCCAACCCACACGCTGTCGATTATACCAAACAGACTAGTCGTTTTCTCTCTTATTATTGTCACTATTTTCATTCTTTCGTGAAGTAATGACTGTGCGTTAATAATTGTGCGATAATTATTCCATCATTAAAAATTCAATATGAAATTATGTCTATATTTTGAGCAGCTGTCACATAAAAGCACTTTTCGAGTTCGGGCAAACCTGTTCCCACAAAAATAATTGCTTTTCTTATTTTAAATGTCTTGTATAGTAGTTCTGTCTAGTTAGTATTCTACTTAATCATCTATACTGTATATCAACTGTTCTTGTTTGTCTTATTCGTTTCTCTGTCAATTACCTCCGTGATTTTTTTTTTATAATGTTGTCTCTTCTTATCGTTCACCCGTTAAGTGTGCGCAGACGCGCTGTGTCGTTAATTCACGGCGATATCTGCGCCTTTTGCTTTTTGGGTTGCCTTCCCTCTCGATCCCTGTTCACTTGGCCAGACCAGACTGGTTATTCTGTTTCTAGAAGCACCGCGAAAAAGTCTAATATGGATAGTTCTTTTTTCCGTTCGCCAGCTTTTACCTCTGACGAAGTCTCTTGAACGGAATGAACTAGAAACAGAATTTTGCGTGTTAATCCATTTTTCCCTGGCAGCAGTGTGCACAGGTGTCCCTCGCCGCACAGGCAGATAACTCCGACTTCGGAGGTACTCATATTTTTTCCGTCGATGAGTAACTGACGTTGCCGCAGAGAGAAATCATAAAGAAAAATCCCACATGTGTAGACGGGATTTGAACCCACAACCCCTCTGTCTCAAAGCCGGCGTCTTGCCTCGATACCAACCAGTCCCCATATGGATAGTTCATGTTCACTGATCCTGGCCATCAGCTATGATTCACTGACAGCTTTCAACTCTGTTGCCGAATAGCGTGTCCCCCTCCACCCATTTCACAATAAAATAGTTAGCCATTTGAAGGTCTTCTCTGGAGTCCCCAAGGGATGAGAACAAAGAAACAACCAAAATATACACGGAGAAGACGGGAACATGCGGGTATGAAGGAGATAAGAAACGACAAGGATCGATCTTAAAATAATGGCACATTCAGGACGGCTTCTAAAGCGTTTCTGTTTTAAGACGTATATTTTTTCCCACAGGGAATGTAAAGAATAATAATATGGTTTTATATATATAATAATAATATATGTTGTATTCTTAATTATTCAGGGCTGTAATCGTTATTCTCTTTACCTTCCAAGTTATTTTACTGGTTTGAACTGAATGTTCTGGCTTTGATCTGTAAACAATCCAATATCTATCTGTCTATCTATCTATCTATCTATCTATCTATCTATCTATCTATCTATCTATCTATCTATCTATCTATCTATCTATCTATCTATCTATCTATCTATCTATCTATCTATCTATCTATCTATCTATCTATCTATCTATCTATCTATCTCATCCATCTATCCATCCATCCATCCATCCATCCATCCATCCATCCATCCATCCATCCATCCATCCATCCATCCATCCATCCATCCATCCATCCATCCATCCATCCATCCATCCATCCATCCATCCATCCATCCATCCATCCATCCATCCATCCCATCCATCCATCCATCCATCCATCCATCCATCCATCCATCCATCCATCCATCCATCCATCCATCCATCCATCCATCCATCCATCCATCCATCCATCCATCCATCCATCCATCCATCCATCTATCTATCTATCTATCTCTGTCTGCCTGCCTGCCTGCCTGCCTGCCTGCCTGCCTGCCTGCCTGCCTGCCTGCCTGCCTGCCTGCCTGCCTGCCTATTGGCCTTTCGAGCCAAAGACGGCACATAAGGCAGAACCACAATCTCAAAAACAGAAACCTTGTGTGCCAAACTGGCACATATTGCAGAGATCACTGCTGGCTCTGATTCCATAACATAACTTTTTACAATGACAGCTTGTCAAGCCATCGATCAAACTCCTTAGTCGCCTCTTACGACATGCCTGGAAGGATATTTCCAATATCACCAGCGTTAAATTCCCTAATCATCATTGAGTACCGTCTTCCCATTGAAGGTTGGCTACCATGGGGTGACGTTCCGTTCAGTCTCGTGCTTTGATGGTGCAGGTTGTCATAGGCTGACTTGTCCATCTTTTGATATTATTCGTCCATGTTAGTCTTGGTGTGCCTCTGCCTGCCTCTTTTACCTTGTATTTCCCCTTCCAATTTTACTTTTAGTAGGCTGCTGTGTCTTTTAACATGTCACAAAATCTAATTTTTCTTGTTTGAATTGTGTTTAGTAATTCCTTTTTTTTCTATTTTTAGTTGTTTTAAGACTTCCTTATTTGTTTACTCTCCTTTCCATCCAATTCTTCCTTTTCTTCTATAAAACCACATTTTAAATGCTTCCATTTTCTGTTCTGTTAAATTCCCTAGGGTTATTACATTACACAGAAAGACCAGATTCATTATGAATTGACTCTCTTACTATCTCTACACAAGGCCCCGCATAATATTTGATATATTTTATGTTTGTGATCTCAATGAATTTACTCGTTGGCTGGAGGCCATCATTACTACACCATAGTTTGTCTGCAAATTGTCTATCCTGAGTTAGAATTCGGTTCTTAGACCTCCAGGTAGGGATTCAACCTCACCACTTACCATCAATAGTTAGGCTCACTAACCACAGCTCAACAGAGGTTTAAGAATGTCAAATAGTACAGCGCTACGTGTAATTCAGTTATATCGACTATTTTCTTGTCCACCAAAAACCCTCGGCAGACCTCAGTAATGGGATATTGCCGAGTATATATATATATATATATTTTAAGAAGTCACAAGTGATCAATGGTATAATTGAAGCAGTAACCATAATATGATAGAAGAAAGATGTCATGGAAAAGCATGGATTACTATTGTTATTTAGCTATTTGTGGATTATCATCATTGCACTTCGAACATGTCCATAGGTGCTCAGATCCCCTCCTCAGCATGTCCCGCAGCGTTCAGCGACTGACGACTCCAGTTTTAAGAATGGATAGAAGTATACAATGACGAAATTACAGCAGAGATAATTACGAATGGAGACAGAAGAATATATGTGACATACCCACAGATATTAAATCAATAAACTGATTCATAAGTTTAATTTAAGAGACTTAAGTAGAAGCCATGAAGTGAGGCGTCATCTCTTTCTTTCGTTCAACTCCCTGTGGAGCATAGGTCTTCAACAAACACTTTCAGATCCCTGTGGAACATAGGTCTTCAACAAACACTTTCAGCTCTCTGTCGAGCATAGGTTTTCAACAAATACTTTCAGCCCCTTGTGGAAAATAGGTTTTCAACAAACACTTTCAGCTGCCTGTGGAGCATAGGTCTTCATCAGACACTTTCAGCCCCCTGTGGAGCATAGGTCTTCGGCAAGCACTTTCAGCTCCCTGTGGAGCATAGGTCTTCAACAAACACTTTCCAAGCCGTTCTGTTTCTTGCCATTCTGTTAAGATCATTCCATGCTGTGCTGTACCTGAAACCATCACACTGAGGCATATCCAGATATGAGAAGCCAAAGACTCACAAAAGTGGGAGCAACTCAGTGACAGAGGGATGAAACCATCATATACCAAGACCTTTCTCAAGAAAGAATATGCAGCCACATAGGAATAAGATCACCAAGACTGTTAGAGAGATCCTGAATCGGAAGACGACTATTTCTTTCTTGAATATGCGAATGATCATGTTCTGGCTTAAAAAGGGACGCAATGGACTAAATAATCACGTGTGCATACGAAGCCTAATATCAGTCTATATGTGGACATGCTGCATAAACAGCTGAACTTATGTTACAAAGATCCCCCCATAATCAGTCATTTACGCATTGTCTATAGTAGCTCGCATCAGCACTAAACTATTTGAAGGTTCAGAGGAACACTCAAATACAACTATATATATGTATATATGTATACATATATATATGTATATATGTATATATATATATTCTATTCATGGAATCAATTTTATTGCAGTCGGGACAACCCCATATCCGCCCCACCGCCCATCCCAGCATTTCTCGAAGTGTATAGTAAAAGAGAGTAAAGTACCCCGTCACGCCAAGTGGCGTATAGGGAATATGGTGTTAGTGACCGTAAATTTTAAAGATCTTCGGCACATGATTTTTGGGGTAATGTGGTCGGTATTATGCCCGTGCCGATTTACTTTACCAGAATAAAATCTGGTACCCATTAAAGACTGTGTGAACCGCAAGCCGTCGGTTGCGATCGAACCCTACTTCTTGTTCTATGTAGTCCAGTTCACTAACCACTGAGCTATCGCGGCTCCCTCTCGAAGCGTATGCAGACTGATTATTCCTGTAAGGTGTTGATTATAAATACATCTGATTTGCTTAGTTAAGCACTCCGAATTGACTGTATCACTTTCTCACCTTTAGACTCCTCAGTCTCTCACTATATATATAACTTAAGAACTTGTAACTTAATATAGAGATCACTTAACAGATAGCGAACGAGAAAAATATTTGAGGAGAATAGCAATGAGGAAGGTGAAGGAGAGTGGAGATGGAGGAGAACTAGAAGGAGGAGGAGGAGGATAAGAAGAAGAAGGAGAATATAATAAATCTGTAAGGTTTATTATAAGAATAAAACTAAATGTCTTCCACATGCGATATCTCCGCAGAATAATGCATATCAAATGGCAGGACAAAATAATCAACTTAACTGTTCTGCAACGTGCTAAGACCCCAACAATCATGGCGATGCTCAGATGTCGAAGACTAAGATGGCTGGGGCACGTCCAGCGAATGGAAGAAAAACGCATCCTCAAGCAAATACTATATCGTGAACTAATACACGGAAAAAGACAAATCGGCAGACCTAAAGTACGATATAGAGATATTTGTAAATCATCTCTGAATGACTTCTCCATCTGTGAAAATGACTGGGAACATCTGGCAAGTGATCGCACATCTTGGAGAACATGTATAAGGAACGGTATAACATCATTTGAGACTGTGCTAAGGCAAAAATTAGAAGAGAAAAGACTCATGAAAAAGGATGGAAAACCCTGTAGATCAGTTTGTCTGACTTGTTCTTTCTGTGACCGTGTGTGTTTGTTAAACATTGGTAGAATTAGCCACGAGAGAAGCTGTTCGACAAAAACAAAACCTCAAAAAAAAAGAACACACAATAGCTTGCACTAGACCGTCTGACAAGACGAAAAGGGCCATACATTATAAGTGAAACCGTCTGTAAATTATGATTCTGCTGTGGGGAAAAGAGGGATTTATCTCGAGGTCGCCATGAGAATTCTTGCAGCATCTCTCTTGTGCACATATGGAAAATATATGTTGAGTGCATAAACACACAGAAAGTACAACTGTTTGCACATGTCTTTGGCTTAAGCATGACACCTTTATTTATTGTGATTGCAAAATACATAAAGTTCTCTCTCTCTCTGTCTCTCTCACCTTCTCTCCCTTATTGTCTATTTATTTACCTGTGTATTTCCATGTGTTTGTCTGTCCGTTAGTCTTTTCTCCCGTCGATCAGTTTAACTCCATTCATTTTATAACTAGCTAACCTAATCGTCCATCTGTTTGATAGTCAGTTAGTCGGACAGTTAGTTAATTAGTTAGTCTGTCTGTCAGTTAGTTAATCAAGTAGTCAGTCAGCCAGTTAGTTAATGAGGTAGTTAGTCGGTAAATTAATCAGTCAGTTAATCAGTTACTTAATCAGTTAGTTAGTCAGTTAGTCGGTCAGTTAGTCAATCAGGTAGTCAGTCAGCCAGTTAGTTAATGAGGTAGTTAGTCAGTCGGTTAGTTAATCAGTTACTCAACCAGTTAGTTAGTCAGTTAGTCGGTCAGTTAGTTAATCAGGTAGTCAGTCAGCCAGTTAGATAATGAGGTAGTTAGTCAGTCGGTTAGTTAATCAGTTACTTAATCAGTTACTTAATCAGTTAGTCAGCTACTCGGTCAGTTAGTTAATCAGGTAGTCAGTCTGCCAGTTAGTTAATGAGGTAGTTAGTCAGTCGGTTAGTTAGTCGGTTACTTAATCAGTTAGTCAGTCAGCCAGTTAATTAATGAGGTAGTTAGTCAGTCGGTTAGTTAATCAGTTAGTTAATCAGTTAGTTAGTCAGTAACTAACTGTGTGCCTCTCTCGTGTCGCATTTGGGAGAAAAGAGCAGCGAAAAAGTCACCTGCTGTTTAAGGTGACAATCGAGTTTGGCGTCAATGTCTTCGCATGTACCACGGAGTTCGTGCGCCTGAGCTGAAACCAATGATTTTGCTAGTGTGTTTGACTAGCCTGTTTCATACTGGGAAACACTCTAAGAAGCAACACTATGGAACTGTGTTGTCCGTTGGGCAATGAAGATGATCTGTCAACTAAACAGCCTGCCGTGTTTGTTTCTCTGCCACCTCACTCGTCCGTCCATCCACTCCACAATATGTTTATATGTTGCCAAATGTTTCTGATTTCTTTCAATCCACATTATAATATTCTTTTCATCATCATGTGCCATACCGGTTGGCGTAGGCGATCACGTCCTTTCACAATCTTCTATCTACAGTACAACCTATCACTTCTGTTGTTGTTTTCCATGCCATGACACCAAGCTATCCAGTATGTTCTCTCTCTTTGTCGTCCACGATCTCTCTTTCCATTTATTTTGCCAGTTGGGACCAAGTATTCCAACTTTCCTCTTCTCATGATGTGCCCAAAAAATATTGATTTTTTTCTTTCTGATGTTTTTTAGGAGCTGCCTTTTTTGTGTTGGCCTCTTTGAGAATTTCTTCATTGGTCTTTTTAGCTGTCCAGGAAAACTTCAACATTCTTCTGAGAAATCCCATCTCTGTGGCCTCTAATCGTCATTTGTTTGTCTACTGTCCATTATTCGCTTCCATAGGTCAGATTTGGTTCTATATAGCACTGATGAACTCTCTTTCTCACTTCTATTGACATAGATTCATTGCATAAAATATTTTTCATTTTCTGAAATGTTATTTTGGCCTGAGCTATTCTGCTTTTTATTTCTGTGGTGCATCCCCCACCTGATATTATTATTGTATATCAAGTATTTGACGTGTTGCACTTGTTTCAGATTTGTCCTGTTTATTTTTATGCTGCATGATGGTGATGATTGTTTCTTTGATATGACCATTACTTCTGTTTTCTTACTATTCAGACTGAGACCTTTTTTGTTGCTTTCTTTTACTATTATGTCTATCATTTCTTGTAGTTCATTTTCTGACTCTGCAGACTGTGTCATCCGCATATCGCAAATTATTTATGTTGTGACCGTTGACTTCAATTCCTTTTTTGTCTACTACTGATCTCATAATATGTTCGCTGTAAAGTGAAAACAAATCCGGCGACAGAACACAGACTTGTCTGACTCCTTGTTTTATAAGTAGAAATTGCCTTGTTTGGTTGCTAATTCGTATAGCTGCTGTTTGTTGCCAGTACATGTTTTTTTTTTTATGATTCGCAGATCCTTGCCATTAATGTTTAATTTCTCCAGCATATTGATTATTTCCACATGCTTTACTTTGTCAAATGCTTTTGTGTAGTATATAAAGCACATATATAGATCTTTCTTTACCACTATAGATATTTCTATCAATGTTCTTAAGATGTATATTGCATTATTGGTGCCCTTTCCTTCCACAAATCCACATTGTTCCTCACTTATTTCTGGTTTTATTTTGTTCCTTACACGTCTCATGATTCTTAGTAATATTTTCGTCATATGGCTCGTGAGACTAATAGTGCGATGGTCTTCACAATCAGTGGCTCCTGACTTCTTCGTTATGGCTACAAAATAGATTTGAGTAGATCTTCGGGTATGTGTCCATTGTTGTATATGTCATTGAGTAGTTTTGTTATGACTTGTACTCCCAGCTCTCCTAATGCATTTATCTCTTCGATTGTTATATTGTCGGGACCTGGAGCTTTGCTTCTTTTCATGTGTTGAATGAATTGCGTCCTCCACTTCACTCTGCATTATTGGTGGTCCTGTGTCTTTGAATTGTTTAGCCCCGGTCTTTCATCATCATAGAGTTGACTGATATATTCAGTCCATCTTTCCATTGTCTTCTCCTGTCCCATTATTATATTTCCTTCCTTTGGTTTCACACATCCTGAAACTTTGACTTCTTTTCTTCCTGGTAATTCATCAACTGATTGTGCATAAATTGTGAGTCTTTCTTTTGTTGTTTTTCCATTTCTTCACATTTATGTTTTAACCACCCTTCCTTTGCTTCTCTGCATTTGTTTTGAATCTCATTGTGCAATATTTTGTATATCCTTTCTTCTTTCTTATGTTTTCTTCTTTCGTCCACTAGTTGTAATATTTCCTCCGTCATCCATTTATTTTTTGTTGATTCTTTTAGCCACTGGTATTACTTCTTTTCATGTTTGTTGAATCGCTAGTCTGAGCATTTCCCACTGCTCCTCGATGTCCTGTATTTTCTCAGTAGTATTATATCAAATTTGCACTATCGTGCTGTACTTATCACCCATCTGTCTATCTACTCTAAGTATATCAATTTCTAATTTTAACTTTCTTGGGGATTTCTTTACACCGTTCCTTAAATATGTTCTAAATACAATAGAGGAAATGCGATAATATTGTTGTTGAGTGAAACTATAATGTAGAGATACTATATTCCCAATTACGTTTGTAATTTTCATTCAACAGAGTTGATATTTTTAGCGAATAACTTCGTTTCGCCGACTGCTATTATTGCTTTGTCATATTTTCCTCTTCATTTTTATGTGATCGCTCTTAATTGTTTTATTTTTGTGCTGCAATTTACATTGTGTCTGCAATATTTGCATTCTACGGTCCGACTCATGTCTTTACATAATCAAATTAATTTATTGAAGTTTTTTTTTTTTTTTTTTTAATCTCAGACAGTATTTTATCTTTCTACCTCTTCTTATAATTCTATTCTATTATGTTTTTCTTTCTTTACATTTTTGCATATTTTTTTACAATTTGCATTAGAGCATAGACAATCATCAAAAGCTTTAAAACATTCTGTCCTGTCTGTCGCTTGTTATCTTTCCCACGCGCAAAATTAATCTTTGAGACCCCCATCTGAAGGTTTCGTCCACATGCATTTTTCGTTTTTCCGTGTTTATCCCTGTGGGTTCTAACTGAGAGCTTGTCTAATAACTCATGTAGTAGTTTAAGCTAACTGAGAGCTTGTCTGGTAACTCATGTAGTAGTTTAAACTAACTGAGAGCTTGTCTGGTAACTCATGTAGTAGTTTTAACTAACTGAGAGCTTGTCTGGTAACTCATGTAGTAGTTTAAACTAACTGAGAGCTTGTCTGGTAACTCATGTAGTAGTTTAAGCTATCTGAAAGCTTGTCTAATAACTCATGTAGTAGTTTAAGCTAATTGAGAGCTTGTCTGGTAACTCATGTAGTAGTTTAAGCTAATTGAGAGCTTGTGTGGTAACTCATGTAGTAGTTGAATCTAATTGAGAGCTTGTCTGGTAACTCATGTATCAGTTTAAGCTAATTGAGAGCGTGTCTGGTAACTCATGTAGTAGTTTAAGCTGAGAGCTTGTCTGGTAACTCATGTAGTAGTTTAAACTAACTGAGAGCTTGTCTGGTAACTCATGTAGTAGTTTAAGATAACTGAGAGCTTGTGTGGTAACTCATGTAGTAGTTTAAGCTAACTGAAAGCTTGTCTAATAACTCATGTAGTAGTTTAAACTAACTGAGAGCTTGTCTGGTAACTCATGTATTAGTTTAAGCTAATTGAGAGCTTGTGTGGTAACTCATGTAGTAGTTGAATCTAATTGAGAGCTTGTCTGGTAACTCATGTATCAGTTTAAGCTAATTGAGTGCTTGTCTGGTAACTCATGTATCAGTTTAAGCTAATTGAAAGCTTGTCTGGTAACTCATGTATCAGTTTAAGCTAATTGAGAGCTTGTCTGGTAACTCATGTATCAGTTTAAGCTAATTCAAAGCTTGTCTGGTAACTCATGTATCAGTTTAAGCTAATTGAGAGCTTGTCTGGTAACTCATGTATCAGTTTAAGTTAATTGAGAGCTTGTCTGGTAACTCATGTAGTAGTTTAAGTTAACTGAAAACTTGTCTGGTAACTCATGTAGTAGTTGAAGCCAATCGAAATCGTGTCTGGTAACTCATGTAGTAGTTGAAGCCAATTGAAATCGTGTCTGGTAACTCATGTAGTAGTTGAAGCCAATTGAAATCGTGTCTGGTAACTCATGTAGTAGTTGAAGCCAATTGAAATCGTGTCTGGTAACTTATGTAGTAGTTGAAGCCAATTGAAATCGTGTCTGGTAACTCATGTAGTAGTTGAAGCCAATTGAAATCGTGTCTGGTAACTCATGTAGTAGTTGAAGCCAATTGAAATCGTGTCTGTTAACTCATGTAGTAGTTGAAGCCAATTGAAATCTTGTCTGGTAACTCATGCAGTTGTTGAAGCCAATTGAAATCGTGTCTGTTAACTCATGTAGTAGTTGAAGCCAATTGAAATCTTGTATGATAACTCATGTAATAGTTGAAGTGTGTGTCTCGTCCAGTGTTATGGTTATGGAAAGCCCCTGTATCACTGCAAACGAATTAAAATCCATAATTGCTCAAACACCCGTGCCAGTGAAATAATCCGAATTAATATCTCATTTCCCAAACAAAGGAACGTAGCTGCAGTCTCCACCATAGCAGTATCAGCACACTCTTATCCATCCCCGCCTTCATTTTCTCATCATTTCCTCCACTCTTTAATTTATTTGTTCTTTGCTACAGTTCATCGTTTCCAACAAAGATCCATCCGGATGTGGTGAACCGAACAGCGGACCAATCGTGACTTGCCGCAACCCATAACACAGCGCAAATTACGCCTATATAACGCCCTCTTATACACAGTTGTCGAAATTGATTGAAAGTCCGGCAAAGGGTGCAGATGAAGACAATTATAAAATATGTAGACAGACATAGCTTGAAATCTAAGGAAATCGAATGAAATGACTTGCTACCGCTGTTAAGGGAGAACATTGAAGAAATATCATATCTTCCCTACTGAATATTTATCACGTGACCAACAGGCACATAGGTCCTGACTTTTGTTCCTCTTCCTTCATTGTGTGATTTGAGATTAGTACTTGGTTTTCATGGTTGTCTTTCTATTAATATGGAGCCGCGATAGTTCAGTGGTTAGTGAACTGGACTACAAAGGACAAGAGGTAGGGTTTGATCCCAGCCGACGGGTCAGGGTTCACCCAGCCTTTAATGTGTACCGGATTTTTTTCTGGGAAAGTAAAGCGGCGCGGGCGTAATACCGACCAATTTACCCCAAAAATCATGTACCGAAGGTCTGTAAAATTTATGGTCACTAACACCATATTCCCTATACGACACTTGGTCTGACGGTGGTACTTTACTTACTTACTTTGTATTAATATATGTTATTTTTTTTTTTACCTGATGCAAACTTTTGCTGAAACATCGTATTTTGTTTTAGTCTCCCTACGAGTGTAGCTGCCTAATACCATATTTTGTTTATTTTACATTTGTAGAGTGATTGATGATGGTCATTGATTATAGTAGTAGTAGCCTCTGTCAGTCATAGTTGACTATGGATTTTTCAGCGCCCCTAGAAATGTTATTTTTTCCTTTATTTTCTTTCGTCGTGTATTCTCTTTCTCTATGAATCTGTCTGCTTCTTCTTTGAGGTGAACCTTTAGAGTGTGTTTCCAGAGATTGCGGTCTGCAGCTAATGACTCATGTATTGCCGCAACCCATATGATTATGCGGCAATTATTATGGTCATTGATTCTTCGTCTTCTTTCCTTCCTCATCTGCCTTTCAGCGTCGATGTTTTGTCTGTGGAAAGAGCGATTTTGATACGTTTTTGTCTATTTAAAAAAAAAGGCGTTTTGATAAGTGTTCTTTGTGGAATATAGCATTTTTGATCATTTATTTTTGTGAAATATCAATTTTGGTCAGTTTTATCTGTAACAAGCGTAATGTTGGTGAATGTCGACGCAGATAGAAAGTGTTTGTTAAAACGTATAACAGGTGAAACGTTCAAGAGGACGACTAACTTCATCATTTGACTATCTCAGTCCAGAAAAATTAAAAGTTTAAATGTTTAGTTAATAGTTAATAGTTGATAGAATAGGGGGAGATGGTCAAATAATTTAGCATAATTCTGCCTAATTATTCCCATCTTTTTCTGTGTTTATGTATATGTTTATATGTTTATATGTCTCTTTTTCCGTTTCTCTGTCTTTCCGGTTATCATTTAGCTTCATTCGTATCTCAATCTCTCTCTCTTTCTATATATATCTATCTCTGTCATCGTCTTCTTTGTCTTTCTTTATCTTTCTTTATATCTTTCTGTCACTTTCTGTTTCTGCGTCGTTCTCTCCATCTCATTTCGGTCTCATGTCTTTCTCGATTATTGTTACTTTCTCTCTATCTCTCTCTATCTCTCTCTCTCTCTCTCTCTCTCTCTCTCTCTCTCTCTCTCTCTCTCTCTCTCTCTGTCTCTGTCACTAGCTGAGTCTCTCTTGCTGTCGGACTCCGTGTATGTATCTGTGTTTGCGCTGTATGTATCTGTGTTTGCGCTGTATGTATCTATGTTTGCGCTGTATGTATCTATGTTTGCGCTGTATGTATCTGTGTTTGCGCTGTATGTATCTGTGTTTGGGCTGTATGTATCTGTGTTTGCGCTGTATGTATCTGTGTTTGCGCTGTATGTATCTGTGTTTGCGCTGTATGTATCTGTGTTTGCGCTGTATGTATCTGTGTTTGCGCGCGCGTGCGGGTGTATCGCCCTTACCCTGAAGAGGTTTCCTGTTTTCGCGGATATTTAATTTTGCTAACATTCAAACATCTGATCAAACTGACTTTACAAGGCGTATCCATCTTTAAATCCCCCAAACACCATGTCAATAAAATAAAATACGCCCTTTGTCTTATGAAAGCGAACTGTAGCTGCACCGCACAACCTAGGGAACTGAAAGATCAAACGTGCTTCAGTCGTTTGAATAAAATCCAACGCAAATGCTCACTGACGCATGAAGCAATGATCTTGACCGCATTGAACTCCTAGCCATGACTGTAAAATTAACGAATTCGCAAGCATGCAAATGATGGTGGAAAATGAGAAAGGATAACCATATGTAGCTGCTATATGTTTTCAAGCTAGACCTGAGTAGGGTAAAGATAGTCTCATAGCAATTGTAGTTTGGTCAGAGAGTGTTGGTCTTCTTCTTTTCTCTTCTTCTGCTTTCCTTCCTCCTTTGTCATAAAGCGTCGAATGGTGATATAATTTGCGGTCTTTTGCTTTTCTTGTGGCTTCTGCTGCTGTTATGTTCCTAGTGTATCTAATATTCCATTGATCTATCTTTCTCGTGGCCGCCACTTAGGTCTGGTATTCTAGCAACGTTTATTGAGGGCTCGTTGTGTTGTGTTTTGATCGCTCTGCCTTGTCATGTGGCCAAACCATTTTATCTGTTGTTGTTTTTTTGTATCTATTCTATAGCGAGGGCTATTCCTAACTTTTTTCTCAGTTCTTCATTTCTGATCTTATCTCTCAGACTGTTTCCTGTCATTTGTCTAACACATGTCATCTCTGTAGAGGTTATTTTTCTTATTGTTATCGCATCTAGGGTCCAGATCTGGCATTGGTAGCACAATGTTGGGATGAAAATTTTACAGTCTAACTATAAATGTGTAGCTGCTTGCATTTAAAATGAACTTATCTGATCTTATCCTCCTCCTTGAGTAGAACACTTTACACAACTTTTTTTTTTTTTAAATATATCATCAACATCATCAAGTACCGAGCCTGCTGGCTTTGGTCTCCACAACTTTCGATCTCGACACTTATTTATCATTTCTGTTGTTGACATTCTAACAAGCCATTCTCTTAAGCTGTCTGGTATATTTTCTCTTTGTTTCTCTCTATCTCTTCGTCAATCAAGTTTCCCAGTTGTTACAATATATTCCAGTTGTTCTCTTCTCATTTCATGGCCAAACAAATGTCTTTCTAATATTGGAAATTAGCTCGCTTTTTGCTTTGTCCTCTTTCAGAACGTTTTTATTAATCTTCTTAGCTGTCCTTGGTATTCTCAACATTAAAATATATATCTGTTGGAAAACAATTTTTTTCTGAAAGTGTTAGTGGCTTCATTTATTAAGTCTCGGCTTTATGTGATGAGGTGACAAGTTCTCTCCCTCTTTGCCTTTCCGTCCTAGAGAATATCTGGCACCGAAAGAGGCTGGGTGGACCACGAAAAACTAGGTCGGAAAAACTGTTTGCCTTAAGTGGAATTTGAACCGAAATCTATCGGGTCGGCAAGCGAGTGCACTAACCACAAGACACCGGATTCTCAGCCAGGAGATTTAACTTTATTCATATTCAGATGTGTCTGTCTTTTTCTAGCATGACATCTAGTGAACGAGAAGTTCAGACGTTACGAAAACATGTCTTTTTATAGCATGACATCTAGTGAACAAGAAGTTCAGACGTTACATAAACATGTCTTTTTCTAGCATGACATCTAGTGAACAAGAAGTTCAGACATTACAAAAACATGTCTTTATTTCTAGCATGTCATCTAGTAAACAAGAGGTTCAGACATTACATAAACATGTCTTTATTTCTAGCATGTCATCTAGTAAACAAGAGGTTCAGACATTACATAAACATGTCTTTATTTCTAGCATGACATCTAGTAACAAGAGGTTCAGACATTACATAAACATGTCTTTATTTCTAGCATGACATCTAGTAAACAAGAAGTTCAGACATTACATAAACATGTCTTTATTTCTAGCATGACATCTAGTAAACAAGAAGTTCAGACATTACATAAACATGTCTTTATTTCTAACATGACATCTAGTAAACAAGAAGTTCAGACATTACATAAACATGTCTTTATTTCTAGCATGACATCTAGTAAACAAGAAGTTCAGACATTACATAAACATGTCTTTATTTCTAACATGACATCTAGTAAACAAGAAGTTCAGACATTACATAAACATGTCTTTATTTCTAGCATGACATCTAGTAAACAAGAAGTTCAGACATTACATAAACATGTCTTTATTTCTAGCATGACATCTAGTAAACAAGAAGTTCAGACATTACATAAACATGTCTTTATTTCTAGCATGACATCTAGTAAACAAGAAGTTCAGACATTACATAAACATGTCTTTATTTCTAGCATGTCATCTAGTAAACAAGAGGTTCAGACATTACATAAACATGTCTTTATTTCTAGCATGTCATCTAGTAAACGAGAAGTTCAGACATTACATAAACATGTCTTTATTTCTAGCATGACATCTAGTAAACAAGAAGTTCAGACATTACATAAACATGTCTTTTTCTAGCATGACATCTAGTAAACAAGAAGTCCAGACATTACATAAACATGTCTTTATTTCTAGCATGACATCTAGTAAACAAGAAGTTCAGACATTACATAAACATGTCTTTATTTCTAGCATGTCATCTAGTAAACAAGAAGTTCAGACATTACATAAACATGTCTTTATTTCTAGCATGACATCTAGTAAACAAGAAGTCCAGACATTACATAAGCATGTAATTTTCCTAGCAGGACATCTAGTGAACAAGACGTTCAGAAGTTACAGAAGATTGTCTATTTATAGCATGATATCTAGTAAACGAGAAGTTCAGACATTGCACAAACAATGCTTCTATTTCTGTATTCTCCCTGAACTAGACATTTGTCAGCCCATGTGGCTGCCAGGGACCTCCACTGTGATGGGAGAATGGAACAGAACCACTGTTACCTGTCATGCATGTCATAAGAGGTGGTTAAGGTGATTTGGAATCGTCGCCTCTGCAGTCGAGCCTAGCAAGACGTAGAGGTTACCTTTACCTTACTTACTATTATTGTCATTTTCAATTCTGACCTATGGAAGCAAATCATGGACAGTAGACAAACAAATGAAAAGACGATTAGAGGCCACAGAGATGGGATTTCTCATAAGAGTGTTTAAAGTTCCCTGGACAGCTAAAAAGATCAATGAGCAAATTCTAAAAGAGGCCAACACGAAAAGGGAACTCCTAAAAAAACATCAGCAAGAAACAATCAACATTTTTTTTTATCGTGAGAAAAGGAAAGTTGGGATACTTGGTTAGAACTGGCAAAATAAATGGAAAGAGAGATCGAGGACGACAAAGAGAGAAAATACTGGATAGCTTGGTGTCATAGCATGGAAAAACAGTCAACAACAGAACTGATATGATGCACTGTAGATAGAAGATTGTGGAAGGACATGATCGCGTACGCCAATCGGTAGGGCACTTGATGATTGTCATCTTATGCGCCATGTCTTGGTTCTAGCACCTGATATATATTAACCAACATAAGAATAAGCTCAATGAATAACAAAGGAACTAATATTCGATCGTTTATCAACATTATGTATAATCAATAAGCAACTGTAATGACATATTTATTGATTATTTCTCTTCGTATTTGCGTTACAGAAAACTGTTATCCAGTAAAATATTGATTACAGTTCCTACCAAGCTCGCTTCTCAGAATCTTCATGTTATCTACGGTAACTCTGCTTTTCCATTCATCCTTTATTAATCTCATTTTAAAGTCTGTTTCCTGTTTAATCAGACCGCCATCATGTTCTTACTCGAGATCGATGTCCATAAATTGTCTGCTGCTATCTAATCTTTCTTTGTGTGTCTGGTTTTCTTGAATTTAACGCTCAAAATCCGCATTGTTGATCGTTAAATGTGAGATAATGACCCGTCGGGAATTTATTGCAAAGGGCAATTAATAATTTTTAGTAATATTATTTCGCTGTTTTCTCTATCTCAGCCCAAATATAGAGTTTTAATGTTTTCTTGTTTTTTAAAGTGGTTGGTTATGTTTGTATAGATACAGGAGCAACGTATTGTGTGATTATGGGTATGTTATCTGGTTATCTGGTTATGGTAGGCCTCGGTATCACTGCAAACGAATTAAAATCCATAATTGCTCAACCGCCCGTGCCAGTGGAATCATCCGAATTGCTAACACATCTCCCAAGCAAAGAAAGGTAGCTGTAGTCCCCACCATAGCAGTCTCAGCACACGCCAAAAGACATAAGGCGAAACCGCACAGAGAGTGAATATGGGTATGTATGTGCGGGTTCTATATAAGGGCCTTATAAAATATACTTCTACACCCCAATACCCTGAAGCGGGGTTGGGAGTGTCACTGGGGCATCACTTAGTCATCCCTTTCTACTTTTTCTCTGTCTTTAGCACCATACTAAGTCATTCTTTGAGACTGTGCAAAATCAAGGTCTGTCTATTCATTGATGTTATCATCCCATCTCTTTCTCTGTTTACCCTTTCTTTCTCTGTTTACCCTTTCTTTCTCTGTTTACCCTTTCTTCTCGCTTCTTTCACAGTTTCTTGCAGAACTGTCTTTGCTAGCCCAGACGATCGTGATACGTGACCAAACTATTTAAATTTGCGTTTCTTCACAATAGTCTGCTTGCTTGCGTTCGCTCGATGACTAAAGAAGTGTACCTATTCATCATCCGCCCTTAAAAGGACGTTAAGTGGGCGTGTCTGCGATGTGTTGTGGTTTGCAGTATAAAAAAGTAAAAGTAAAGTACCCCAATCACGCCAAGTGGCGTATAGTTAAATATGGTGTTAGTGACCCTATATTTTACAGACCTCCAGCGCAAGATTTTTGGGATAATGTGGTCGGTATTACGCCCGTGCTGCTTTACTTTCCCAGAAAAAAATCCGGTACCCATTTAAGGCTGGGTGAACCCGGAAGCCGTCGGTTGGGATCGAACCCTACCCCTTGTCCTTTGTAGTCCAGTTCACTAACCACTGAGCTATCGCGGCTCCCTGGTTTGCAGTGTAACTGTGATAATTAGCTGTGACAATAGGTTAAGGATCATCATGTATTCCGATTGCTTGTTGTGTCCTTTTTTGAGACAATTATTATTTATAATGTAAGTCTATGTAAGTGATGCCCTAAATCTTTCGATAACATTTCATCTCCATAGCTTGTATTATCTTCTGGAACTTTGCTGTTAAGATCAATGTATAACAAGGGTATAGAACAACTGACATGCTTGAGTTCTCCCGATGAAGAAAGGAATACACGGTTTCACCATCTGCCCTTAAAAGGATGTCAAGTGGGAGTGTCTGCGTTGTGTTGTTTTTTGCAGTAAAACTGTTATAATTGCGCCTTTCGGCCCGACACGTTCGACTTCAACATGTTATTTTTTAGTATCGGGTTGTCTTCCCTCTTCGATCATTACTCGCTTGGCCACACTAGACAGGTTAGTTTGTTATTGGAGGCACCGTGAAGAGCTGGAGTAGGGTCTGAATGGTTCTGGGTTCACCGATTCTGGCGTAAGCTGTCAGCTGTGGGTCGCTGACAACTCCAAGGTCTACAGTTGCGAGGCGACTTTGCCTTCACAAAAACTAATGTAACAAGGATGCGTATCAGCCTGTTTGATGACATCATTGAAAGCTTAATTGTAGATGTGACTTTTAATTTTTTTTTTTTGGAAGCAAAAGTACATTGCCATTATGATAAAAATAGCTTTTGAATTTTGGATAAAAGTTGCAGATAATGATATTGTTATCGATAAGTGAAACAGAAATGTCATAGTTGTATGAATACGTTTTTTAAAAAATTTAACTGACGATTTTATGGATAAGGAATAAAATTATCAATCATAAAAAGTAGAACAGAAGAATAAGAGTAAATAATTATCATGTAATCGTGTGTGACAATTTTTAGATGGTTATTTATTTTATTATTTTTAGAATAAATATAGACTACCGTTATTGAAATGTAAAATATATAAGTATTCATGAAATACAGCAATTATTAACGTAAAGTAAGTTAATAATTACAAGTAAAGGTAATTCTTAATTTAATTATAAAACACTTTTTATTAAATAAACATAAGGTAATTATTATGCTAAATCTATGTCAAAGTTAATTGCGTGTCAAACATATATATATATATATATATATGTATATATGGGGAAAGGTACTATATTAAGTTAGATAATACCAAAATATCAATATTTATGAAGCAAGTAGAACAGAAAGAAAGGAAGAAAGGAAGGAAGGAAGGAAGGAAGGAAGGAAGGAAGAAGGGGGCGGAGAGAGGGAGGGAGAGAGGGGGGAAGTTTGTGCATTAAATTGTGATCTTCCTGAGCGGTCATGCAAGGACCAAGACACCCAATAGCGCTAGATCATTGACTCATAGCTGGCCGCTTGGATCAGAATCTGGGAACCAAACTGATCAAAATTATACTCGATATCATCCGATTAGCCTTGAAACAGGCGATCTGTTCTTTTCAAACGAGTAGTGAACGAAATGGGGAGTAAACTCGGTCATCGTAAACATCATGCGTCGGATAATTTGGTCGAAACAAATATACATTAAAACTTTCTGTAAACCACAACATTTTATGTATATATATATATAGTCCCCATCACCATTTACCATACTGGTTGATGTAGGCGATCATGTATATCTTTCCGCAATTCTGTGTCCTCAGTGTATCGTACTAACCGTGTGTAGACTGCGTGCCCTGATACAGCTTTACTAGTATATTCTTTCTTTGTCGTACGCGATCTTTTTTTCTTGTATTTCTCCTGTTGTGTTTGAAATTTTCTTTTCCTCATGGTGTGCTTGATAAATGATGATAAAGCATAATCGTCCATTTAACAAGAACAATAAGAAAAATAACCTCTACTGAGATGAAATGTTTTAGACGATTGACAGGAAACATTCTTAGAGGTAAGTTCAGAAATGAAGAAATTAGAAAGAAAGCTAGGAATAGCCCTCGCTATAGAATATATAAGGAAACAACAAATAAAATGGTTTGGCCACGTGACAAGGCAGAAAGATCAAAACACAACACAAGGAGCCTTCAGCAAACGTTGTGAGAACACCAGACCCAAGGGTCGACCACGAAAAAGATGGATTGATGGAATATTAGAAGCACTAAGAAACATAACAGCAGCAGAGGCGAACAAAAGAGCAAAAGACTGCAAATTATATCTCCCCTCGACGCTGAAAGGCAGATGAGGAAGGAAAGAAGAAGAGGAAGAAGTCCATTTAAAGTTATTTTAATGGCGGATTATGAAGCAATGTGGGTATCGGTCGAATGATGAAACTGAAGAACAAGTCCGTGTGATAAAGGATACTGTCCGAGTACACTGATGATGATTCTATTATAAAAGGAAAAATTGAAACATAATATAAACAATATTGTTTATAACCAATCCTTTTTTCTTTCTAATGTCCTCAGATCCGACCTCAAATACCTACGGCAACATTCCATTAGATGAGTCAGCACCAGACTTACTGGCCCTGATTCTCCATCACAGCAACATCACCTCTCTCGTTTTCATCAACAACGACAACTTATCGAGGATCAAAAACTTGTAGCTTCACCGTCACTTACTTACGTCACGCACTCATCTACTCCGTATGTTGTTTTATCAGACACAGAACAACTCAGCCATTTTGAATATGCAAATAGTGTGGTGCCTACTTTGATATCCCAGAATTCGTCAGAAATGAGAACCGGGCCAGGGGGTGGGGGGCGAGTGGAGGGAGCAGGAGCTGGTAGAAGAAATTGGAAGAGAAAAAGAGATGAAGAGATTGAGGAAGCGCGTCAGCAAAACAAAATGGACGGCAGTCAGAGATGTGACGTATGCGGTGAGCAAGCTAGTGGACATTACTTTGGGCTCTCGTTTGCCTTCCATGCAAAGTAAGTATCCAGATTTTTGTGAGCTCGCTTTTTTTTTTTCTTATTTTAGTTTGTGACCCTTTTCTTTCTGTGTTTGTTTGTGTATATGTCAGCTTTATTTTTTAAAATGCCTCTATTTATTTCTTTATTATTATTATTATTATTTAAAATGTGGTGTATATTTTATTCCTCTATTTCAAGATTGCACTTCATGCCGTATGTTGACAGCCAGAACAGAGTGCCCCTTATCTATCCCGTGCCGACAATCTCCAAGGGTGTGAACGAAGTGGCAGACTTTTTTCTTTGGCCCCACATAAAAGTCCCGATACACCACAGAAATGTGATTAAGACCTTAAATAGAGCATTTGAGGGTAATCATATAACATATGAGTTCATATATATATATATATATATATATATATATATATATATATATATATATATATATATATATATGAGTTTATAAAAGAAGACTTATCAACCAACACAGAAACTGGAGTCGTCAGTCGCTGGACACTGCAAGACTTGCTGAGGAGGGAATCTGAGCACCGGTGGACATGTTCAGAGTGCAATGATGATGACCCACAAATAACTAAATAACTCAACTCATATGAGCTCAATGGTTATTGAACTGGACTGCAAATGACGCCTTCCGGGTTCACTCAGCCTTAAATGGGTACTGATTATTTTTTTCTGGGAAATTAAAGCGGCACGGGCGTAATACCGACCACATTGCTCCAAAAATCATGTGTTGAAGGTCTGTACAAATTATGGTCACTGACACCATATTCCCTATACGCCACTTGGCGTGAGGAGGGGGCGGGCGCTCTTTTTTTAAAATAGTATAACATATGGGGATATGGCTCAGAGATTAATGGACGTGTTTGAAAAGAAGGAACTGCATGATTTTGAACAAATTTAGAGTGTCCAAGGTTTTCCCCAATTTTTTCAATTATTCAATGTTATGCGCCTACTAACGAAGCTGATGATGAAGTTAAGGATGATTTTTATAACCAACTGCAACAACTTATAAACAAAATACCAAAACACGATCTTTTAATTGTAATGGGAGACTTCAACGCCAAAGTAGGACAAGATAACGCAGGAGTGGAACATGTGATGGGGAGAGAAGGCTGTAATACAAGTCAGAATGGAGAAAGATTAATAGAATTATGTTTAATAGAAAATTTAGTTATAGGTGGGACATTATTTCCACATAAAAATATCCACAAAACAACATGGATATCTCCTGATGATAGAACATCAAATCAAATTGACCACCTATGTATTAAACAACAATTCAGATCATCATTAATAGATGTAAGAGCATACAGAGGTGCTGATGTTAATAGTGACCACAACCTGTGCATTGGGAAAATAAGATTACAATTTAGAAACCAACAGAAGAGGTCAATTACACATAAAATTGATAGTCATAAACTGAAAGATGAAGCAATAAAGGAAAAGTTTAACATAGAGCTAAGTAATTGTTATTCAGCACTTGGTGAAATAGACTTAGATATCAATGAAATGTGGGACTCACAGAGCAAAATACTAATGACAGCAGCAGAAGCAAGTGCTGGACTGAAGAAAATGGAAAAACGAGCTTGGATCTCAGACACCACATGGAAATACATCAAAGAAAGAAGAGAAGCGAAGAGAGCCATGACTAATGTAAAGACAGATCTTGGAAAGGTTCTGGCAAAAGCAACATACAAAGAATTAGACAACAAAGTGAAAAGTTCGGCAAGAAGAGATACAAGAGCTTATATAGACAACTTGGCAGAGAAAGCAGAGACAGCTGCAATTACAGGAGACAGCAGAACTCTTTATACTGTACAAAAGATGCTGACAAACACCTATACATCCAGTGGAACACCAATTCTAGACAAATCTGGATTAATGCTAACAACAAGCGCAGACATAAAAGCCCGTTGGGCGGAACACTTCAAAGAAATTCTTAACCGTCCACTACCTCACAGTTTAATAGATTTTGAAGCTGAAACACCAGCAGCAGAATTAGATGTAAATTTAGATGACTTCACCTTGAGTGAAATAGAAACCACCTTAAAGCTAATGACCAATAACAAGGCTGCTGGAGAGGATAAGTTAACAGCTGAGATCCTCAAGGCAATTGATAGCCATAATTTAATACATCTCCAAAAAATGTTCAACATCATTTGGAAAACAGAGAAGACGCCTCATAAATGGAAAAAAGGAATCATTGTTAAGATCCCAAAAAAGGGCAATCTTAGAGATTGTAACAATTGGAGAGGCGTGACACTTTTGTCAGTTGCCTCAAAATTATTCTGTAAAATCATCCTAAATAGAATAAAGGATTCAATAGATACAGTAATGCGTGAAGAACAGGCTGGGTTTAGAAAAGGGAGAAGCTGTCTTGACCACATTTTCACTCTACGACTTATATTGGAGGAACACATTGAAAAGCAAAAACCTTTTGTACTTAACTTCATCGACTTCAAAAAAGCATTTGATAGTATTCATAGAGATTCTTTGTGGAAAATTCTGAAGCAATATGGCTTACCATCAAAAATCATAAATATTATCAAAGACATGTATGATGGTTACACATGTGCAGTTCGAACAGAGGAAGGACTGAGCGAATGTTTCCCAATAGAAACTGGGGTTAAACAAGGATGTATTTTATCGCCCTTGTTATTTGGAATTGTTATGGACTTCATAATGAAGAAATGCTGCACTGGTAATAAAGGCATCGAATGGATACAAGGAGACCATTTGGAGGACCTCGACTTTGCTGATGACATAGTTCTCATCAGCAATCAGATAAAAACGATGCAGGAAAACACAAATGAACTATCATCAATAGCCAGCAAAATTGGGCTTGAGGTCAATCATGAAAAGACTAAAGTCATGAAAAGTTTAATTCCAACAAGTGACAAAATATACATGGAAAACAAACCAGTAGAAGAGATCGATCACTTCATCTATCTTGGAAGTCACATTGATCGAGAAGGGGATACGAGCAAAGAAATTAGAATCAGACTGGCTAAAGCAGCAATGTCTTTCAGAAGCCTTGAAAAGTTGTGGAAATCAAAACTCATTAGCACAAACACAAAACTTAGGCTATTCAAATCAAATGTACTATCAACCCTTACGTATGCGTGTGAAAGCTGGAAAACAACAAGAGATATAGAAACAAAGTTGAACGCATTCGAAAATAAATGTCTAAGGAAAATACTTGGTATAGAATGGAACGAATTCAAACAAACGAGGAAATTAGAGAAATCGCCAATCAACCACTAATATCTTCAGTAATAAAGAAAAGACGATGGTCATACGTTGGACATGTGATGAGAAGAGATAATAATCGAATAGCAAAGCAAGCCCTCATATGGGAAACAACAGGTAAAAGAAAAGAGGAAGACCCAGGGAGACACTGAGAAGAACATTGATGAGAGAGGCAAGAGCAGCAGGAATCGGCTCCCTCAATGAGATAGAACTGCTTGCACAGAACAGAGACAGATGGCGAGATTTGATAAAATATCTTTAAAAGAAAACTGCTAGAACAAAAATTCATATAGGAGAAGGTGTATCTTGGTCTACGCCCTATGGGCCGGTTACGGCTCGAAAGGTCAATAGATAGAAGGTTTTCCCCTCATCTTCTGCTAGGTCATATCGAGTAACTAGTCATATCGGAGACAGATGATATAAAAGAGATTCCGTGTTTGATTTAAACACGTAAAAAAACGATTAACGGTTGAGAAACAAAAAATCTTCTCAATATTCCTGTATGGTGCAGAAATATGAACATTAGACAAGAAAACAGGGTAGAAAAGTGAAGCCTCTGAAATGTGGATGTATAGACGAATAGGTTGAATTGGATATGAAAAAAATAAAACAAATGAAGTTTTAAAATAACTAAAAATTAAAAGAGATTTACTAAACACAGTTAGAACAAGACAAATTTAATTTTTGCGGCATGTTAAAAGACACAACAGCCTACTAAAAGTAATCTTGGAAGGGAAAATAAAAGGTAATAGAGGCAGGGGCAGACCAACACTTACACGGATGAGTAACATCAAAAGATAGACAAGTCAGCCTTTGACAACCTGCATCATCAGAGCAAGAAACAGAGCGAAACGGCACTCCATGGCAGCCAACCTTCTATGCGGAGACGGCACTCAATTAAAAAAAGCGTTCATGAAAATAAATATTTCAGATGACATACTTGACTTTTTCTGGTGTATAATAATAATAAATTAGAGAAATCGCCAGAGAGACACTGCGTAGAACATTGGGTAAGAGATGCAAGAGCAGCAGGAATCGGCTCCCTCAGTGAGATACCGCTGCTTGCACAGAACAGAGACAAATGGCGAGATTTGATAAAATGTCTTTAAAGAATTGAAAACTGCTATAACAAAATTTAGATAAGAGAAGAAGCATCTTGATTACGTCCAATGGGCCGGCTACGGCTCGAAAGGTCAATAGATAGATATGATAATAATAATTTAACTGCAAATATGGTACAAGTGTATGTCTTTTATGGTTACTCTTAACATCCTAAAGCAGAACTATACTCACGTCATGTTTCAGAAATTAGAAAGTGTACCAGGACTACTAAAATATCATCAACCAACAGCCATGATAGACATAACCGAGTTTAGTGTATGGTAGGGGATCAAGGCAAAGACACCACATAACCGAGTTTAGTGTATGGTAGGGCATCAAGGCAAAGACACCACATAACCGAGTTTAGTGTATGGTAGGGGATCAAGGCAAAGACACCTTATAACCGAGTTTAGTGTATGGTAGGGGATCAAGGCAAAGACACCACATAACCGAGTTTAGTGTAGGGTAGGGGATCAAGGCAAAGACACCACATAACCGAGTTTAGTGTAGGGTAGGGGATCAAGGCAAAGACACCACATAACCGAGTTTAGTGTAGGGTAGGGGATCAAGGCAAAGACACCACATAACCGAGTTTAGTGTATGGTAGGGCATCAAGGCAAAGACACCACATAACCGAGTTTAGTGTATGGTAGGGCATCAAGGCAAAGACACCACATAACCGAGTTTAGTGTATGGTAGGGGATCAAGGCAAAGACACCACATAACCGAGTTTAGTGTAGGGTAGGGGATCAAGGCAAAGACACCACATAACCGAGTTTAGTGTAGGGTAGGGGATCAAGGCAAAGACACCACATAACCGAGTTTAGTGTATGGTAGGGCATCAAGGCAAAGACACCACATAACCGAGTTTAGTGTATGGTAGGGCATCAAGGCAAAGACACCACATAACCGAGTTTAGTGTATGGTAGGGGATCAAGGCAAAGACACCACATAACCGAGTTTAGTGTAGGGTAGGGGATCAAGGCAAAGACACCACATAACCGAGTTTAGTGTAGGGTAGGGGATCAAGGCAAAGACACCACATAACCGAGTTTAGTGTATGGTAGGGCATCAAGGCAAAGACACCACATAACCGAGTTTAGTGTATGGTAGGGGATCAAGGCAAAGACACCACATAACCGAGTTTAGTGTATGGTAGGGCATCAAGGCAAAGACACCACATAACCGAGTTTAGTGTATGGTAGGGCATCAAGGCAAAGACACCACATAACCGAGTTTAGTGTATGATAGGGGATCAAGGCAAAGACACCACATAACCGAGTTTAGTGTATGGTAGGGAATCAAGGCAAAGACACCACATAACCGAGTTTAGTGTATGGTAGGGGATCAAGGCAAAGACACCACATAACCGACTTTAGTGTATGTTAGGGGATCAAGGCAAAGACACCACATAACCGAGTTTAGTGTATGGTAGGGCATCAAGGCAAAGACACCACATAACCGAGTTTAGTGTATGGTAGGGGATCAAGGCAAAGACACCACATAACCGAGTTTAGTGTATGGTAGGGGATCAAGGCAAAGACACCACATAACCGAGTTTAGTGTATGGTAGGGCATCAAGGCAAAGACACCACATAACCGAGTTTAGTGTATGGTAGGGGATCAAGGCAAAGACACCACATAACCGAGTTTAGTGTATGGTAGGGGATCAAGGCAAAGACACCACATAACCGAGTTCAGTGTATGGTAGGGGATCAAGGCAAAGACACCACATAATCGAGTTTAGTGTATGGTAGGGGATCAAGGCAAAGACACCACATAACCAAGTTTAGTGTATGGTAGGGGATCAAGGCAAAGACACCACATAACCAAGTTTAGTGTATGGTAGGGCATCAAGGCAAAGACACCACATAACCGAGTTTAGTGTATGGTAGGGGATCAAGGCAAAGACACCACATAACCGAGTTTAGTGTATGGTAGGCGTTCAAGGCAAAGACACCACATAACCGAGTTTAGTGTTTGGTAGGGGATCAAGGCAAAGACACCACATAACCGAGTTTAGTGTTTGGTAGGGGATCAAGGCAAAGACACCACATAACCGAGTTTAGTGTATGGTAGGGGATCAAGGCAAAGACACCACATAACCGAGTTTAGTGTATGTTAGGGGATCAAGGCAAAGACACCACATAACCGAGTTTAGTGTATGATAGGGGATCAAGGCAAAGACACCACATAACCGAGTTTAGTGTATGGTAGGGCATCAAGGCAAAGACACCACATAACCGAGTTCAGTGTATGGTAGGGCATCAAGGCAAAGACACCACATAACCGAGTTCAGTGTATGGTAGGGCATCAAGGCAAAGACACCACATAACCGAGTTTAGTGTATGGTAGGGCATCAAGGCAAAGACACCACATAACCGAGTTTAGTGTAGGTAGGGCATCAAGGCAAAGACACCACATAACCGAGTTTAGTGTATGGTAGGGCATCAAGGCAAAGACACCACATAACCGACTTTAGTGTATGGTAGGGGATCAAGGCAAAGACACCACATAACCGAGTTTAGTGTATGGTAGGGCATCAAGGCAAAGACACCACATAACCGAGTTTAGTGTATGGTAGGGCATCAAGGCAAAGACACCACATAACCGAGTTTAGTGTATGATAGGGCATCAAGGCAAAGACACCACATAACCGAGTTTAGTGTATGGTAGGGCATCAAGGCAAAGACACCACATAACCGAGTTTAGTGTATGGTAGGGCATCAAGGCAAAGACATGCATATGAAAGTGAAGCCGCAGTAAAGCTGAATGTGAATCTTTACGCTTAGCTTCACTATTATAGTCCGTTTCAAAATGGGTTGTCCACGCTTGACTTCAAATATCTCCATAAGCTTTACACACATAAGCATGATTATTTTTTCTATATCCCAAAAGTTTTCTAAAATGCAATATTGCAGATAGTGTCATTCACCTGCAACGGCTAATTTCTATGATATTTTCGACAGATGCAGTTATTTTGTGGTTGAAGAAAATAGTTTACAGTAGTTGAAACAATTGGCCTATTCTGGCATAGGCGTAATATAATTCGAATGTTAATAATAACACTCAATTCAATAAATGTCTAGAACATCCAACTATTTATACAACGCCAATAAATAGAAACGGGAGCTGTTTATAAACATCCAAAATTTACTTGTTTTCTAACATCGTGCAATAATGTGGGAGAAACTAAACTACACATATCACGGGAATTGTGCGTGAAAGATTAGCAAACGAAATAGGTCAGAAATATGAAGGGGTAAGCCATATATAATAATGGTTTGTCTAGGAGGTAGTAAAGTTGTATACATTAAATAAGGGAAATTTAAAACCATACGTTTTTTATTAGCAACAAAAATATATTCGTGGGGACATTGAGATTATTATGTCATGTGCAAAATTTGAACAATTTCGATCAAGTGGTTTCAGAGATATTAGTTATTAAATAGCGGCTAACTATTTTGAAACTGACTATAGTTAACTATGTAAGACTAATTTTATTTACTTAGATATCTGTGTGTACGTTGTTTGTTTGTTCCTGTTGAAGGCATATTGAGCCGAAACGTCGTTCAAATTTGTCTCTTCCATTAATTACGGAAAGCTTTTACCATACCATTGTTTCTATTTTTTTTGTTAATTCTCCTTAGTGTATGGCAGTCTTAAGAGAAGCTCGGTGGCATTGTAGCTAGTGTACATGTCTGTCGACATGAAGGTTCGTAGTTCAAATGCCAGTTGATGAAAGAAAATATTCCGACTTTAAAAGCTCTATGGATCCACGCAAGCTCTTTAAATGGGTGCCTACGATATTTTCTGTGGAAAAACTGCAGCGAGAAGAGGATCTGATCACCCCACCTCATGAAACTTATCCAACGGCACTTGCTATTTGCAACAAAGACACATTTTCAAACATCGAATAAGATAACAAAGAATAAATAACATATGACAACATCAATGCTGCATCCAGCTACGACAATGCGGCTTCCATTTTCTTATCGATCAACCAGGGGAGTTAAGCTCAGCCTAGCTCTGCAAGATTCCAGTTATAAAACCGCAATAAACAAATTAGCACTGATTACCCTGTTCTCTCTGTACAAATTATCTCCTCCAATTTATGACAAGATAACAGTGATGCCATGTCTAGTACGAATAGGTGTCAAGTTTCTCAAACGCGGTTGTTGTCATTTGTTGTATTTGTGTTTCCTTAGTTTTCTTTTGTTTTTATCTTTTGTTAAAAGTAGAACCAGGGATACGATACCTGATTTCAGAACTATAAAGAATATTCGTGAATTTTCGAAAGTTTAGATTCTTGTCAAACATATTCAATTCTATTTTTTTTTAAATTTAAAAACACTAAAAGTCGATAATTTTTCTCAAATTACATTTGTTATCAGCGATATCAAAGAATGAAGCCACGATAGCTCTGGTTAGTGATTGTAGTGGTTGGACTACAAAGGACTAGAGGTCGGGTTCGATCCAGTCTTTAATGGGTACCGGATTTTTTTTCTGGGAAAGTAAAGCTGTACGGGCGTAATACCGACCACATTACCCCCAAAAATCATGTGCTGAAGGTCTGTAAAAATTATGGTTACTAACACCATATTCCCTATACGCCACTTGGCGTGACGGGGGCTCTTTACTTTACTTGATATCAAAGAAGATTAGCAAAAGCAAAACAAAAATTAAACGGCACGAAAAAGATAATGCACAATACCAGCAAGGCAGTAAAATTAAAATGACTCAGGACATTTATCTTCCCGATAGCAACATAAAGTTGTGAATCATGGATAATGACAAACGCGCCAATGAAGAAAGTCGACTCAATGGAAGCAAATATTACAGAAAAATCTTTAAGATACCTTGGATAATGAAAAAAATGCAGTGAAAACATGTTAAAAGATTTAAACATTAAAAGAACTGGCTTATAAGCACCATTCTACATAGGAGATTAAAATGCCATAGCCTTGTCAAAAGACAGCGGTCTGAAAAGAACAATAATGGAAGGCTTGGTTCTTGGGCGACACATTAGGGGCAGACCAAGATGAAGGTGTTTTCAAGATATCAAGGAGACCTTGAAAAAGACATCAAAAGAAGTGCGAGAACTGGCTAGAGACAGAGATTTTTTCAGACGGGCTGTTGTGAATGCAACGTTTTGCAAAGATAATGCGACCTGATGAAGATCAGATATATCGCTCGCTTATATTTCAGTTATCGTGCTGTTACTGGATGCAGTTATTTAATCTGTTGTGATTCGTTTATGGTTTAAACTCACTCATGTTCAGTGTCGCAAAAATAGATACATATGTCGTTTTACGTTTACATTTTTCTAATATATGAGTGATGGGAAATACGTGTATGTTCTGCTCCAGATATACCACATATCATTTACATAAGTAGGAGAATGAAAAAATGTATAGAGAGAAATAAAAAAGAAAAAAAAACGGTATGGTTAAAACTTCACGTAATAAGTGGACAACAACATATATCAGAACGACGTTTCGGCACAAAGGCCTTCAACAGAAACAAACAAACAACACACGTACAAATATGCATTTTAAATTTTAAAAAAAATTAATATTAAAAAAGTCTTTATTTTTAAATTAATTTTTACATTATGTATTAATATTAATATTATTATTATTATTTTATTATTTATTATTTTATTATTTATTTTGTTACTATTTGTTATATTTTTTATTGTTTACTTTTATTTAGTTATTTTATTTTTTAAAATTTTAAATACATATTTGTACGTGTGTTGTATGTTTGTTCCTGTTGAAGGCCTTTGCTCCAAAACGTCGTTCTGTTTTGTGTTGTCCAATTGTTACGTGAAGCTTAGACTAGACATCCCAACGAGGCTTTGCAAGGAAAATGTATCTATAGATTCTACCACAAACGTCATTCTCGTGTGGTATGAATGTGGGTTTCAGCGGCCGGTACAGGTTTACTGGCCATTTGTGCGAAATTCCCACTGCAATCGCTCTAGTTGACAGGAGTATCAAGAGCATGGAAGTGTAAAGAAACTTCACCTAATGGCTATAATGACCGTTTAATCTTAGCGACACCAAAGACAATGAACGTCGGCTGATTGACTAATTTAGACAAATTGCTAGATCCTGGAACATCGCCATGGTTTTCTTTGGAATGTTACGTGATGAGGCTCCAATATCTTTCAGAAAAGAAAACAAACGATGTTTTAAAACAACTAACAATGAAACGAGAACTACTAAACACAATTAGAACAAGACAGATGAAATTTTTGGGGCATGTTAAAAGACGCAACAACCTAATAAAAGTAATATTGGAAGGGAAAAATATAAGGTAAAAGAGGCAGAGGCAGAGGCAGGCCAAGACTAACATGGACGAGCAACATCAAAATATGGACAAGTCAACCTATGTCAATCTGCACCATCAAAACGAGTGGAATGGCGCTTCATGGTAGCCAATCTTCGATGCGGAGACGGCACTCAATGATAATGATGATCGAACAAAGCTATATAATTACTGGGAGGGGCTCTCCCATATATTCGAACTCTTCCTTTTTCTCATTACATGGACACAAAAATGGTGATTGTTTCTTCCTAATATTGAAAATTAGCTCTCTCTTTTCTTTGGCCTCTTTCAGAACGTTTTCATTACTCTTCTTAGCTGTCCATGACATTCTCAACATTCTTCTGTAAATCTATATTTCTACAGCCTCCAGTGATTTTCTTGTCTATTATCCTATTGTTCATGATTCGCATCCATATGTTAAGACTGGCTCTACATAACATTTAGGAACTCTTGTTCTTGTTTCTATTGTCAAAAATGGATTGCACTGTATCTTCCCCATTTTTTGGAAAGCTGCTTTTGCCTGAGCCATTCTGCATCTCACCTCTGTTGTACATCTACCATCTGAGGTCAACATTCCAGCTGTTCCCAGATATTTAAATTCCTTCACCTGTTTTCATATTGGTTCACTTGCAAATTAATAACAGTAACAATGTAGACATTGTTACATGATCATATGTAAAACGTAACTTTACGCATTTTGCCGTCTCTGCTGGTTTGTTCCGAATCGATAACTGTCGTGCTCTAAATCTGAAGAACTCAAAGAATCGTGGTGGGTTCAAAGGTTTTTTTTTCTATCTAAGGTGAAATACTGGGAAGATACTTTGCAATCCATTTTTAACAATAGAAACAAGAAAAAGAGTTCTTAAATGTTATGTAGAGCCAGTCTTAACATATGGAAGCGAATCATGGACAATAGGACAACAAACAAGAAAATCACTGGAGTCTGTAGAAATGTGGTTTTACAGAAGAATATTGAGAGTACCATGGACAGCTAAGAAGAGTAATGAAGATATTCTGAGAGAGGTCAAAGCAAAAAGAGAGCTAATTTCCAATATTAGGAAGAAACAGTCATCATTTTTTGTCCATGTAATGAGAAGAGAACAACTGGAATATATTGTAACAACTGGAAAAATTGAGGGACGAAGGGATAGAGGGGAGCAAAGAGAAAAAATAACAGACAGCTTAAGAGAATGGCTTGTCAGAAGGTCAACAACAGAAATGATAAATAGCTGCCGAGATCGAAAGTTGTGGAGAGACATGATCACCTACTCCTGTAGGCGCGGTACTTGATGATGATGATGAAGGTGAAATAAAAATGACACGAAAACTTTGAGGTGGCTGCACTGGACAAGAAACAAATAATATTAAATGAATATTATTATAGAGAGAAACTTCCGATGCGATAATCAGCGAATCAATTCAGCGGAAGAGGTATGTTTACAGCACTCGGAAAAAAATCATAAATAATCAACAACAGAAAAAAACAAAGAACAATATATGGAACGAAGCGCTGAGTACGGGTTCGATCCTGCTTCGGTCCATATATTGTTCTCTATTTTTTTTCTGTTGTTGATTATTCATCATTTTTTCCGAGTGCTGTAAACATACGTCTTCCTCTGAATTGATTCGTTGATGCACTGGACAAGCGACCTTTATTCTCCGGACATATAAGTCTCGCCGGCAGGCGCCAGAAGTGGTATAATTGTGTAAAGATAGTAGGTTTGTTTTTAATTCAACAATCTGTGGGCTTCCGCCTTGTGTCCAGCGCCGTGTAATGCTTTTAACCTTGAATTTCTGTGTTCATTCACTTGACATTAACACCATTATATTGCCAGTCATTAATGGACGTTTACTGGGCTTAGATGCTATTAATACGTGGTTGATAGGAAACTTTATATTACCCGTTCTTAATGGACGTTAACTGGGCTTAGATGCTATATATTACGTGGTTGACAGGAAACTTTATATTACCCGTTCTTAGTGGACGTTTACTGGGCTTAGATGCTATTTATTACATGGTTGACAGGAAACTTTATATTACCCGTTCTTAATGGACGTTTACTGGGCTTAGATGCTATTTATTACGTGGTTGACAGGGAACTTTATATTACCCGTCCTTAATGGACGTTTACTGGGCTTAGATGCTATTTATTACATGGTTGACAGGAAACGTTATATTACCCGTTCTTAATGGACGTTATCTGGGCTTTGATGCTATTTATTACTTGGTTGACAGGGAGCTTTATATTACCCGTTCTTAATGGACGTTAACTGGGCTTAGATGCTATATATTACCCGTTCTTAATGGACGTTTACTCGGCTTAGATGCTATTTATTACGTGGTTGACGTGAAACTTTATATTTTCCGTCCTTAATGAACGTTATCTGAATTTAGATGCTGTTTATTACGTGGTTGACATGAACCTTTATATTTTCCGTCCATAATGGACGTTATCTGGGCTTAGATGTTGTTTATTACGTGGTTGACAGGAAACTTTATATTACCCGTCCTTAATGGATGTTAACTTGGTTTAGATGCTGTTTATTACGTGGTTGACAGGAAACTTTATATTACCCGTTCTTAATGGACGTTAACTGGGCTTAGATGCTATATATTACCCGTTCTTAATGGACGTTTACTGGGCTTAGATGCTATTTATTACGTGGTTGACATGAAACTTATATTTTCCGTCCTTAATGAACGTTATCTGGGCTTAGGTGCTGTTTATTACGTGGTTGACAGGAAACTTTATATTACCCGTCCTTAATGGATGTTAACTTGGTTTAGATGCTGTTTATTACGTGGTTGACAGGAAACTTTATATTACCCGTCCTTAATGGACGTTAACTTGGTTTAGATGCTGTTTATTACGTGGTTGACAGGAAACTTTATATTACCCGTCCTTAATGGATGTTAACTTGGTTTAGATGCTGTTTATTACGTGGTTGACAGGAAACTTTATATTACCCGTCCTTAATGGACGTTAACTTGGTTTAGATGCTTTATTAAGTGATTGACAGGAAACTTTGTATTTGCTTTTCCATCCAGCACATTCGACAACAGCGCTGAATAGTTGAGGTGCCAGATTGCCTTCCCGTTCGATTCCCATTCGCGTAAGCCAAGCTGACTAGTTTGTTACCAGGTCCACCCACAACATGGAGGTGGAGTCGATCTTGATCAGTTCTATTTCACTAATCCCAACACAAACAATCAGCTATGAGTCGCTGACCGCTCACATTTAGACGCTGATCCCATCTCACTGTGGAATACCAGGACTGATAACAGATAATCAAATCAATCAGAGGACCACAGGCCCCAAGTCAGGATGCCTTTCATAATATGAATAGATATGAACAAGTTATCACTATACGCTTCAGAACAGGACACAATCAACTCCGTAGTCACATGTATACAACATTCAAGATCGGCACCTCAACTACTTGTACATGTGGACAGGCGCCCCAGACTGCTGAACACATACTTAAAGACTGCACTGAATATAGTAGACTGAGGAAAATCCATTGGCCCATAGATACAACAATACAGACAAAACTATATGGACCACTGCAAGAATTACAAAAGACAGTAAATTTATACAGGAAACGACATTGCAGATATAGACAATACTTCAGGGGAACGATAGATAGACAGATAGATAGATAAACAAGTAGAAAAAAAATCAAATATCTCCGTATTGAGAAACAGTTAACACTTTAGTCCACGTTCCAAGATTCTTTGTCAAGGCCAGGTCCCCAGTCCCATTCATCCTCACACTCTCCTTGTCCTTGCTGATATGTCAAAGCCTCTGATAAAATTAAAATAATAAATAAATGAATAGATCAACTCAGTCCTATTGTATGGCTGTGAAACACGGAGAACATGACAAAATAACAATCATGAAGATGCGGACATTAAGGGATGCTTGCGCAGAATAAAAGGATGAAAATGGCAGGACAAAGTCACTGACATAGAATTATAGAAAAGTACTATTTAAATACAAGTGGATAAAGAGATACAGCGAAAACGATGGCGCTGGATAGGACATACACTATGGAAGCCAAATGAGAGTATTACACAAAAGGCCCTTTTTCTGGAATTCCCAAGGAGAAAGACAAAGAGGAAGACCAAAGTATTCTTGGAGAAGACAGATGGAGGAAGTGATGAAGATGATGAGAGAGAGATGGAATGATCTTAAAAGAATGGCAAGAACAATTAACAGAACGGCTTTGAAAGTGTTTGTTGAAGAACTACACTCCACAGGGAGCTGAAAGGAAGAAGAGAAAATAAATAAGTAACAATACCATCCACGCCATTAGTGCTTGGGGAACAACATCTTGGAGCTAATATAATTTCCCTATTTCGCGGGAAAACTTCAAAAGATAGGAAAGAGACGATTTTGAACTCTTTTTATGAATATAACTACACCAGAACGGCTCTTTCCGTACGTTTCGGTGCACTATGCGTCATACCGATTTTGGTCGCGTACGTTTCACCGCAGAGTGCGTCACTCTCAATTTGATTAGTGTGACTCGTCATCAAACAATATTCGTTTTACATGCCTTGTATCATCTTGATATTGGTAAAATGTAATACCTTGATCAGTTATCTAAAAATTCATATATAATATGTTATATGTTAGATAAATATGTAAATTGATTCTTAAAATCATGCAAAATTTTGTCTCTGGAATCTCTTCCGTTTCATTGATAAAAAGATTCCGTTCGGAAAGAGTTAATTAAAAAGTAATAAATGTGTTTTTTGTATTATTTCAACATCAAGTATTTTTAGCCTTACATTTCCATTACATTTATTTTAAAATTATTTTATTACATAGTGACTTCACTTTAGTGAGATCAACAGATAACAGTTTTGGGTATGAGATTTTTTTTTTTCCAAAAGAAGAGTTGTGACAAGTAATTGCTATAACTAGATATGGACACTAGAATGGTTTATATGGTTGTTTTTGTAGCTTTAGAGCTCAGATTGCAATAAAGAGGCTTGCGCCTGAGTATCTGCTTTTAGAGTGTAAATAAGCTAAAGAAGCACTTGCATGACAGTGGTATATAAGGACCTACTATTATTTTTATTTTTATTTTTTATTGTTCATTCATGAATTGAGATATAAATATTGTGATTATCGCCGCCCTTGATGTGATTCACAGACAAACGCTGTTATTTAGGTTGATTTTAGATGTTTCTTTAAAACAGGCCCGTAAAATCGTTGGTGGGTGGACGACACACAGTACTGGCCTATTTATCTCGGTGCAATTGTTCAAACGATTATTTCAAAGGTCAAATGTTGCACAATTTTCGTGTCAAGCTGGTGGTATTTTCACGCCACCTTTTGATTGTCTTTTCGAATGTAGGCCACCTAAAGGACTCTTTAGTTTTCTGGTGTGTTCAGAAGTTATCACACTTGTAATGTTATCACACTAGAAGTAATCTAGCCTGTAACAGCAGGACACGTTGATAATTTAGTTATCAGTAACGGCAGACCACAATGTTGCCTTTATCACAGCTGCATTCAGGATACAACTGACTCTGTTATCACAATTTCTTTTTTGGGTCGTGTCAAAAACTAAGATAACGTTTTAGTCCGCTGTGTAAAATATCTGCTATTTTGATATGCCACAGTCATGTTAGCATGACCTTATTGAGGCCTAGCTGGGAGCCTCAGTGTCTGAATAGTTTGTAAGATTCGCCTCTGAACTAAAGAGTTCGGGTTCATTTTTCTTAATAGGACTTGGGGGGGAAGGGGGGGGGGGGGGGTGGGGGTAATGCTTTGTGGTCCAAGACTCATTCGCCTTAAGCACTGCATACGTTTGTACTGAGTTGCCTTTTTCATCGAATCCCAGTTTGTTTGTTTTTTTTGTTTTGTTTTTTTTTGGGCCAGACTGGTTAGTCTGTTTCCATGGGCATCGCTGAGAGGTGGAGAGAGCTCATGAAATAGCTATGTTGTTCGTCGATTCTGACGTATGTATTCAGCCGTGAGTGGGAGATCACTCTCACACATTTCACTCAGCTCAGATGCTTGTGTGCGTGTTAGTCCGCACACGCTAAAAATCACAAGTAAAAAGTAAAGTACCCCCGTCACGCCAAGTGGCGTATAGGGAAATATGGTTTTAGTGACCCTATATTTTACAGACCTTCAGCACATGATTTTTGGGGTAATGTAGTCGGTATTACGCCCGTGCTGCTTTACTTTCCCAGAAAAAAATCCAATACCCATTTAAGGCTGGGTGAACCCGGTGGCCGTCGGTTGGGATCGAACCCTACCTCTTGTCCTTTGTAGTCCAGTTCACTAACCACTGAGCTATCGCGGCTCCCTTACAAAAACCACAAACCCACACAAAAATGAAAAACCGACTTGCATACAAATACAGATTGTAATGATAAAAAAGACTTGAATACAAACAAAGATGATAATTATAAAAAAAAAGAAGTGCATGCAAAGAAGATGATAGTGATTAGTGATTAGAAGACTTGCATACAAAGATAATAATTTTAAAAAATACTTGAATACAAAGATGATAACAATAAAGAATTTCATGCAAACAAAGATGATAATGGTAACAAATACTTGAATACAAACAAAAATGATCAAAAGATTTGTATACAAATATGATAATGAATTGCATATAAACAAAGATGATAATGATACTTACATTCAAACAAATATGATAATGATAAACAGAGTTTAATAGAAACAGACATGATAATGATAAAAAGATTTGTATACAAAGATGATAATGATAAACATACTTGCATAAAAACAAAGATGATAGTGATAAACATACTTGCATTCAAACAAAAATGATAATGATAAACAGACTTGGATACAAACAGAGATGATAATGATAACAAATAATTCAATACAAACAGAGATGATAATGATAACAAATAATTCAATACAAACAGAGATGATAACGATAACAAATAATTCAATACAAACAGAGATGATAATGATAACAATATTTGCATCCCAATAAACATGATAAGGATAAAAAGACTTGTATATAATCAAATACGAGAATAATAATAATAATAAAAAAGACTTGCATACAAACAAATATGATAATGATAAACAATATTTGAAATAAACGAAGATTATAATGATAAAAAGACTTAAACAAACGGCTCATATCAGTCTCGATTTCCTCAGAGCTTCTTTATCCGATGTACCAAAGACGGTCGACCAAGCTTCAGCAGCCAGTGTGGCGGGAAGTGTGATGTTTTGAAGGGCGGACGTGTCAGGTGTCAACATTGTCGTTTTCAGAAATGTATCAGCGCTGGCATGTATAGGAAAGGTATGAGGTTGTTGTCTATTTTGTAAAGAAATTAACCTGCTTTAGCATACAAATTGTATGTTAATATATCATCATCGCCACCACCACCTACATCATAAAATGGGCACGTGTCCTTTGCAGAACCTGCGCTCACGAGAACCTTTCTGAAAGAATCTCAGTCTAGCCAGATCTCTCACTTCTACTGTTGTCATGTTCAAGGTATCTTTCTTCTTTTTTTTTTTTCTTCTTTTTTCTCTTCTTATTCATTCCTCTATAGAAGAATAGGTAGAATTGGATGGAAGAAAAAGAAAACAAACTGGAAGTCTTAAAACAACTAAAAATGAAAATAGAACTACTAAACACAATTCAAACAAGACAAATGCGATTTTGGGGCCATGCTAAAAAACACAACAGCCTACTAAAATTAATCCTGGAGGGGAAAATACAGGTAAAAGAGGCAGAGCAGACCAAGACTAACATGGACGAGTAACATCAAAAGATGGACAAACCAGCTTATGACAACCTGCACCATCAAAGCAAGAGACAGAGCAGAATGGCGCTCCATAGCCAACCTTCGTTGCGGAGATGGCACTCGATGATGATTTCTTCCTCATTTGCCTTTCAGCGTCGAGGGGAGATATAACTTGCGGTCTTTTGCTCTTCTGTTCGACTCTGCTACCGTTGTTTCGTAGTGTTTTGATCTTTCTGCTTTGTCACGTGGCCAAATCATTTTCTTCTCAGTTCTTCATTTCTGACCGTATCTCTCAGGCTGTTCCTGTCATTCGTCTAACACATTTAATCTCAGTCTTCTTCTTTACCTTTTAGCTCCTGGTGGAGCATAGGTCTTCAACAAACACTTTCCAAGTCGTTCTGTTTTTTGCAATTCTTTTAAGATCATTCCATGTCTTCCCCATCATCTTCATCTCTGCTTCAATCTGTCTTCTCCAAGAATTCCTTGGTCTTCCTCTTTGTCTTTTCCCCTGGGGATTCCAAAAAGGGCCTGTTGTGTAATACTCTCAGTTGGTTTCCGTAGTGTGTGTCCTATCCATCGCCATCGTCTTCGCTGTATTTCTTTATCCACTGGTATTTGACCGGTACATTTCCATAATTCCACGTTTGTGACTTTGTCCTGCCATTTCCATCCCTTTATTCTGCGCAAGCATCCATTAATGAAAGTCTGTACCTTCGTGATTGTCAATTTTGTTATTCTCCATGTTTCACAGCCATATAATAGAACCGACTTAACATTGGAGTTGAAAATTTGTATTTTTGTATTTAGCCTAATTTCTTTGGATTTCCATATGTTTCCCAGTGCAATGAAAGCTCCTCTTGCTTTTGATATCCTTATTTTGGTATCGTTTTCTGTTCCTCCCTCTTTATCTATATTACTGCCCAGATATATATAAGATTGTACGTCTAGTAGAGGTATTTCTCCTAGTTTTATTTGGTTATTGCCAACTGCATTAATTCTCATAATGTTGGTCTTATCTCTATTAATCTTTAGTCCTAGCTGTTGTGATCTCTCATCTAATATACTCATTTTATCTTGCATCTGTTGGTGGCTGTGTGATAGGAGAGCTATGTCATCAGCAAAGTCTAAATCATCAAGTTGTTTGGTCAGTGACCACTGGATCCCATTTCTGTTGTTTTGAGTTATTTTCATAATCCAATCTATGGCCAGTAGAAAGAGAAATGGAGACAGAAGGCATCCTTGCCTTACTCCTGTTCTTATTTCAAATGCTTCTGTAAGCTGTCCTTCATGCACCACACTACATTTTGTTCCTTCATGCATTGTTTTTATCAGGTTAATAAACTTTATGGGGATTCCATAATGACTCAGCAACTTCCAAAGCATTCTTCTGTCTAAACTATCAAATGCCTTTTCGTAATCTATGAATCCAATATAAAGTGGGGATTTTAGTTCTAAACTTTGTTCAACTATTATACGTAGAGTAGTTATTTGATCAGCACATGATCTGTTCTTCCTAAAACCTGCTTGTTCATCTCTCAAGTGTTTCTCTATAGCCTCTTTTAGTCTCTCCAGAATGATTCTGCCTAATATTTTTCCTGGCACTGATAGTAGCATAATTCCCCTATAATTTGTGCACTCCTGTAAACTTCCTTTCTTTGGTAGTTTGATCATATAACCTTCTCTCCAGTCTTTAGGTATTTCTTCCCTCTCCCAAATTTTATCCAATAGATTATGTAACATCTTGGTAGAGGTGATAATATCTGCTTTGATGGCTTCCGAAGGAATTTCATCTGGTCCTGTGGCTTTACCATCTTTTAACAGTTTGATGGCTTTCATTATTTCTTCTTTGCTTGGTTTTCCGCAGTTAACGTGTAATTCTTCTTCTGCTGGTAGTATATCTGGAGGATTATTTGAGCCAGGTCTGTTCAAAAGTTCTTCAAAGTGCTCCTTCCATCTCTCCATTTGTTCCTTTATATTACTAAGCAGATTTCCTTTCTTATCTTTGATAAAGGCGTTGATCTGTTTGTATTTTCCACCTAATTTCTTTGTGCTGTTGTACAGTTCTTTCATATTCCCTTTATTTGCTGCTTCTACTGCCTCTTTAGCTAATTCATCTATATATTTCCTCTTATCCCTTTTAATGCATCTTCTCACTTCTTTGTTCACCTCTGTGTAAGCTTCCTGTGTCTTGGCTTTATTACTTCTTGTTTTGCTTTTATTTATGTCTGCTTTCTTGTTCTTTCTTTCTTTAATTTTATCCAGGGTCTCTGCTGTCATCCATGCCTTATTCTGGCGTTCTCTTTTCCCCAGTGTTTCTTCGCATGTCTCTTTCCATATATTTTTTACCCGTTTCCAATGATCTTCTATATTTATTGTATTTTCTAGTTGTTGGAGGACTTGGTATTTGTTTGATATTGTGACTGCGAATTTATCTTTAATTCCTTGTTCTTTAAGAAACCCTACATTGAAATACGTTCTGCCCTTATTCGTTGTAGTATACCTTTTTAATTTAATTTTAAGTTTGGCTAACAGCAGATGATGATCAGAAGCTATATCTGCCCCTCTATATACTTTTACATCCTGTAAGGATGACTTAAACTTATTATTAATACATATGTGATCAATTTGATTTTCCGTTCTATGATCTGGTGACACCCATGTAGCTTTGTGTATTCTTTTATGTTGGAATATTGTTCCTCCTAGGCTCATTTGATTAAGGGCGCAGAAATTCACAAATATCTCTCCATTCTCGTTTATATCTCCAAGTCCATGTTTTCCCATAACCTCTTCAAAGCCTCTGTTGTCTGATCCTACCTTAGCATTTAGGTCTCCCATCAAGATTATAATATCCTTGGCTCGTCTTGCATCCATCTGGCATTGTAGCTGTTTATAAAAATCATCTTTAACTGAGTCATCTTTATCGTTGGTTGGTGCATAGCATTGTATAATGTGTAATTTTATTTTGTTTTTGGTTGTTCTAAATGTTGCTCTCACCAGTCTTGGTCCCACTGCCTCCCATTCTATTAGTGTCTTCTGTGCATTCTTTGATAGCATTATAGCTACCCCTTCGCTATGTTGTGCTCCTGGTTCCTGGTGTCCTGATGATAAAATCATCTCCCCTGTATTCAATTTTATTCTCTCCGCTCCCAGCCATCTTGTTTCACACATTCCCAGAATATCTATCTTGTAGTTGTTCATTTCTGCTGCCACTTGTGCCGCTTTTCCCTGTTCGTTAAGGGTACGAACATTCCAGGTGCCAATTCTGGATGATTTCCTGGTAGACAAAGGGTGAGTCGGCAACCCGGACTCCTTATGGCTTTCTCCGGATTGCGTCATACGTCTCTTAGACAGAGAGCCCTTCTCTTTCCTGGTTGACGGATTTACTTTATCTTTCTTTGACTTGTTCATGTTTGTGAAGTTTTTTCGGCTTATTTTTTTACAGTATGGGATAGCCAGTCCCATGCCTAACCCTCCTTTCTCGCCTCTTACGAACATGCCTGGTAGGGTACAGCGCCGCTATTCTTTACTTCCCTTTCGGGCCCCGGCAGCGCACGGGCGTGCATTTAATCTCAGTAGAGGTTATTTTTTCTTATTGTTCTTGCATCTAGGATATAGGTCTAGCATTGGTAGCACAACATTGGGATGAAGATAGGTCTATTTGATGTCTTGTAACCACCTTCTTCTTGATCAACCCTGATGCGTTGCCTAGAAACCATGTCTTCCATTATTGTACTTTCCAGCCTATTGTCTTGATATATATATATATATATATATATATATATATATATATATATATATATATATATTTTTTTTTTTTTTTGGTCTGTCGACCTGTTGAGCCGTAACTGACACATAGGGCATAGACTCGGATGCTCTTTCCCTATTTCGAAATGTTCTTTCTAGCAGTCTCAATCCTTGCAAGGATCTTTTATCAAATCTCACTATTTGTCTCAGATCTGTGCAAGTATCTAGATCTCATGAAGGCAGCCGATTCCTGCTGCCTTTGCCTCTCTGATCAATGTTCTTCTCAATGTTTCTCTGGGTCGGCCGTTTTTCCTCCTACCTGTTGTTTTCCACTTGAGGACTTGCCTTGCTATTCCGTTATTATACATCGATCGTCTGCGTGGAGCTGTTTGTTTCTGGATCTGTAGGCTTCTCTTGTGTTGTTTTTTTTATGGGATTAGTGTTCCTCTTTTGTTCGACTGTGGACTTGTCCTGTGTTTTCTTCTTCCTGTTGGGTCTTTGTTCTTGCACGATTGGCTTATCCGCTAACGGTTTGGTGCGGATTTCTTCTAGTCAAGTGGTCTTGTCTTGTGTTGCTTCGTGTCGGATCTGAGTTCTTTCTGGACTGGTTTCTCTGATACTGGATTTGAAAGGTCTTCATCAGTTGTCGTGGTAGGTCACTCTTGTTTTGTTTGTTGTCTATTGGGTCTGAATTATTATTCTTTCATGGTCGGGCAGTGGCTTTCTGTGTGTGTGTACATCATCTTTTCTTGATTACTGAAGGTTACCAGTGGTTGATTGGCGATTACTCTAATTTTCTTGTTTGTTTGTAATTCGTTCCACTCTATGCCATTTATTTTCCTTAGAGATTTATTTTTAAATGCGTTCACTTTGTCACTAAAAGTATAGATTGGTTGGAACTGCTATACATTCTGTTGTCTGTGCTAGCCGAAGACAGCTCATAGGGTAGAAATTATACAGACTCTCCCATGACCGAGAAATTTCCAGAACGCTCATTCTGTCTCGTCGGTTAGTAACTATGATCTATCTTTACGACACATAGTACCATTGCTGGTGTATGTGGGGGGGGGGGGGGGGGCAACGATAGAGGGATAGAGGCCGCTTGGTCAAGCAGTCGCCACGACGTGTGAGACTCAAGATTTATATTTCATCCATGATAGAAACAATTCTTTCTGTCTACCGCAGGCTTCGATCACCGGCTTTTCAGCCAGCGGAACAGTGGTTTTAGCCGCACGGCCACGCGCCTTAATGTTAAAAAAAGTATTAATTAAATATGATAACTGAAGATACATATGTTTTAAATTATCTGGTTTTTGTTGATATGGATTGTTATCTCCACGAAAGATGTAATGAATGTCATTGTTATCAGTACTGAATATGCAAGTATCTATATATATATATATATATATATATATCTATATATATATATATATATATATATATATATATATATATATATATATATATATATATATATAATTAATTAGAGATTGTGTGCATTAAAAATGTTGATAAGGAAACAGAATGTGTGGTCTATATATCTAAAGTCACGCAGTTAGTAAATGGGTGAAGAAAACGTTTGTGATGTGTTACGAGGCTAATTATGTTACATCGAAGCTGACATAACACAGAATTTGTACAAGGTGTTTGACAATCACAGAGTTGTGTTGCTTTTTAGTTTCCTTGTATTTTGATTTAACTTTCCTGTTGAAGATGTGTTTTGTTTTTAATTCAATGACCCCTAATCTCAAGGTCAATTATTGGGCATATGGGTAACCAGTTTATTTATTTATTTTTCTTTTAAATTGACCCTCTTCACAAAGTGAATGCGATTGAACCATTAGTCTTATCGGAGAAGGACCATACATAATACGCCCAGATTGAGCGCGTAACAAATCCTTAGCAGTTGAATATTGAATTAAAAGTAGGTTGTATGTCCAGTTTTCTTAGCCAACCCAGCCGCTGGCAGAAATGGGTACCAGGGTAGTACTCTGAGAAGGTGAGGAATGCCGCCTCGCATCGTAAGCTTCCATGTTTGAAGCGACACTATCCAGAAGTCTCCGAACACTTCTGGATAGGCGGCCGAGCACATATGAGTGAAAACTCGCATGCTAAGATGCTGATTCAAGTCTCGTACTTGACTTTGACCTCTCTACTAGTGTTTTAAAGTAAGCGAACAAAACACATTGTTTGAAAGGTTATGTCGGCTGTTGGGTTGTATCTAGAGTCAGCTTATCCCTAATTTTCTTTGGGTGCCCAGCTCAGCACGCGCATTAATTCAGCAGTTGTCTTCCTCCCTTGTCTTGGTGCTGAGGATCTGACATTCTTCCCTGGCGTATGGGGATTTGTGTCTGTTCATTTTTGGTCGGTGCCAGTTCATTTTTGGGTGGTGTCAGTTCATTTTGGGTGGTGTCAGTTCATTTTTGGGTGGTGTCAGTTCATTTTTGGGTGGTGTCAGTTCATTTTTCGTCGGTGTCAGTTCATTTTTGTTTGGTGTCAGTTCATTTTTTTTTGTGTCAGTTCAATTTTTGGTTGGTGTCAGTTCATTTTTGTTTGGTGTCAGTTCATTTTTGGTTGGTGTCAGTTCATTTTTCGTCGGTGTCAATTCATTTTTGTTTGGTGTCAGTTCATTTTTTTTGTGTCAGTTCAATTTTTGGTTGGTTGGTGTCAGTTCATTTTTGTTTGGTGTCAGTTCATTTTGGTCGGTGTCAGTTCATTTTGTTTGTGTCAGCTCATTTTTGTTTGGTGTCAGTTCATTTTTGTTTGGTGTCAGTTCATTTTTGTTTGGTGTCAGTTCATTTTTAGTCGGTGTAAGTTCATTTTTGGTCGGTGTCAGTTTTTTTTAAATCGGTGTCAGTTCATTTGGCTTAATGAGTTCTTTGGATGGTGTTGGGTGGACTGTCTTGTGTTTTTGTGAATTTACTTAGGGTAAGCGGATGTCCTCATCTGTTTTAATGTCTAGTTTCCCTGGCGTTCCTGGTCGACTCGTTTGATCTCCTTTGGTCTGTTTCCAACAGGGCCTCTTCTTCAGGATGGATACCTCGACGTCGGTGATCTCTGCGTCATCCTGGGTTATGCTAACATTTGTCTTTCGCTCGTGAGCTGATCCCTTCAGTTTCATTTCCTTCATTGGCTTGGGTCAAGCTGTTTGTTTCTGGATCTGTTGGCCTCTCTTGCGTGTGTGTGTGTGTGTGTGTTTTTATGGGATTAGTGTTCCTCTTGACAAAATCACTAACATAGAATTATGGAAATGTACCAGTCAAATACCAGTGGGTACAGAGATACAATGAAGACGATGGCGCTGGATAGTGCACACACTGCGGAAGCCAACTGAGAGTATTACACAACAGGCCCTTTTATGGAATCCCCAGGGAAAAGACAAAGAGGAAGACCAACAAATTCTTGGAGAAGACAGACAGTAGCAGAGATGAAGATGATGGGAGAAGACATGGAATGATCTTAAAAGAATGGCAAGAATCAGAACGGCTTGGAAAGTGTTTGTTGAAGACCTATGCTCCACAGGGATCTGAAAGGTATAAGAAGAAGAGTGTTCTTCTTGTTCCATTGTGGACTTGTCCTGTTTTTTCTTCTTACTGTTAGGTCTTTGTTCTTGCTTGATTGGCTTATCCGCTATCGGTTTGGTGCGGATTTCTTCTAGTTAAGTGGTCTTGTTTTGTATTGCTTCATGTCGGATCTGAGTTCTTTCTGGACTGGTTTCTCTGCTACTGGATTTGAAAGGTCTTCATCCGTTGCCGTGGTAGGGTCCTCTTGTCTTGTGTTACTTCATGTCGGATCTGAGTTCTTTCTGGACTGGTTTCTCTGCTACTGGATTTGAAAGGTCTTCATCCGTTGCCGTGGTAGGGTCCTCTTGTCTTGTGTTACTTCATGTCGGATCTGAGTTCTTTCTGGACTGGTTTCTCTGCTACTGGATTTGAAAGGTCTTCATCCGTTGCCGTGGTAGGGTCCTCTTGTTTTGTTTGTTGTCTATTGGGTCTGCATCTTATTCTTTCATGTTCGGGCAGTGGCTTTCCCTGTGTGTGTGTGTAATCTGCAGTACGAACATGCTGTTCGCCTTTCCGGTAGTGGCACACAAATCTTTGAAGTTCTGATTTCTTTTCCTCTGGGTCTTATCGTGGCGTATTCGGGGATTATCACATCCTTCGAGGTTCTGAATTTGAACCCCCACTTGTCTACTACGATATTGCCTTGTTCTACTCCAGCATCTTTGTCGCCGTTCATTTTTGTTAAGATATTTTCCTAGTGCTGTTTTTTTATAATGATTGTGGTAGCCAGTGGATGAAACCACAAGTTCGTTCCTCTTCAAGGTGTCTTATTTAAATGTCAACTGTTGGTGTCTGCAAAAGCATTGACCTATTGCTGCAATAGCATTGACCTATTGCTGCAATAGCATTGACCTATTGATGCAATAGCATTGACCTATTGCTGCAATAGCATTGACCTATTGCTGCAATAGCATTGACCTATTGATGCAATAGCATTGACCTATTGCTGCAATAGCATTGACCTATTGCTGCAATAGCATTGACCTATTGCTGCAATAGCATTGACCTATTGCTGCAATAGCATTGACGAATTGCTAAGACTCTAGCCATGATTCAAACGAGCATCAGAGCGTAGTGTCAAGAACCACAGTCTTGCATTTGCAAAACGGTGTAGTGTGAACATACCATTCGGACGCACACCTGCGAGCTCCATGATAACAATCATCATGTTTGAGTCTGTAATCTTGGACACATCTGGTCCCAAGACTGTGGCCTCTACTGTGGATGTCTCCTCCTATATAATATATATATATATTTTTTTTTTTTTATTTATTTATTTATTTATATATTTCCCTCTGTAAAAGTACTGTTCACTGTGAGGTATTGAGGTGATTGTTCTAATATAAATAAACAAGCTGCCGATGCTGCTTTAAATGACGTATTGCGCTGTTTTGGTCGTGTCTATTACTTCACAACACCCCCCCCCCCCACCCTTCCTCTCCTCCTCCTTTCCCAGTTCATACAAAAGCTGACGATCTTATCTCTTGCTTAGTTTTCATTGGTTGAATAGTTGTCGATCCAGAGCCAATGAATTTCTGTCTCTTTACTTTAAGCAATGTAGTGGGGTTTTTTTAAATATTTATTTACACAGGGTATACACAGGGTATCAGTGGAATGGCTATCTACCTACAAACAGACCAGTCATACTGTGTACATTAAGAATAAACAGAGAGAAATAACAAATATGTCGACAGAATAGAGACTTAGAATAAAGTAGATGTTTGTGTTTGTTACCGTTTTTTCTCACTCGTGTGGCTGCCGATGTTGTGACCATGGTCAGGGAAGACAAGATTAGAGCCACTGTCAGCTGTCACGCATGTAACAGACGACTAAGGAGATTTTGGTCGAGATATTCACCAGTGTAAGGAGCTTGAACACCTGAGCTGAAGCCACCTGTAGTGCTTTCGTTAGTGTATAACGAGAGTGCTTCATGCTGTGTGACGTTGTATAACGAGAGTGCTTCATGTTGTGGGACGTTCTGATGAGAGAATATGAGCACTTTCGAGTTGTCCATTGTGCAATGTAGATCATTTGTCGAATAAACTAGACATGCAATTTTTCACATACTTGTTTATAACAGGCAAAAGCAGATTTCCAAAAGAATGAGGAATATACTGTATACTCCATTTTTGACAATAGAAACAAGAAAAAGAGTTTTTAAATATTGTGTTGAGCCAGTCTTAACATATGGATGTGAGTCAGGGACAATAGGACAACAGACAACAAAATCACTGGAGGCTATAGAAACGTGGTTTTACAGAAGAATGTTGAGAATACCATGGTGAGCTAAGATGAAAAATGAAAACGTTCTGAAAGAGGCCAAAGCAAAAAGAGAGATAATTTCCTAAATTAGGAAGAAACAATCATCATGTTTGGCCATGTAATGAGAAGAGAACAGTTGGAATATATTGTGATAACTGGAAAATGAAGGGACGAAGAGATAGAGGGAATCAAAGAGAAAAGATACCAGACAGTTTAAGAGAAATGGCTTTACAGAAGGTCAACAACAGAAATGATAAATAATTGTCGAGGTCGAGAGTTGTGGAGAGACATGATCACATACGCCAACAGGCATGGCACTTGATGATGATAACCCAGTTTAAGATTTCAGATGTTGGCCTACTTATTTTTGGAGATTGGCCACTAATAGGGGTGGCGCAAAGATTAATATGTCCTAGACTTCATTTTCTGAAACCGTTGCTTTCGTCTATTGTGTCCAGTCTGAAGATTTAAGATTTGCTTTTTCATGTCAGGCTATTGATGGCGTCATGTCGATGACATTGTTACCTTTTTCCTCATAGTATTGGGTTTACTCTTCCATAACTACTTGATTCTCTAGAAGAGTACTGTTAGTCTGTCTTAGGGAATCATAGGATTCCCGTACGGGTTCGATCCTGCTTCGGACCATATGTTGTTCTTTGTTTTTTTTCTGTTGCTGTTTGTTTATTTGTAATTTTTTCTGAGTGCTGTAATACATACCTTTTCCTCCTATGATTCCCTGAATGATCGCCTCGGAAGTTTCCCTCTATAATAATATTCATTTATTATTATTTGTCTCTAGTCTGTCTTAGATTTGTTGAATATGAACTGTCTCACTCACTACGGTGACATTTCTTTAACGGTTTTATCACTAGTCACACTCTCATCCAGAGTATACGAACACATTCTCCGCAATCCTGTATGAACTCACAGGTACTGTACGCTAGCACTCACGAATAACAGCCGTATTGTGCAGACGCCTTCAGCCATTGACAGAGATTAGCAGAGAGACACTTCAGGCAGGCGTGTCACAACAATCAGGCACCACCATGTACACACACTGAATGCTTTCCTGTTCAAATTTCGTTATAATACATTCACTGGTGGTAGAATTGTTGAGGAAATGTCTGCCTCGGTAGCGAGTGAGGCCCCCTGATTAATGTAATAGTAACATATTAATGTTAACATTTGTTAATGGAAAATAATTATCTCCCTGTAATTAGAAAATAAACATTGAACATTGTTCCCGTCAATAATAAAAATATGGAGGACATTTTAATTATGTAAATGGTAAATGAAAAGTGAAATAAGTAGCATATCCTTTACAGGACATTACTATTACCACAGCAGTTCTGGCTGTGTAAATGTCTGTACCAAGTATTTTCTTTAGACATTTATTGTCAAAGCATTGTTCAAGTTCAAAGCATTAGAAAATAAACATCTAAAGATACTCGCTAAAACGTTGAACTAATTAAAAACAAACGAGGAAATTAGAGAAATCGTCAATCAACCACTAATTCAGTAATCAAGAAAAGACCTTGGACATGTGATCAGAAGAGATAATCACCGAATTGCAAAGCAAGCCCTCAAGTGAGAAACAACAGATAAAAGAACCCAGGCCGACCCAGAGAAACACTGTGAAGAACATTGATCAGAGACAAAGGCAGCGGGAATCGGCTCCCTCGATGAGATCGAGATGCTTACACAGAACAGAGACAAATGGGAAGATTTGATAAAAGATCTTTGCAAGGATTGAGACTAATAGAGAGAAAATTTAGAAAAAAAAGTATCTGGGACTATGCCCACTGGGCCAGCCACGGCTCGAAGTGTCGATAGATAGATAGAAATGTCTAGGCATTATACGTCAGTGGTTTGCCATTGCATTCTGACGGTAGGCGCGGCCCTGGGGACGGTAATCCAATGAGTCGATATTTCTTTATAAAAACCGCTCTCAGATGGACTTGTTATGAATAAAAGGAGAAATATTGCTTTTTTTAAAGTTTTCTTTTATGAACAAAATATTGTTTTTGTAAATAGTAATTATTATTATTTTCCAATATCTCTAAAAACAAAGTATAATTTAATCTGTCTTTCGATGCATCAGTGTAACATGGACAATCACTGTTGGTTGATCTAGCAAAAAGAGTACAGGTATGAAAATGAGATGTTAAAGAGATATTACATATCTTGTATAGGCCGTATCACCAATGAAATGTTAAAGAGAGATATTACATATCTTGTATAGACCGTATCACCAATGAAATGTTAAAGAGAGATATTACATATCTTGTATAGGCCGTATCACCAATGAGATGTTAAAGAATGATATTACATATCTTGTATAGACCGTATCACCAATGAAATGTTAAAGAAAGATATTACATATCTTGTATAGACCATATCACAAATGAGATGTTAAAGATATTACATATCTTGTATAGACCATATCACCAATGAGATGTTAAAGATATTACATATCTTGTATAGACCACATAAGAAATGAGATGTTAAAGAGAGATATTACATATCTTGTATAGACCGTATCACCAATGAGATGTTAAAGAGAGATATTACATATCTTGTATAGACCGTATCACCAATGAGATGTTAAAGAGAGATATTACATATCTTGTATAGACCGTATCACCGATGAAATGTTAAAGAGAGATATTACATATCTTGTATAGACCGTATCACCAATGAAATGTTAAAGAGAGATATTACATATCTTGTATAGACCGTATCACCAATGAAATGTTAAAGAGAGATATTACATATCTTGTATAGACCATATCACCAATGAAATGTTAAAGAGAGATATTACATATCTTGTATAGACCGTATCACCAATGAGATGTTAAAGAGAGATATTACATATCTTGTATAGACCGTATCACCAATGAAATGTTAAAGAGAGATATTACATATCTTGTATTGACCGTATCACCAATGAAATGTTAAAGAGAGATATTACATATCTTGTTTAGACCGTATCACCAATGAGGAAATGCAAAGGATTCAATGATCCATGGGACCATTTTAAGATGTAATGCTCCTGGCAAAAGAAATTAAATTAAATGGTACACACACGTTACAAGATCTACAGGCTTTTCTAAGACCATTCTTCAGAGCCCAGTGCAAGACAAAAGATATCAATGCAGACAGAGAAGTGGGAAGGTAAAGGTAAAGTAAAGACTTGAATCAGCATCTTAGCGCGCGAGTTTTCACCCATATGTGCTCGGTCGCCATTCCAGAAGTGTTCGGAGACTTCTGGATAGTGTCGCTTCAAGCATCGAAACGGACGATACAAGGCGGCGTTTCCCCCCATAACAATATGTGTTTGCTATTAATTATCTTCAGCCCTTAATTGTGAAGGTTGGAGGAAATAATGATGCTATCATCAAGAGTGTTCCACTGACCACCAGGTTATGAAACTTATGAACTGGTGAAGGTTGTAGCAGCTTTACCAATGTGGATGTCAATTTCTCTATTTGAAAATGAGGACAAAATAATTTTATGAAATTAATTAATAAGAACAATTCATTAGCTCTGTCGAACAAAGGTAAATTAGACCAAAATAATATTTATGTAAGTAGTTTAAAAGAATAAAACAACTCATGTTCAATCGGCTCCGACATTTGAGTTCAGCTTTAATCAGATTGGTTGGTTTCTGTCTCTTTCAGAAAAGCCAGAAGCTGTAGAACCAGCTGAGGGGCAGCTACTGTGTAAGGTTTGTGGGGATATTGCCAATGGTGTCCACTTTGGAGTCACAACCTGTGAGGGTTGTAAGGTGAGTGAGCTATCATGAGCTGTCCATATATTATCTATCATCATAGATCATATAGAGAGTATAGTTCTTTGCTTTAATATAATTCATTTGGAAAGAGTGAGAAAGTTGCAATTTTTTTTTATTAGCAGAACTTTATAACTGTCATAACATTATTAATTTTAATCAAGATACTGGTCATGATTCCTTTATTCTTCGGTATATTAATGAACCTAGTTTTATATAGCAATAAAAAATGTAGTAAAAGAGTTCTTAAATGTTATGTAGATCTAGTCTTGACATATGGATTTGAATCATGAACAATAGGACAACAGACAAGAAAATCACTGGAGTCTGTAGAAATGTGATTTTAAAGAAGAATGTTGAGAATACCTTGGACAGCTAAGAAGAGTAATGAAAATGTACTGAAAGAGGCCAAAGCAAAAAGAGAACTAATTTCCAATATTAGGAAGAAATCATCATTTTTTGTCCATGTAATAAGAAGAGAACAACTGGAATATATTGTAACAACTGGGAAAATTGAGGGACGAAGAGATAGAGGGAAGCAAAGAGAAAATATACCAGACAGCTTAAGAGAATGGCTTGGCAGAAGGTCAACAACAGAAATGATAAATAACTGTCGAGATCGAAAGTTGTGGAGAGACATGATCACCTACGCCAGCAGGCCTGGTACTTGATGATGATGATAAAATGTAGTATAAATTGCAGTATAGACATCTTATCTAAAGAGGATGAAATGGAATGGGAGGCTAACCCCCACATTCATCTGTTGAAGAATTGGGGTTGGAAGTTCGTGTGAGGGAAGAACAAGTTTGCTCTGTGGGTGGCAATGAAAACTCACAATCAGCATGTAACAGGAACAGTCAACGTACACATTTTGCATTGACTTTTGAAAAAGTAGTGGGGCTGATATGGGAATGCCCAGACTGCAGTGATGCTGCTTCATGAAACCAAAACAAGAAAAAACATTGTAATGGTTGCTTACAGCTTATACTTCTTGTTGCAGTCAATCAAAAAAAAAAATAATTAAAAAATGAGGGAAAATCAAACTGACAAAAGTGGACTTGCTGGATTGCATGGTACAGAGTTCACATATAGTAAATACCAGTGAATGTATGTCTGATTTCATACCTCTTGTAAGCTTCAGAAACATTGACAGATTAGGTTTATTTGCTTTCATCAAAAAGTGCATTTTATTTATCATTGTGGAAATTTTGCAGCATTTAGAAAGTGATAATGTACTGAGTCTAGTACATCATCATCAAGTACCAGCTTGTTGGCATAGGTGATCAAGTCTCTCCACAACTTTCGATCCCGACAGTTATTTATCATTTCTATTGTTGACCTTCTGGCAAGCCATACTCTTAAGTTGTCTGGTATCCTTTCTCTTTGCTTCCCTCTATCTCTTCATCCCTCAAATTTCCTAGTTGTTACAATATATTCCAGTTGTTCTCTTCTCATTACATGGCCAAAATATGATGATTGTTTCTTCCTAATATTGGAAATTTGCTCTCTTTTTGTTTTGGCCTCTTTCAGAACATTTTCATTACTCTCCTTAGCTGTACGTGGTATTCTCAACATTCTTCTGTAAAACCACATTTCCAAAGACTCCAGTGATTTCTTGTATGTTGTCCTATTGTCCATGATTCACATCCATATGTTAAGACCAGCTCTACATAACATTGAAGAACTTTTTTTCATGTTTCTGTTGTCAAAAATGGATTGCATCGTATGTTCCTCATTTTTTGGAAAGCTGCTTTTGCCTGAGCCATTCAGCATCTCACCTCTGTTGTACATCCTCCGTTTGAGAGTACATGCATCACATTTAGAAATTGATAATTTACAGCGTCTAGTACATGCCTCACATTTAGAGAGTGATAATATACAGAGTCTAGCAAATGCCTCACATTTAGAGAGTGATAATATACAGAGTCTAGTACATGCCTCACATTTAGAAAGTGATAATGTACAGAGTCTAGTACATGCCTCACATTTAGAAAGTGATAATGTACAAAGTCTAGTACATGCCTCACATTTAGAAAGTGATAATGTACAGAGTCTAGTACATGCCTCACATTTAGAAATTGATAATGTACAGAGTCTAGTGCATGCCTCACATTTAGAAAGTGATAATGTACAGAGTCTAGTACATGCCTCACATTTAGAAATTGATAATGTGCAGAGTCTAGTACATGCCTCACATTTAGAAAGTGATAATGTACAGAGTCTAGTACATGCCTCACATTTAGAAAGTGATAATGTACAGAGTCTAGTACATGCCTCACATTTAGAAATTGATAATGTACAGAGTCTAGTACATGCCTCACATTGAGAAAGTGATAATGTTCAGAGTCTAGTACATGCCTCACATTTAGAAATTGATAATGTACAGAGCCTAGTACATGCCTCACATTTAGAAATTAATAATGTACAGAGCCTAGTACATGCCTCACATTAGAAATTAATAATGTATAGCGTCTAGTACATGCCTCACATTTAGAAATTGATAATGTACAGAGCCTAGTACATGCCTCACATTTTTCAAATTGATATTTTTATGGAAGTGGTTTAAATTTATGACATCACACAAACAACTAAATAAAATGTTCAGCTAAAATAGATTTAGTAGTAAATACTTATCCATGAATTATATTTTAGTAGTTATTACTCATAACAAAAGGTTCTAAGTTTGGACAATTGTGAGAGTTTCTGAGGTGCAAATTTCAATCTTTAAACACATAAGTATTGTTTTTTCAATTTTTTAAATAGAAAATCTTTTAATCACTTTAAATGATTTATAGAAGAAGCTTGTGTATTTATCTCCTTTGAAAGGCTCAAATGAGGAAATGAACTAAAGTAGCAGTGACAAACAGCTGGCTACGCAATATTTGTTTCATTTTCATGACCTAGTTTCTGGATTTCTATAAATATTCATCAGAGAATGGCACAAATGTGGATAGATGTGAAGAGGGCCTGTGTACATAGAGATTGATGTCCAGATGGACAAACAAACATAAGGACATATATATGTCTGTGTGAGGATCTGGTATACACGTCATCATCATCATGTGCAATACCATTTGGCGTAGGCAATTATGTCCTTCCACAATCTTCTATCTACAGTGCATTGTATCAGTTCTGTTGTTGACTGTTTTCCATGCCATGACACCAAGCTATCCAGTAATTTCTCTTTTTGTTGTCTGTGATCTCTTTTTCCCTGTATTTTGCCAGATGTAACCAAGTATTCCAACTTTCCTCTTCTCATGATGTTCCCAAAAAATGTTGATTGTTTGAGGGGAGCTCCCTTTTTATGTTGGCCTCTTTGAGAATTTCCTCATTGGTCTACTTAGCTGTCCATGGAACTTTCAACATTCTTCTGAGAAATTCCATCAATGTGGCCTCTAATCGTCTTTTTATTTGTTTGTCCACTGACCCTGTTTCGCCTTCATAGGCCAAAATTGGCTTTATATAGCACCAATGAACTCTCTTTATCACTTCTATTGTTCAGATATATACATGAATAGTAAAATGCTCAGGCAGTGAGAATAAAATAGAGAAAAAGGATGACAGATAATAAAACAGTAAGAATGTAAGATGCACATTTAATATTTGTAATGTACAGAAAAGCAATAAAAATAGCAGATAGTAAGAATAGTAGACAGGCAGTAAGAATATCATATATGTGTATGTATATATATATATTATATATATATATATATATATATATATATATATATATATATATATATATACTTGCAATAAAGAGTGCAATGATCATCATTTTATACTGTACCAGTTGACATTGGTGATAACGGCCTTCCATAATTTTCTGTCAACAGTGCATTATATCATTTTTGTTGTTGACTATTTTCTGTGCTACGACACCAAGCTAACTAGTATCTTTTCTCTTTTTCGTCCATGATCTCTCTTTTCCTGTATTTTGCCATTTGTAACCAAGTCCAACAAATTTCATGGATATAAAAATAATTACAAATGTAGAATTTTTTTTACGAACATGAGAAACCATAAAAATCATCAGAATCTTAAGGAAGAGACAGTCTAAATTTATTGGACATGAGTTGCGAAAAGAAGGCATTGAAAATACTATAACAATGGGCAGTATGAATGAAAAAAAAAAGCAGAGGAAAATCACAAGAAAAAATATTAAACAGCTTAATGGCATAATAAAAGATCAACGACTGAAATTTTGACATGTATGGAGGACCATGCCTGTGCCAACCGACATGGCACCTAATTGTCATGATGATTCCTACTTTCCTCTTCTCATTGTGCACGAAAAAATATTGATTGTTTCTTTCTGATGTTTTTTTGGAGCTCCCTTTTTATGTTGGCCTTTTTGAGAATTACTTTATTAGTCTTATTAGTTGTCCAGGAAGCACTCAACACTCTTCTGAGAAATACCATCTCTGTGGCCTCTAATCATTTCATTTTTTTTTCATTTGTCTGTTTACTGTTCATGAAATGCTTCAATAGGTCAGAACTGGCTCTATATAGCACCGATGAACTCTCTTGCTCACTTCTATCCACCTAGACATGTTGTGCAAGATGTTTTTCATTTTCCAGAATGCTGTTCTGTTTCTTTTTTTTCTGCTGTTCATCTTTGAAAACTATCTATCTATTGTCCTTTTGAGCCGAAGACGGCACATAGGGCAGAACTAGAATCTCAAAAACAGAAACCTTGCATGCCAAAATGGCACATATTGCAGAAATCACTGCCTCTAAAATCTATGGCTCTGTTTCCATATCAATAGTTTTTACAATAACAGCTTGTCAAGCCATCGATCAGTCTCCTTAGTCGCCTCTTACGACATGATTGGAAGGTCACAGTGTCACTATTCTTTACTCATAATGAGACCCCAGTAACACACAGGAAAACTGCCTGAATAAAAATTTAGGTAAGAGAAAGAGTATCTGGGTCTATGCCTTATGGGCTGGCTACGGCTCGAAAGGTCAATAGATAGATAGATAGATAGTTCATCTTTCATCTGATTATTATGCCCATGTGTTTTAGGTTCTTTAATTGTTTCAGATTTGTCCCACTTATTTTTATAAACATATGATTAGAGTGTAAAATAAACAATAACAAAATCAGATAATTATCATCCATACCTGAAGGACCCATGCGAGGCATTATGCGTTTGTGTACTGTGTTGAGATCCTTCTGTGTTATCAATCAAGAGCTAGGAGTGCCACCAGGTGCTGAGAACAGTGCAGTATTGATAGTCTCCCATATACAATGAACAAACAGTTATAAAAACATACATTAAAAATAAAAATAGCAGATAAACAAACCAGTTATACAGTGTACATTAAGAATAAACAGACAGAAAATAGAAATAACAAATATATAGACAGAATAATCATAGGCTGTTTTTGAGTCAAACATTAAGGACAAAAAGAACAGATGAAGTCTTGTATACTTTAAAGTATATAAATATAGTTTTTGGTGTTTTAATATCATAATCATTGAGTGCCATCTCCGCATCGAAGGTTGGATACCATTTTTCATAGCATTAAAATTACTTTTTGCCATTCCTATTCTTTTGTTTTTTTCAGTTGTACATTTTCCAACACTGGTTATAGTATGTCCAAGGTAGTTGTAGCTCTGAACTGTCTCCAGCTCTATTCATACAACTTTGATATCCAATTGTTGGTTTTGAGTATTTGCTTTGTGTATGATCAATGTTTTAGTTTTTGTATGTTTTAATAAGTGGAATAAAAACATGTAAACTAAAACAAAGGACAACTTAAATAGATTAGAGTAATTATAGAGTAGATTGATGTCTATATGGATTAATTGTGAACAATTTAATCCTCAGAAATTCTTCCGACGTGGTTTGAAAGAGAACAGAACATACACGTGTAAAGGGAATATGCATTGTTCCATCAACCCACGCATGCGCAACAACTGCCGGCATTGTCGCTACCAGAAGTGCCTTTATGAAGGGATGTCTCGAGAAGGTATGATATAATTTTCTTCATTTGTAACAAATAAGAAATAACATATATTCTGAATGTGTGACAGAGACTATGTGAATAGTTGGAATAACATGTTGGCAACTGAGAAAAAACAAGCTAATTTGTGTTTTTAGCAGAATAAAGAACAGATGTTCTATGTTTGTAACAAATGAATCATCATCATTATCATCATGTGCCATACCGATTGGCATAGACGATCATGTCCTTCCACGATTTTCTATCCACCGTGCATCGTATCATTTCTGTTGTTGACAATGTCATGATTTCAAGCTATCTAGTATTTTCTCTCTTTGATGTCTGCGATCTCTCTTTCCCTGTATTTTGCCAGTTGTAACCAAGTATTCCAACTTTCCTCTTCTCATGATGTGCCCAAAAAATGTTGATTATTTCTTTCTGATGTTTTTTAGGAGATCTCTATTTGTGTTGGCCTCTTTGAGAATTTCCTCGTTGGTCTTTTTAGCTGTCCAGGGAACTTTCAACATTCTTCTGAGAAATCCCATCTCTGTGGCCTCTAATCATCTTTTCATTTGTTTGTCTACTGTCCACGATTGGCTTCCACAGGTCAGAATTTGCTCTATATGGTACTGATGGACTCTCTTTCTCACTTCTATTGACATAGATTAGATGCATAAAACACTTTTCATTTTCTGAAATGCTATTTTGGTTTGAGCTATTCTGCTTTTTATTTCTGTGGTGCATCTTCCATCTGATTTTATTATTGTGCCCAAGTATTTGATGCGTTGCACTTGTTTCAGATTTGTCCTGTTTATTTTTATGATGCATGATGGTGATGATTGTTTTGTCGATATGACCATTACTTCTGTTTTCTCACAATTATGACTGAGACTTCTCTTGTTACTTTCTTTTACTATTATGTCTATCATTTCATTTCTTGTAGTTCATTCTCTGTCTCTGCTATTAAGACTGTGCCATCTGAATTTCAGAAATTATTTATGTGACCATTGACTTCAATTCCTTTTTTGTCTACTATTGATCTCATAATATTTTCACTGTAAAGGAAAACAAATCCGACGACAGAGCACAGCCTTGTCTGACTCCTTGTTTTATAAATTGGAATTGTCCTGTTTGGTTGCTAATTCGTATAGCTGCTTTTTGTTGCCAGTACATGTTTTTTATGATTCACAGATCCTTGCCATCAATGTTTAATTTCTGCAGCACCGTATTTCCACATGCTTTACTTTGTCAACTGCTTTTATGTAGTCTATAAAGCACAAATATAGATCTTTCTTTACCTCTATAGCTCTTTCTGTCAATGTTCTCAGGATGTATATTGTGTTATCGCCCTTTCCTTCCACAAATCTATATTGTTCCTCACTTATTTCTAGTTTTATTTTGTTCCTTATACATTTTATGATGATTCTTAGTAATATGATGGTCTTCACAATCAGTGGTGCCTGACTTTTTTGGTATGGCTACAAAGATAGATTTGAGTAGATCTTCGGGTATGTGTCCAGTGTTATATATGTCATTGAGTAGTTTTGTTATGACTTGTACTCCCAGCTCTCTTAATGCATTTATCTCTTCGATTTTTATATTTTCAAGACCCAGAGTTTTGCCTCTTTTCATGTGTTGAATTTTTCCCTTCACTTCACTCTACATTATTGGTGGTCCTGTGTCTTTTAATTGTTTAGCTCTGGTCTTTCATCATCATAGAGTTCACTGATATATTCTGTCCATCTTTCCATTATCTTCTCCTGTCCCATTATTATATTTCCTTCCTTTGATTTCAAACATCCTGGAACTTTGACTTATTTTCTTCCTGTTAATTCATTTATAGAACGAATATAGAAATATTTGTTTATCACATACCAAATTAACTAAAAACATCAACTTTCATTGCATTGCCTGAAAAGAATGGTGCAGTTGAATGCAGTGACTTTAGAACAATAAGCCTAATGAGCCATGTTACAAAAATCTTGCTAAAAGTTGTACAAGGAAGGATTCAGAATAAAATCAATACTGAATTAGATGAGCAGCAATTTAGATTTAGGAAAAATAGCAGGACAAAAGAAGCCATATTCTGTGTAAGAACATTAATCGAAAAGTACACCGAAGTAAACAAACCAATATATGCCTGCTTCATAGACTACACCAAAGCTTTTGATAAAGTACACCACAAACAACTTATAGAGTGCCTAAAAGAGATACATCTAGATGACATGGACATACGACTAATATGTAATCTATACTGGGAGCAAACAGCAATAATAAAATAGAACAAAGAGAACTCTACACCCATTGATATAAAAAGAGGAGTAAGATCGTCTTGTAATCATGATTAACCTTGTAATTCCTCATGTGGTCTTGTAAACTATTCCATTTTTTTCTTGACCTTGTCAAATCTTTTTCATGTTTTCCATGTGTTTTTCATAAATTTGTTTGTAATTCTCTTTTTTGTGTATCTCTGTTTTCTATTCTCACAATGTGAATTCCAGAACATGCATTATCTGGTTCTCCTAATGCATATTATCACTGTTGTCTTGTCTTAATTCACACTGTTGGAGCTTGTTTTATTCTTAACATGAGTTCTTCACTGGCTGTATTCTCAAAGCGTCTTTTTAAAAAAATATTTATGCTTAATTTCTTTTCACATCTAATGAAAAATAATTTTTAAATTCATTATTTGCCATGTGCATCCATCAAATATATGAACATTTATTTTAGTTAATTTTGAAAAAAAAAAATCTTTATTCAACATTTTTTAAATATTTCTCAAAATGCCATTGCCATTATTTTGTTAATAATTGATATAAATGTAAGCTTTTGCTCAGACTGCAATTTATTTTTTGCTTTGTTAAAATTACAGAAGGGATTTTTCAATAACAAAACTGAAGTATTTCTATAATTTATATTTTATGATACTTGTAAAAATATACAATGTTCTGTAGATGGTATGAAAAATTATTCCGTGTGGAGAGTACACAAAAGTTGTCATATAAAAAATAACTGAGTAATTTATTTGTTGGGAAAATAGTGCTAAAGTGTTTCTAGAGGAATAAATGCAAGAGAATTTAATTGTTGTGGAAGTGTATCAATAAAATTGATGCCCTTTGAAAAGAATTGAATGTGCTTTGTTTGTTTGTGTAAATATAATCTTTTTTTATATTTCTTTTTTGTTAAATTAGAATGTCTCAGTTTTTTCATCTACTTTCACTGCCTGGATAATTTCTCACTATTTTACTGATATTTTAATTCACATTTTCTATATTTTGATGATTATTTTTATCAGTATCGGTTATAACTATTTTTTACAATTAATATTATAGTTGCTATTTATGTTATTATTTATATTATAATGATTATTTCCATCTATTATTATCGATTAGATATATACTATCTATTAGAATTATATGGGGGGAGGGGACAGCAGCAAAATGTCCATCACAAGTGAACTGGGAGCAGCTAATGTCTGGTCAGTCTGTGGCCAAGAGAAGGAAGAGAAAGAATAATAATTGTGTAATTAATTGCATTCAAAGCCTCAAAGCCTCTGTTGTCTGACTTTGAAGAGATTATGGGAAAACATGGACTTGGAGATATAAACGAGAATGGAGAGATATTTGTGAATTTCTGCGCCCTTAATCAAATGAGCCTAGGAGGAACAATATTCCAACATAAAAGAATACACAAAGCTACATGGGTGTCACCAGATCATAGAACGGAAAATCAAATTGATCACATATGTATTAATAATAAGTTTAAGTCATCCTTACAGGATGTAAAAGTATATAGAGGGGCAGATATAGCTTCTGATCATCATCTTCTGTTAGCCAAACTTAAAATTAAATTAAAAAGGTATACTACAACGAATAAGGGCAGAACGTATTTCAATGTAGGGTTTCTTAAAGAACAAGGAATTAAAGATAAATTCGCAGTCACAATATCAAACAAATACCAAGTCCTCCAACAACTAGAAAATACAATAAATATAGAAGATCATTGGAAACAGGTAAAAAATATATGGAAAGAGACATGCGAAGAAACACTGGGGAAAAGAGAACGCCAGAATAAGGCATGGATGACAGCAGAGACCCTGGATAAAATTAAAGAAAGAAAGAACAAGAAAGCAGACATAAATAAAAGCAAAACAAGAAGTAATAAAGCCAAGACACAGGAAGCTTACACAGAGGTGAATAAAGAAGTGAGAAGATGCATTAAAAGGGATAAGAGGAAATATATAGATGAATTAGCTAAAGAGGCAGAAGAAGCAGCAAATAAAGGGAATATGAAAGAACTGTACAACAGCACAAAGAAATTAGGTGGAAAATACAAACAGATCAACGCCTTTATCAAAGATAAGAAAGGAAATCTGCTTAGTAATATAAAGGACCAAATGGAGAGATGGAAGGAGCACTTTGAAGAACTTTTGAACAGACCTGGCTCAAATAATCCTCCAGATATACTACCAGCAGAAGAAGAATTACACGTTAACTGCGGAAAACCAAGCAAAGAAGAAATAATGAAAGCCATCAAACTGTTAAAAGATGGTAAAGCCACAGGACCAGATGAAATTCCTTCGGAAGCCATCAAAGCAGATATTATCACCTCTACCAAGATGTTACATAATCTATTGGATAAAATTTGGGAGAGGGAAGAAATACCTAAAGACTGGAGAGAAGGTTATATGATCAAACTACCAAAGAAAGGAAGTTTACAGGAGTGCACAAATTATAGGGGAATTATGCTACTATCAGTGCCAGGAAAAATATTAGGCAGAATCATTCTGGAGAGACTAAAAGAGGCTATAGAGAAACACTTGAGAGATGAACAAGCAGGTTTTAGGAAGAACAGATCATGTGCTGATCAAATAACTACTCTACGTATAATAGTTGAACAAAGTTTAGAACTAAAATCCCCACTTTATATTGGATTCATAGATTACGAAAAGGCATTTGATAGTTTAGACAGAAGAATGCTTTGGAAGCTGCTGAGTCATTATGGAATCCCCATAAAGTTTATTAACCTGATAAAAACAATGTATGAAGGAACAAAATGTAGTGTGGTGCATGAAGGACAGCTTACAGAAGCATTTGAAATAAGAACAGGAGTAAGGCAAGGATGCCTTCTGTCTCCATTTCTCTTTCTACTGGCCATAGATTGGATTATGAAAATAACTCAAAACAACAGAAATGGGATCCAGTGGTCACTGACCAAACAACTTGATGATTTAGACTTTGCTGATGACATAGCTCTCCTATCACACAGCCACCAACAGATGCAAGATAAAATGAGTATATTAGATGAGAGATCACAACAGCTAGGACTAAAGATTAATAGAGATAAGACCAACATTATGAGAATTAATGCAGTTGGCAATAACCAAATAAAACTAGGAGAAATACCTCTACTAGACGTACAATCTTATATATATCTGGGCAGTAATATAGATAAAGAGGGAGGAACAGAAAACGATACCAAAATAAGGATATCAAAAGCAAGAGGAGCTTTCATTGCACTGGGAAACATATGGAAATCCAAAGAAATTAGGCTAAATACAAAAATACAAATTTTCAACTCCAATGTTAAGTCGGTTCTATTATATGGCTGTGAAACATGGAGAATAACAAAATTGACAATCACGAAGGTACAGACTTTCATTAATGGATGCTTGCGCAGAATAAAGGGATGGAAATGGCAGGACAAAGTCACAAACGTGGAATTATGGAAATGTACCGGTCAAATACCAGTGGATAAAGAAATACAGCGAAGACGATGGCGATGGATAGGACACACACAACGGAAACCAACTGAGAGTATTACACAACAGGCCCTTTTTTGGAATCCCCAGGGGAAAAGACAAAGAGGAAGACCAAGGAATTCTTGGAGAAGACAGATTGAAGCAGAGATGAAGATGATGGGGAAGACATGGAATGATCTTAAAAGAATTGCAAAAAACAGAACGGCTTTTAAAGTGTTTGTTGAAGACCTATGCTCCACTGGGAGCTAAAAGGTAGAAGAAGAATTAATTGCATTATAAACAAATAATGTAACAGGTATACAGACGAGGCAGAGGCACAACAAGATTAAAGTTGACAGATAACATAAAAAGACGATCAGGTGAACCTATGACAGCATACACTATCAAGGCAAGAGACAGAATAAAATGATGCTCCTTGGTAGCCAACATTCAATGTGGTAACAGCACCCAATGAATGAAACAGAAATGCTTGCTTGCTTCCGTTCGTCCGATGACTAACAGAATACACCTCCTCATCATCCGCCCTTAAGAGGACATTAGGTGGGTATGTCTGCATTGTGCTGTGGTTTGCAGTAAAACTGATATTGGCGTCTTTCGGCCCAACACATCCGACTTCAGCATGTTATTTTTGAGTACTGTGCTGTCTTCCCTCTTTGATCCCTATTCGTTTGGTCAGACTAGACAGATTAGTCTGCTACTGGAGACACCACAGAGAGGTGGAGTAGGGTCTGAATGGTTCTGGTTCACCGATCCAGTCACAATCCATCAGCTGTATTTTGCTGACAACTTCCAGCTCTGCTGCTGGGAGGTGACTTTGCCTCCGAAACAGGTATATCTTATATATATAAAAAAAAAAAAAAACATTAAAAATGCTGACAAGGTTACCTCAAAGGCATGAAAGCATGAACCAGATTTATTAAAGGTCTGTGGTTCATAAAATGCTAAAAGGTTGATAATGACTGCAGCAGTATGATCATTCATAAATGACTAAATAGTTTGTGCACAGCAAGAAAACTTGCAACTCTCTTGTCTTATCAGGATCTTTCTTGTTTGTGTATTGGCCCCTCATTGTTGCTGGATCAATAGCAAGCAGCTGTCGATTCTCCCCCCTGCTGTACAAATAATCATTCTCATTTCATAAAGAACAAATAAATCACCCCACTTCCATGTCTATTCTATTAGTCACTGATTTGACAGGAAAACATCATAGGTATATTTTTAATAGTGAAGTCTTAATGCAAAGTAGGATGATAAAAATACCCACAGAGCTGTAAAGATAGTAATACAAAAATGACTGATCCAATCTGTGATGAATATAATCAGGGTCTATTATCACTGTAGTCTCTTTTCTGAAAATAAAAAAAATTCTCACAACACTGCATGAACTTTGTATCACTTTCAGTGGGTGTCCTGAGGTAATTTCAAAAAAGTTGGTTAATGTGAACATAATTTAATTGTTATTAAATTATTATCCATAGAGCAAACAGACAGGCTGCCTGCTCATTTATTTTTTGAAAGTGCAAGTACCAAAGATTTTTTTTAATGTGATCAATCTGAACTTGACAGATTTGTTTTATCATAAATATATTATGGGACTAGGTACCTAGTTATTACCCATAATGTGGATAAACGTTACTGTTGCCATGCAAGTTGTGATCTTTGTGTGTAAGATGTTGACTATTTTGTTGGTTTTATGGTCTAGAGAAAGAAGAGAAAAAATGAGTATTTATCAATAGAGCATGCAAATAGTTAGAAATTCACTCAGACTCTGGAAAAGAGATTAACTGCCTCAAATAAATGCCTCAAGTGACTTTTAAATATAGTTTGGAGAGAGTTTGCACCAAAAGAAACTATAGCAGAAAAAAAACCATGCAAAAATGTAAGCTAAGTATAACCAAGGGAAGTACATCAGTCATGTAGTCAGACAAAAGAAGATTTCCATGCCAAACCTACGTATGGACACTGAGTAGTAAAAAAAAAAAGGAAGACCAAAAAAAATGCTTTGTGCAGGACAATTAGCAGAGAGAGATCAACTATGGGCTTAAGAACAAAATAAAATCTACTAGACCTAGTAGGGAATCACCAGACATGGAAAATTATCATCTCTGCTCTGTGTGACATCTTGTACCTGAAGAGGAATTAACTACATAGCCTATATAACAAAAGATAAGGCAGTTTTAGACATCTATTGAAATCAATCTTTGGTGTCAAGAAAGAACACCAAAGATTTCTAATTTAAACTATCTAGACAACATTCTTATGACACAAATTAAATGCCAACTACACAGCATAGTGGAAAACATGAAAATTAATGTTAGAAATAGTTGTGAATGAAATATAAAGGTGCAAACAAATATTTCAGTTTCTATTTTTTTATAACCATGGCAATAAGGCTATAAATGTTGCAGATTATTTACACCCAATCAAAGACTGCAAATGATTTACGGCCAATCAAAGATTACAAATTGTTGACATTATTTCTTTGATGTAGAAACAGCAGCATGTGACCTTTACAGGTGAATTGTTTATTGACAAAGTGTTTGTACTAAGAGGGCTTGTTGAGAATTACAAATCTTAAAGTAGAAAATTATTTAAATGTAGTATTTTAGTGAAAATTCAGCACTGGTTAAAGTTTAGTATTTCATTTATACTTCATCACCAGTTGAAGTGTAGTAATTTATTTGAACTACCATCTAAAGTCTAGTATCTTTGTAATAATGTAACACTACCTAAATGCGATATTCATTTATGTTTCAGAACTTGATGAAGTGTAGTATTTCATTTATGCTTTCAAGTACCTATTTTAATAAAATTGTGGTATCCTGAAGTTGGATGTGTTGGGCCGAAAAGTGCATATATCACAGTTTTACTGTAAACCACAACACAATGCAGATACGCCCACTTAACGTCCCCTTAAGGATGGATAATGAGAAGGTTTATTCCTTTAGTCATCGAGCGAATGCAAGCAAGCAACATTTTGTACTTGTAGTATTCCCATGCTACACCATATAAGTTAATTGTTAAAATGCGGTGACTCCAGCCACTCTTTTGTTTCCTTTAATTGTTATAACTCTTTTATATTTGAGTTATACCAGATTCTTGTATGCCTGACTCAGGTTATCTTTTATTTTATCTTTGCAGCCATCAAAATGGGTCGGCCCAAAAAAGGAGAGCTTTCTTATCGAAAACCCTTGAAAAATAGCAGAATAAAGCCAGGAGAGAAAGAGTCATATGAGAAGCAAATGTCAGAATCAGTTCAATCATCTATGTCCAGTGAATATGAGCATGATGATGTATCAACATCTAATGATGTCTTTGATCCAATGTTATCAGTCCAACATCAGCAATTACACCCTGATCACCAACATTTGAATAATCAAATGCAGCATTCACATCAGCAGCAGTCACAGCAGCAGCAATCTGGGTCTTTTAGCCTTGGCAGCATCCTTCATGATTGCATGACAGTTCAAGACTGGGATCAGAAGGTTGAAATCAATCATCTGGACCAAACAGTCCACAGTTTACCTTCTCATTCAATTGTTAGTGCTGGCATGATAGAAGAAGGCAAAGTAAGCCCTCAAATGAGACATTCAAGCCCCATCTTGCTGTCAGAAATGTTAAACAGGCAAATGCATCAGCAGCAAGAGCAGCAACAACATTTGAACCTACTGCAGCATGTGAAAATTGTGGATCCTATTCAACAGAGGCATCATGTTTTGGCTTATCAGGTTCAGAACCAAAACATGGAAGCAATCAGTGACATGGAGTACTCTAATGAGCACAACTTGCCAGTTAACAGGGCAATCAAGGTGGAGAATGTTGCACTCCAGGATGGGCCTGACAGTGAGTATTCTGACGGGGTTGTTCTGGAAGACATGCGCAGTCTTGATGCAGTCAATAAGTCTGATTTTCAAAGTTACCAAATTCAGGTTCATGATCCAAATGCAGCATACAATGTGAGTGATCAACAAGCAGCATCTTCATCAATATCTGATAACACAACGTATGTGTCAATTTCTCAACTCGATCCTAACATCAGTTCCCAGATAGTAGCCATCAATATGTCTTCACAGAGTGTGCTGTACACACCACATAACCATGAAGAAACAATAATTATTCATAACCTAAACCAGGCACAACAGAACATTGATATAACCCAACACCAAAGTCTTGAGCAGAGCAACATGGAACATAGAACCTCTCAGAATAATTCAAATTTGGACACAGATAGGGAAATCAAATTGAATGATTTGTTATCTTCAAACAGAAATCACCAAATAATCACAAGTCAGGGTGTTATTAGAGCATCACATAACCTGCACAGCATCAATTCAAATCCTCAGGTACAAATAATTTCTGAAGTTCCACGGAATGTCTTCAGTCTTGCAAATAGCAACATGCATCAACAATTTTCGTCAGAGATCACAAATGTTTCATCAATGGATGGCAACACTTCACTTACATCTCAGCCTTTAAGTCCTCGAAGACTTCATGGTTCAGTTGATGAAACTAACTTTACAGTTCTTTCTCCCAATGGCCATCACACAATTACCTCATTGCCAGCAACATTTACTGACTCCTCACAAAATGCTATCAATTTCCAGCATAAGATCTCTGGCATTAAAAGCCCAATTGCTGCTATACTACAGCAACACAGAAATGCAATCCAAGCTGGCAGACCAATTCAGTTGTCACCTGAGGAAATCGAGGAGTTAATCAATACAGTCAATGCTGACCAACAACTGACTCAACGATTTCATATTGAGCAGGCTGCTTCAAAAGACCACAGAGACCCATCTGAACAGAGCAACAGTGATATAAGAAGACAACCAATAGGAAGCTTTATGATAAGTAATGAGCAACAGCAGCTTGATGAGCTTGGTCATTACAATAGACAGTCTCCTCCAGATTCTGCAAGAAGCTACCAAAGTATTAACACATCCAGCCAATACCAAAGTAACAGTCCCATTAACCAACCTTCTCAGATACACAGAAAGCAGTACCAAAGCCTAACCTCCAACTCAAGTATCAATGACAGACAGGATAGGGGCTACAACAACAATAACAACAACCAAGTTAGTCATTACATATCATCACCACACCATGCCAACACCAGCCCAAACAGCCAGACTAGCCCACATAATGAGGCGTATGATGACAGCTTCAATAGTTCTCTCATACGAGACTCCACATTGCTGCACGAGATTAATAGAATCTTTTTGGGGATTGACAACTCTTGCGGCACCTATGGATGTGGACGTCAAAATAGTGATGAGGGAGATAATGCCACTGGTGACCGGGTTATTGTCTCAATGATGTCCCCTGATGAATTCTCACCAGAGGTTTCCCACAAATACTGGCATGGATATCAGCTCCCAGAGCGGTTTGTTACCATGACTTCAGAGAGACACAAAATTATCCAAGATGTACTAGATGCATTTGACAGCTTGCAAAAGACTTATATGACTAGTGAGCCAGAGTATGTCAATGTAAGTAATTTTTCTTAACTAGAAATAGAATAAAATAGAATATCTTCTTCCTCTTTTCTTCTTCATTTCCCTTTCAGCGTTGAGGGGAGATATAATTTGCGGTCTTTTGATCTTATTTTCCCCACTGCGGCTATTATGTTTCCTAGTGCTTCTAATATTCCATCAATCAAACTATACGGGGCAACTGAATCACTTAAACAGATAACTGCCTTCATAAGAAAGTCCAGAATTCTACTCTGAATGAGCCATGATCACAGAAGAAGAAGAAGATTCCATCAATCCATCTTTTTTTGTGGTCGACCCTTGGGTTTGGTATTCTCATGTTTATTGAGGGCTCGTTGTGTTGTGTTTTGATTACACTGCCTTGTCATGTGGCCAAACCATTTTATCTGTTGTTTCTTTATATATTCTATGGTAGGGGTTATTCCTAGCTTTTTTCTCAGTTCTTCATTTCTGATCTTGTCTCTCAAACTGTTTCCTGTCATTCATCTAACGCGTTTCATCTCAGCAGAGGTTATTTTTCTTGTAGTTCTTGCATCTAGTGTCCAGGACTGGCATTGGCAGCACGATGTTGGGATGAAGATTGTATTGTAAAGTGCCCGTTTTGCTTCTAGAGTTATTTCCTTAATAGAATTAATTAATAAAATTCTAAATAGAATGTGATATATATAATAATGATATTCTATTCTCTTGTCCTTTCACGGTAAAGATGGCACATAGGGCAGAAATTCTAGACTTTCTGCATCTAATGATCTTCGCTGTTTAGTGTCAAACTTTACACAGTACCCACAGTGTGTTTCACTATACATCCTTGTTCCGGATGAATCTTCAAAACCTTAGCAAGGAAGCTGATACCTGTTTTTGTTGCTTCTCATCTCAGTGTTAATTTTAGTGCTTCTCTCTAGGTCTGCCGCTAAGTAAGGTCTTGATTAACAGTGTGCTCAGATGAGTCTTCAATCTGTCCATATTGCCTTTTTTACTGCCAGTCTTACCGTTTTTTGTTACCTGGCCATGATGCCTGTTATAGTGGCAATTGTCTGTAGTTAATCTTGGTGTCTAGCTCCCACTGTCTTTTGTTACCTGGCCAGTATGTCTGTTATGGTGGCAATTGTCTGCAGTCGATCTTGGTGTCTTGCTCCCACTGTCTTTTTTAGCCATCACGTACCCTTATTTCTGGGATTATGTCCTCCATTATTGTTCTGTCTATACCAGTGTGTGGTTCAATGTGTCCAAAATAATGTTCATTTACTTCGTTACATTGGTTTCAGAAGCCAGGTCTTTTATATAATTAGTTGCCTTATGGTACTTATGTTATTCTTCCTATCAACAATGAATTGTGTTACATTTATGAAAAATCAGCTTTGCTATAAATCTATCTTATCTATTGACCTTACGAGCCGTAGTTGGCCCATAGGGCATAGACTCAGATACTCTTTCTCTTATCTAAATTTTTATTCTAGTTTCAATCCTTCTAAAGATATTTTATCAAATCTCATCATTTGTCTCTGTTCTGTGCAAGCAACTCTATCTCATTGAGGGAGCCGATTCCTGCTGCTCTTGCCTCTCTGATCAATGTTCTTCTCAGTGTCTCTCTGGGTCAGCCTGTTTTCCTCTTACCTGTTGTTTCCTACATGAGGGTTTGCTTTGCTATTTGGTTATTATCTCTCCTCATCATATGTCCAACACATGACCATCGTCTTTTCTTGATTACTGAAGATTGGTTATTATTGGTTATTGGTTATGGAAGGCCTCGGCATCACAGCAAACGAATTAAAATCCATAATTGCTCAACCGCCCGTGCCAGTGGAATCATCCGAATTACCAACTCATCTCCCAAACAAAGAAAGGTAACTGTAGTCCCCATCGTAGCAGTCTCAGCACACGCCAAAAGACATAAGGCGAAACCGCGCAGAAAGTGAACACAGCCAACTGTTCCCTGTCATACGATATCATCATTCATCGTAAACAAGCGGGATATCGAAGCTGGATCAAAACGGATGAGACACACAGCTCACGGTGTGCACAGAGCACTTAACTCAGTAGCTCCTGCAACAAGCCGGACTTGGAATATGAGGAAACTGCAAGAAGGAACACTTTTCAGACATAGCCTTCAATGGTTCCTACCGCCTATCCACCATATACCATGGGAGTTCACGTCCTCCTGAAATTGATGATCGTCATAGCACTTGATGATGTTAGGCCGTCATTGATGACTCCAATTCCAAACATATAGACACACAGTGGTGGTAATTTGTCATTTCCAATCCAACAGAAGCCACATGACCTGTAGTTAGTAAAACCACAGAGAGAATATGATTTTGTGACCTTCACTGATTCACTCTTAGATGTGAATGTGTAGTTTACACAAGAGGAGAAGTTTTCAACTACAGTGATTCCATTTAAGGCAATTCTGGGATAGCAAGGCAAGTCTCCTTTATAGCAGCAGAACTTGATGTTCTCCGCTCCCTTCTTGTAGCTGCTGCCACACGATTCTGATGTCTCATTAACTTGGACATCATTCAAGAACAATGTCAGATTAACATTCCATAAATATGGCTCTGCTGATGAAGTGCTTGGTGCAACAGTTGTATCAATCATTCTGGGGGCTCCTGGTCTGTGGTCATTAATATCACAGACGGCACATGGTGTTGTTATATTCAGTATTTCTTTCTGGGGTGGCACACACATGGAGGGTGGTTTGTGGTCACAGTAATCCCATTAAAGGCAATTCTAGGGTAGCATGGCATAGCTGTTTCAGAACAGCACAATCCTGTGATGTTTTCTGTGTTCGCTATAAAGCTGCTGCTGCTACACAATCCTGACCAATTATAGGTGTGGACATTATTCACTTGCAATGACAAAACTGCTTTGTTTACATCATAAACCTCTGGAAGCGAATCATTTATGGGACTAATAGTACAATTTATTCTTCCATCGGGGATATCTGCATTGAGTCCCCAAAAAAAGGTCTTTGGTTAAAAAGCACATATGCGTTTGAGTTAAACACACAATGAGCCCACTTCGTAGATTCAAAATGATCCTTGCCAATGCCATCGGTTTGCACAAGTTAGGTCCTTAGCTACCAACGTCAAAAATGTCTGAAACGAAGCCATCCAATTAACGACTTTATCTACAGCGAAGGTTAACGAACTGTGAACAAACATTTATGTTCAAACCCTTGAAAATATTTTCAAAAATCTGCCAACTCGCAGCAATAACATTTATCGTGTTGTTCAATGTAAACATTGCTTGGTCCATAGCTCGAATATAAATAAGCTGCCATTTTGGTGCGTCCCATGATGAAGATATTAGTGGTTGATTGGCGATTTCTCTAATTTCCTCATTTGTTTTGAATTCGTTCCACACTATACCAAGTATTTTTTATTACTATAAATAGCCATTAAATTAATCTATTTTATTAGATTTTTTTCAAGTTTAATTGTTTGTATATTTGTGTAAAATGTTTGATTATTCTCATGAATTATTTTGTTCATGTTTTTCTTTCCTATATCCTTTAGTCTCATATCCTTCTAGGCATATCATTTCATCTAGTTTCAATATGTCACTTTCTATATCTTTATCATGGGCATGTTTATGAACCAAGATCAAGCATTATTTCATAAATTGAGACATCCTGGTAGGATGGCACTTTTATCAATGGAAGTGCAGAAAGGAGTTTGTCAGATTTGTATTCAGTCTTATGACACAGACTGCAAGTCACTCCTACAGTGCCTGGAAACTTAAAAAAATCCTCAACCCCATCACCACTCAAGACATCATCTCAAAACTAAATGAGCTGCTACAGTCAACACAAATAGCCTTTACAATAGATACCCTCTCACTGCAGAATTGCTGGAAATGAGGTAGCTGATACCCTCCCACTATGGAATTGCTGGAAATGAGGTTGCTGATACCCTCCCACTATGGAATTGCTGGAAATAAGGTAGCTGATACCCTCCCACTATGGAATTGCTGGAAATGAGGTAGCTGATACCCTCTCACTATGGAATTACTGGAAATGAGGTAGCTGATACCCTCTCACTATGGAATTGCTGGAAATGAGGTAGCTGATACCCTCTCACTATGGAATTACTGGAAATGAGGTTCTGATACCCTCCCACTATGGAATTGCTGGAAATGAGGTAGCTGATACCCTCTCACTATGGAATTACTGGAAATGAGGTTCTGATACCCTCCCACTATGGAATTGCTGGAAATGAGGTAGCTGATACCCTCCCACTATGGAATTGCTGGAAATGAGGTAGCTGATACCCTCCCACTATGGAATTACTGGAAATGAGGTAGCTGATACCCTCCCACTATGGAATTACTGGAAATGAGGTAGCTTATTTATACCCTCTCCAGCAGAATGGCAATAGAAAAGCTCAGTGCAATCACCCAGTTAGCTACAGGAAGGCTAAGATGAACATATTAAATAAATTGGAAGCAAAAGCTGCAAATAAATGACATGCAGGATCCAATAGATCTACTGCCACGAAACACCCAGACCATCATTTTCCATCTAGGATCAGGCCACTGCAGATTTAGCCTTCTTCACCACCTAGGAATAACCCACACTGACAAGTGCTACTGCGGAATTGGGGGGGGGGGGATTCCAGAATACCCTCTGTCATGCAAAAACTTTGTTGAACTTCGAAGTCAAACCTGACCCCGTGACATAAACATACAACAAAATTGTGGGAACAATATGAAGACCTCAAGAAGACCTCAAAATTCATCTTGGTGACAGAGGAAAAGACATAACATGACCAAAAATCTTCTCAAATGCAGACAGAGAAAGAGAGTCTTATGACAAATGAATGTGAGTTATGGACAGTTACTAAATAAATAACAAAACCAACTGAAATATGTTATATAGAAGAATTTTTTTAATCCTTTTAGAGCTATGAAAGCTAATGAAAAAAAATATATTTAGAAAATGTGTAAATAGAAATAAAACAATTCCATTTCTGTTTTGACAAAAAAGAACATGTTTAGATCATGCAACACTAAGAATAATGTTTGAGGAGAGAGAGAACAGATAGGCAAGATATTGGACTGCCTAAAATCATGACATAGAAAGAGAAATCACCCAACAAATTAATAGACAACTTTTGGGACATCGAGATTGAGATTCTTAAATACTTGTGAGTCAGATATGGCACATGCTGATAAGTAATTATTTCCTATTTTTCTTGTATTTTTTCCATCATCGGAATTATTAATTTTCTTGCTTTTATTCACACTTTTTGTTGTCTTTCTCCTTTATTATATCCCATTGTCTGTACAGACATTGTCTGTAAAGTAGTCTTTGCATCCACAGGTAATAGGTGCCAGAAATCATTGATATAAGTGAATACAGTACATTTTATATGTATATAAGATATAAGTGAATACAGTACATTTTATATGTATATAAGATATAAGTGAATACAGTACATTTTATATGTATGTAAGATATAAGTGAATACAGTACATTTTATATGTATATAAGATATAAGCGAATACAGTACATTTTATATGCATATAAGATATAAGCGAATACAGTACATTTTATATGTATATAAGATATAAGTGAATACAGTACATTTTATATGTATATAAGATATAAGTGAATACAGTACATTTTATATGTATATAAGATATAAGTGAATACAGTACATTTTATATGTATATAAGATATAAGTGAATACAGTACATTTTATATGTATATAAGATATAAGTGAATACAGTACATTTTATATGTATATAAGATATAAGTGAACACAGTACATTTTATATGTATATAAGATATAAGCGAACACAGTACATTTTATATGTATATAAGATATAAGCGAATACAGTACATTTTATATGTATATAAGATATAAGCGAATACAGTACATTTTATATGTATATAAGATATAAGCGAATACAGTACATTTTATATGTATATAAGATATAAGCGAATACAGTACATTTTATATGTATATAAGATATAAGCGAATACAGTACATTTTATATGTATATAAGATATAAGCGAATACAGTACATTTTATATGTATATAAGATATAAGCGAATACAGTACATTTTATATGTATATAAGATATAAGTGAATACAGTACATTTTATATGTATATAAGATATAAGTGAATACAGTACATTTTATATGTATATAAGATATAAGTGAATACAGTACATTTTATATGTATATAAGATATAAGTGAATACAGTACATTTTATATGTATATAAGATATAAGTGAATACAGTACATTTTATATGTATATAAGATATAAGTGAATACAGTACATTTTTTATGTATATAAGATATAAGTGAATACAGTACATTTTTTATGTATATAAGATATAAGTGAATACAGTACATTTTTTATGTATATAAGATATAAGTGAATACAGTACATTTTATATGTATATAAGATATAAGTGAATACAGTACATTTTATATGTATATAAGATATAAGTGAATACAGTACATTTTATATGTATATAAGATATAAGTGAATACAGTACATTTTATATGTACATAAGATATAAGCGAATACAGTACATTTTATATGTACATAAGATATAAGCGAATACAGTACATTTTTTATGTATATAAGATATAAGCGAATACAGTACATTTTATATGTATATAAGATATAAGCGAATACAGTACATTTTATATGTATATAAGATATAAGCGAATACAGTACATTTTATATGTATATAAGATATAAGTGAATACAGTACATTTTATATGTATATAAGATATAAGTGAATACAGTACATTTTATATGTATATAAGATATAAGTGAATACAGTACATTTTATATGTATATAAGATATAAGTGAATACAGTACATTTTATATGTATATAAGATATAAGTGAATACAGTACATTTTATATGTATATAAGATATAAGTGAATACAGTACATTTTTTATGTATATAAGATATAAGTGAATACAGTACATTTTTTATGTATATAAGATATAAGTGAATACAGTACATTTTTTATGTATATAAGATATAAGTGAATACAGTACATTTTATATGTATATAAGATATAAGTGAATACAGTACATTTTATATGTATATAAGATATAAGTGAATACAGTACACTTTATATGTATATAAGATATAAGCGAATACAGTACATTTTATATGTACATAAGATATAAGCGAATACAGTACATTTTATATGTACATAAGATATAAGCGAATACAGTACATTTTTTATGTATATAAGATATAAGCGAATACAGTACATTTTATATGTATATAAGATATAAGCGAATACAGTACATTTTATATGTATATAAGATATAAGCGAATACAGTACATTTTATATGTATATAAGATATAAGTGAATACAGTACATTTTATATGTATATAAGATATAAGTGAATACAGTACATTTTATATGTATATAATTTTTTTTTTTTAAATTATTTAATTTTGATATATTCATAGCTTTTTGTCACTGATGGGAACTATGGTTGCTCATTAGTTATTGAACTGGACTACTTAAGTGAAGCCTCAGACACATCATGCTACCAATGCCAGTCCTGGACACTAGATGCAAGAACTACAACAACAAACTAGAACAAACAACAGAAATGGAATCCAGTGGTCACTGACCAAACAACTTGATGATTTAGACTTTGCTGATGACATAGCTCTCCTATCATACAGCCATCAACAGATGCAGGATAAAAATGAGAATACTTGATGAGAGATCACAACAGCTAGGACTGAAGATTAATAGAGATAAGACCAACATTATGAAAATTAATACAGTTGGCAATAACCAAATAAAACTAGGAGAATTACCTCTATTAGATGTACAATCTTACATATATCTGGGCAGTAATATAGATAAGGAGGGAGGAACAGACAATGATACCAAAATAAGGATATCAAAAGCAAGAGGAGCTTTCATTGCACTGGGAAACTTATGGAAATCCAAAGAAATTAGGTTAAATACAAAATAAAAATTTTCAACTCAAATGTTAAGGCGGTCCTATGGCTGTGAAACATGGCGAACAACAAAATTGACAATCATGAAGATACAGACTTTCATTAATGGATGCTTACGCAGAATAAAAGGATGGAAATGGCTGGACAAAATCACTAACATAGAATTATGGAAATGTACCAGTCAATCACCAGTGGATAAAGAGATACAGGGAAGACGATGGCGCTGGATAGGACACACACTACAGAAGCCAACTGAGAGTATTACACAAAAGTCCCTTTTTTGGAATCCCCAGGGGAAACGACAAAGAGGAAGACCAAGGAATTCTTGGAGAAGACAGATAGAAGCAGAGATGAAGATGATGGGGAAGACATGGAATGATCTTAAAAGAATGGCAAAAAATAGAACGACTTGGAAAGTGTTTGTTGAAGACCTATGCTCCACTGGGAGCTAAAAAGGTAGAAGAATCTATGGCCAGTAGAAAGAGAAATGGAGACAGAAGGCATCCCTGCCTTTCTCCTGTTCTTATTCCAAATGCTTCTGTAAGCTGTCCTTCATGCACCACACTACATTTCTTTCCTTCATACGTTGTTTTTAATCAGGTTAATAAACTTTATGGGGATTCCGTAATGACTCAGCAACTTCTAAAGCATTCATCTGTCTAAACTATCAAATGCTTTTCCGTAATCTATGAATCCAATATAAAGAGGGGATTTTAGTTCTAAACTTTGTTCAACTATTATACGTAGAGTAGTTATTTGATCAGCACATGATCTGCTCTTCCTAAAACCTGCTTGTTCATCTCTCAGATGTTTCTCTATGGCCTCTTTTAGTCTCTCCAGAATGATTCTGCTTAATATTTTTCCTGGCACTGATAGTAGCATAATTCCCCTATAATTTGTGCACTCCTGTAAACTTCCTTTCTTTGGTAGTTTGATAATATAACCTTCTTTCCATTCTTTAGGTATTTCTTCCCTCTCCCAAATTTTATCTAGTAGATTATGTAACATCTTGGTAAAGGTGTTAATATCTGCTTTGATAGCTTCCGAAGGAATTTCATCTGGTCCTGTGGCTTTACCATTTTTTAATAGTTTGATGGCTTTCATTATTTCTTCTTTGCTTGGTTTTCCACAGTTAACGTGCAACTCTTCTTCTGCTGGTAGTATATCTGGAGAATTATTTGAGCTGGGTCTGTTCAAAAGTTCTTCAAAGTGTTCTTTCCATCTCTCCATTTGTTCCCTTATATTACTATGCAGATTTCCTTTCTTGTCTTTGATAAAGGCGTTGATCTGTTTGTATTTTTCACCTAATTTCTTTGTGCTGTTGTACAGTTCTTTCATATTCCCTTTATTTGCTGCTTCTTCTGCCTCTTTAGCTAGTTCATCTATATATTTCCTCTTATCCCTTTTAATGCATCTGCTCACTTCTTTATTCACCTCTGTGTAAGCTTCCTGTGTCTTGGCGTTATTACTTCTTGTTTTGCTTTTATTTATGTCTGCTTTCTTGTGCTTTCTTTCTTTAATTTTATCCAGGGTTTCTGCTGTCATCCATGCCTTCTTCTGGCGGTCTCTTTTCCCCAGTGTTTCTTTGCATGTCTCTTTCTATATATCTTTTACCTGTTTCCAATGATCTTCTATATTTATTGTATTTTCTAGTTGTTGGAGGGCTTGGTATTTGTTTGATATTGTGACTGCGAATTTATCTTTAATCCCTTGTTCTTTAAGAAACTCTACATTGAAATACTTTCTACCCTTATTCGCTGTAGTATACCTTTTTAATTTAATTTTAAGTTTGGCTATCAGAAGATGATGATCAGAAGCTACATCTGTCCCTCTATATACATTCACATAAGGTTCACACTTTATAACCTGAATAGTTAGCTTGCTGTTGTATATGAAGACAATGTTGGTACTTGTTAGTTCTTACTCCTCTAGTGTTGCTTACATTCCTGGTCCATAGTTTGTGAACTGTCATCGTTATCATTGGTAAACATGATTTCTATGACTAGAGCAAGTTTCCATAAATTAAAAATATTTGACAAACTCATTGTCTAGCTTTGTAAGTCCTGTAGATCCTGTAATGGTTTCAAGAACAGACATGATTTATTGATGTGAATCATGGATAGAGAGACACTTAATCCAAAGTATCACTTGCAGCAAAAAATATATTATTCTTGATAAATTTGTTTTGCACTACATGAACAGTGAAGATATCAAATAAAGAAATAAAGTTGCACGAGGATGACAAGAAGACAATAAACAGTGATAGATAAGTGGTAGAGAAGAAAGGTAACAATTATTTTGAGATAAACTTAGATAGGAAGAACTTAGAAACCTAGCAACAAAAATGCATGCGATCCAGGTAAATGTGGAAGGTTTTGTTCATGATATTATGGAAGATAGCTGTTGAGGAATCTATTTACTGCAGCTCACCTCAGATCTAATTTACACCACTTATCAATACTTTATAGTAATTGACTAGATGAATCAGTCTCATTGTAGTGTGTGCAGCTCTAATGACACCTTGTCCATGACATCAGATGTAAATCTAATGTAAAGGTTTAAACATGCATGTTATCTGGTCTCTTAGCTCTATCACCATTCATCATCACTCATGTTATGCTTGAATCAAAGTTCCTGCCTAGTCTTAGGAAAGTGCAGTGACAGAGAATTTATTTAAACATCACTTCTTTTTTTGATAAAGTATGCCACAACATAAGAAACATCCATTTTAAGACATATTCTTCTTCTGCGATCATGGCTCATTCAGAGTAGGATTCCGGACGCTCTTATGAAGGCAGCTGTCTGTTTAAGTGATTCGGTTGCCCTGTATAGTACTTCCAGGGAGGTGGGTGTGGAGCACATTGTCCTTCTCAGGTCTGTAAACTCAGGACAATCCTGTAGAACATGTTTTGTTGTCATGTTGTCCAGTGTACAGTGGTATTGGCTGGTAGTACCTATTTTGAGTTTGTTGAACATGTGGTTTCTCATTCTGTTGTGGCCAGTGCGTAGGCAAAATAAGATAACTTGATCCCTCCTTGATAGTTGGTTAAGACATATAATTAGAGGGTCCACCTATAATTAACCTGTCGAAAAATGGACTGAAATTTTATACAGTAATCACTTCAGAAGATGCAATATTAATGAAGATACAGTGACAACGATACTTGATGGTGATGCTTATATTCTTTTTAAATTATATTTTGTTGAGAAAAAATAAAATGTCATTCTTGTCATCACAGAGGAAAATGTCACAAGACCAGCTTGAACATTGGCATCATATTCAGCGAAGAATTGCTCGTCATGTTGTTGCTGGCCAGAGATTTTGTCGGAACATTCCAGGTAGTTTGGCTTTCTTACATAGCTGGTCTATTTATTCTTTGTAGTTGTATATTTCAACCTTAAATGCTGACTTCTTTATTTTTATTACTCTATTTCTTTCACTTGCAGAAGGATATTTAAAAAAACAGAGTGTGTTAAAAAACAGTGAAGAGCAAAACCTCTATCTAAACATACAGAAAAATAAGATAATGTCCAATGACAAAACAAAATTCAAAATCATCATCAGCAGTGAAGAAATTGTAACAACTTATGAATATCTGGGATCTGTAGTAACTAAGATTGTAGTCTGCCAGAAAGAGATCAAAAGAAGATTATCAAAAGTAATACAAAATTAAATGCCATGTAGAACATGTGGCACAACACCAGCAAGGCAGTAATATTAAAATTACTGAGGATATATATCTTTCCAATAGTAACATATGGTTGTGAATTATGGACAGTCTCACAAACAGCAATGAATAAAATTGATTCATTTGAAGCAAAATGTTACAGAAAAATTCTTGATGATAACTTGGATAATGAAAAAGAGCAATGGAGATATACTAAAAGATTTAAACATTAACTAGAACTGGCTTATAAACACCATTCTTCAGAGGAAATTTAAATACTATGGCCACGTCAAAAGACACAGCGGGTTGAAAAGAATAATAATGGAAGGCATGGTTCCAGGGCAATGCATCATGGGCAGACCAAGAAAAGGGTGGTTTCAAGACATCAAGGCGACCTTGAACATGACAAAAGAAGATGTGGGAGATCTGGCTAGAGACAGAGATTCTTTCTGATGGGCTGTGGTGATTGCAAGATTCTGCAAAGGACATGCAACCTGATGATGATGAAGATGATGATTTCTTTCACTCTTTTAATTATGCCCTCAGAATTGGAAATTGTGTATATTTCTCCTTACCTTATTTCAGTGTATGTGTAAACATAACAAGCAAAATATTTGGACTAGATATGAATATCAAAAAGACTAAAACTATGATCGTAAACAAAGAAAATTCTCAAGACCTACAAATAAATATCACATTTGAAGGAATACATCTGGAGACAGTTCAGAGCTACAACTACCTTGGACATACTATAACGAATGATGGAAAATGTAAAATTGAAATAAACAAAAGAATAGGTATAGCAAAAAGTAATACCATGAAAAATATACTAACAACAAAACAAATAACAGCAGGGCTGAAACTAAGAATAGCAAAATGTTACATCTTCTCAATATTCCTGTATGGTGCAGAAACATGGACATTAGATAAGAAAACTGAACAGAAAATTGAAGCCTCTGAAATGTGGATTTACAGAAGAATACGTAGAATTGGATGGAAAGAAAAGAAAACAAATGATAAAGTTTTAAAACAACTAAAAATGAAAAGAAAACTACTAAATACAATTAAGACAAGACAAATGAAATTTTTGGGACACGTTAAAAGACACAACAGCCTACTAAAAGTAATATTGGGAGTGAAAATACAAGGTAAAAGAGACAGAGCCAGACCAGGACTAACAAGGACGAGTAACATCAAAAGATGAACAAGTCAGTCTATGACAACCTGCACCATCAAAGCAAAAACAGAGTGGAATGGCGATCCATGGTAGCCAACCTTCGTTACGGAGACGACACTCGATGATGATAATGAGTGTCTGTGTGTGTGTGTCCCTCATTCACTGAAAGCCCCAAGAAGTGTTAGTTTAAATTAACCAGACATGCTGAAATGAATTGAAACATCGATATTCCCTACATGTTTATATGAGAAAAAAGGGACAATCATAACATGTTTGAAAGGGGTCCTCCATGTGTATTCAAATATAATTGGAAACGATACTCAATATTCTAATGGAAATAAGATAAAGAATTTTTCATAATGTTATGTGGAGCCAATCTTGGTGTATGGATGTGAATCCTAGTCAATAGGGTGACAGACAAGTAAATAGTTGAAGGCCACAGAAATGGGGTTTTGCAGAAGAATGTTATTAACAATATCATGAAGAGCTAAAAATTAGTAATGAGGTTGTTCTTAAAGAGATTAAACAAAAATGAAGGTACTTTCCAACATCAAATGGAAAAAGTCATCATTATTTTTCCATGAATGAGAAGGGAACAAGTAGAGTATAGAATGCAGTGACAACTGGAAAAATTTAGAGAACAAGAAGAGTATATAGAATGCAGTGACAACTGGAAAAATTGAGGGAACATGTAGAGTATAGAATGCAGTGACAACTGGAAAAATTTAGAGAACAAGAAGAGTATATAGAATGCAGTGACAACTGGAAAAATTGAGGGAACATGTAGAGTATAGAATGCAGTGACAACTGGAAAAATTTAGAGAACAAGAGGAGTATATAGAATGCAGTGACAACTGGAAAAATTGAGGGAACATGTAGAGTATAAAGTGCATTGACAACTGGAAAAATTGAGGGAACAAGTAGAGTATAGAGTGCAGTGACAACTGGAAAAATTGAGGGAACAAGTAGAGTATAGAGTGCAGTGACAACTGGAAAAATTGAGGGAACAAGAAGAGTATGGAGTACAGTGACAGCTGGAAAAATTGAGGGAATAAGTAGAGTATAGAGTGCAGTGACAGCTAGAAAAATTGAGGGAACAAGAAGAGTATGGAGTACAGTGACAGCTGGAAAAATTGAGAGAACAAGAAGAGTATAGAGTGCAGTAACAGCTGGAAAAATTGAGGGAATAAGTAGAGTATAGAGTGCAGTGACAGCTAGAAAAATTGAGGGAACAAGAAGAGTATAGAGTGCAGTGACAGCTAGAAAAATTGAGAGAACAAGAAGAGTATAGAGTACAGTAACAGCTGGAAAAATTGAGAGAACAAGAAGAGTATAGAGTGCAGTGACAGCTGGAAAAAATTGAGGGAACAAGAAGAGTATAGAGTGCTGTAACAGCTGGAAAAATTGAGAGAATAAGAAGAGTATAGAGTGCAGTGACAGCTGGAAAAATTGAGAGAACAAGAAGAGTATAGAGTGCAGTAACAGCTGGAAAAATTGAGGGAACAAGAAGAGTATAGAGTGCAGTAACAGCTGGAAAAATTGAGAGAACAAGAAGAGTATAGAGTGCAGTAACAGCTGGAAAAATTGAGAGAACAAGAAGAGTATAGAGTGCAGTAACAGCTGGAAAAATTGAGAGAACAAGAAGAGTATAGAGTGCAGTGACAGCTAGAAAAATTGAGAGAACAAGAAGAGTATAGAGTGCAGTAACAGCTGGAAAAATTGAGAGAACAAGAAGAGTATAGAGTGCAGTGACAGCTAGAAAAATTGAGAGAACAAGAAGAGTATAGAGTGCAGTGACAGTTGGAAAAATTGAGGTAACATGTAGAGTACAAAAGTGCAGTGACAGCTACAAAAATTGAGGGAACAAGATATAGAGATGTAGAGATAGAAAGCTGTGGAAAGACATGATTACCTAGGCCAGCTGGCATGGTACCTGTTGATATTATATATCTTTATTATTTAAATTCATTTTGTTATGAATGAAAGAAATAAAATGAGAATTGAAAAAACCTTAAATAAAATCAAACATGAAGCTGATTGAAAATTATGTTTGTTAACTCTTTCCGTACGGAAGCTTTTTATCGATGCAACAGAAGAGCTTTCAGAGACAACATTTTTTCATGGTTTTAAGAATCAGTCTACATATTTATCTAACATATAAAATATTTTATATGAATTTTTAGATAATTGAACAAGGTATTAGATTTAACCAATACCAAGATGTTACAAGACATTTAAAAAGAATATTGCTTGATGACAGTTCACACTAATCAAATTGAGAGTGGCACACAGTGCGGCGAAACGTACGGCAAGAGTTAAGTTTTTTTTTTTTTTTGCATTCACCAGCTTTGGCCTCTGATGAAGTCCCTAGAGACTAGGAACTGAATTTTGCGTGTTAATCCATTTTTCCCTGACAGCCGTGTGCACAGAGGTCCCTTGCCGCTCAGGCAGATAACTCCATCTGCGGAGGCACTCATATTTTTTTTCGTTGATGAGTAATTGATGTTTCAAGCTGGGCCTCGCTGCTGAGACCAGGGGTAGTTACCACACAGAGAAATCATAGATAAAAATCCCGAATGGTGCAGCCAGGATTTGAACCCACAAGTTCTCTGTCTCAAGGCCGGCCTCTTGCCTCCAGACCAACCAGTCCCCCAAGAGTTAAGTGAGAATAATTGATTGTATCTAAACTCAGCATGCAATACCTACACAAATTGGTTAAATATGTATCATTTTTACTTTTAGGATATTTCAAATTGGATATTCAAGACCGCATCTCACTAGGCAAACATGTTGGATTTGGCCTTATGGTCCTAATAGCTTGCACAGAGTTCTATGACCCAGAGTCTAAGAGATTCAAGCATATCTGGAACTGGACGATGCCAATGCAGAATCCTTTGTTTTCCTACAAAATTCACCTTCTGTCCCTGGGTGACAAGATATATGATGTGCAGATGGACAGGACTGAGACATCTATGATTTGTGCAATCAGCATGACTAGTATTGGTAAGGGAAGTTACTCTCTGTGGTTTTAATAATTTTGAAGTTATTTATGGAGAAGAGTGATGGTTTTTAGAGTGTATTGAACTAGTTTGGTTTCAAATCAGATGGTTGTTAGTTTGATTTTCAGCGTGGTTAGGGAATTTTTTTACCTTATTTTTTTCTTACTCATTTACCTTCCAGCTTCAAGGGGAGATATAGTTTTCAAACTTTTGCTCTTCTGTTAGCCTTTCCTGCTGTTATGTTTTAAAGTATTTCTAATGTTCCATCAAACCATCATTTTCATATTGACCCTCGGGTCTGGTGATCTGGCAGTGTTTAGTGAAGGCTCATTTTGTTGTGTTTTGATCTTTATATCTTATCGCATAGCCAAACATTTATATCTGTTGTCTCTTTATGTATTCAATGGCAGGAATTTTTCCTAGCTTTTTTTTAGTTCTTCACTTCTGACCTTATCTCTCAGACTATTTCCTGTCATGCATTTAACACATTTTAGTTTTGGTAGTGGCTATTTTTGTTATTGTTCTTGAGTCCAGCACACAGGTGTAGTATTGGTAGATTTTTCTGTCAGTGGTTATAGAAGAAAGAATTTTAACCTGTTCTTTATATAGAATTAAGAGGTGAAGGCGCGCCTACCAGCACCAGAGCTGGAAGTTGTCAGCGACCCACAGCTGATGGCTTATGCCAGGATCGGTGAACAAAAACCATCCAGACCCTGCTCCACCTCTCCGCGGTGCCTCCAGTAACAGACTAACCTGTCCAGTTTGGCCAAGCGTGCAGGTATCGAAGAGGGAAGGCAACTCTGTACTCAAAAATGTTGTGCTGAAGTCAGATGTGTTGGGCTGAAAGGCGCAAATATAACAGTTATACTGCAAACCACAACACAACGCAGACATGTCCACTACGTCCTTGTAAGGGCGGATGATGAAGAGGAATATTCAAGTCTACCACGATACTCTAGAATATTTTTGTCATCGGCGAATGCAACCAACCAACCATATAGAATTACTTTGTGCATACATCTTTTGCAGGCTAAAAGTCTTCAGATAGACCTCGAAAATGAAGAAAAAGCTGTAGTAAATAATGTGAACTCAGGTTAAAATCAGTGCTGTTAAAATAAAAATATTTCTATCTTGATTAAATTTTCAGGCTTAAACACCTCGTGATGACTGCACTGGATATGTTGTGACTTTTGTTCTTCAGCTGCAAAAAAAAAAAAGATCCTGGCACTCACAATAACTGTAACTTAAATCATAACAGTGGTTGTAATTGGTAGACTTTTAAAATGAAATGACAGAACTGAAGTGCAACCAAGTTGACGAGTTTGAGTAATCATCATCATCAAGTGCCGTCTCCACAACGAAGGTTGGCTGCCATGGAGCGCCATTCCACTCTGTTTCTTGCTTTGATGGTGCTGGTTATCATAGATTGACTTGTCCTTCTTTTATGGTCATCCAGATGTTACTCGTCCATCTTAGTCTTGGTCTGCCTCTGCTTCTTTTACCTTGTATTTTCTCTTCCAATATTACTTTTATTAGGCTGTTGTGTCTTTTAACATGCCCCAAAAATTTATTTCACTTGTCTTGTCTGAATTGTATTTAGTAGTTCTCTTTTTATTTTTAGTTGTTTTAAGACTTCATCATTTGTGTTTTCTTTTCTTTCCATCCAATTCTACCTATTTTTCTATAAATCCACATTTCAAAGGCTTCAATTTTCTGTTCTGTTTTCTTATCTAATGTCCATGTTTCTGCACCATACAGGAATATTGAGAAGATGTAACAATTTGCTATTCTTAGTTTTAGCCCTGGTGTTATTTGTTTGAGTAATAATTATGTAAAATATGATGGTGGTTGCTTTATTTATGGCATTATATCTGCTTATGTTATGTTATGTTATGTTATGTTAAATTAGGATCATCATCACTGCACCCTAGTCACATCCATAGATGCTCCAATTTTCTTCTCAAAATGTTCATCAGCACACAGTAACTAATTGTGCCAGTTTGGTGTTGGTTGACAAATCCTCTCATTTGTCCAGAATATTGCACTGTTCTGGAAACACCAGTTTTCACTCCCAGCTCGCATAATCTAGATAGCTATGTGTTTGTACTTCTGTCAAAATCCGTTGTTCTACCCATCTCTCATAGGTTGTTAATAACATATGCCTGATCCATTGGCTATCTATCAACTTATATGTCTGCTCTGTCATTGCCCTCAACATTAGCATGGCCTACCACAGACCAGGAGCCTCCTGTATGATTGATACAACTGTTGCACCAAGCATTTCATCAGCAGAGCCATATCTATGGAATGTTAATCTGACATTGTTCTTGAATGATGTCCAAGTTAATGAGACATCAGAATCGTGTGGCGGCAGCTACAAGAAGGGAGCGGAGAACATCAAGTTCTGCTGCTATAAAGGAGACTTGCCTTGCTATCCCAAATTGCCTTAAATGGGATCACTGTAGTTGAAAACTTCTCCTCTTGTGTAAACTACACATTCACATCTAAGAGTGAATCAGTGAAGGTCACAAAATCATATTCTCTCTGTGGTTTTACTAACTACAGGTCATGTGGCTTCTGTTGGATTGGAAATGATAACTTACCACCACTGTGTGTCTATATGTTTGGAATTGGAGTCATCAATGACGGCCTAACATCATCAAGTGCTATGACGATCATCATTTTCGGGAGGTTGTGAACTCCCATGGTATATGGTGGATAGGCGGCAGAAACCATTGAAGGCTATGTCTGAAAAGTGTTCCTTCTTGCAGTTTCCTCATATTCCAAGTCCGGCTTGTTGCAGGAGCTACTGAGTTAAGTGCTCTGTGCACACCGTGAGCTGTGTGTCTCATCCGTTTTGATCCTGCTTCGATATCCCGCTTGTTTACAATGAATGATGATATCGTATGACAGGGAACAGTTGGCTGTGTTCACTTTCTGCGCGGTTTTGCCTTATGTCTTTTGGCGTGTGCTGAGACTGCTACTATGGGGACTACAGTTACCTTTCTTTGTTTGGGAGATGAGTTAGTAATTCGGATGATTCCACTGGCACGGGCGGTTGAGCAATTATGGATTTTAATTCATTTGCTGTGATACCGAGGCCTTCCATAACCAATAACCAATAATAATTAGCATTGCTTGGGATGTATGTGAAGATGAAACTGCAAATCTTGATTCACTGTATTGATCCCAGCCATTATCAGCATATTAAACTTGTCTCCCTTTCATAGAGAGAGATCATGTCAGTCAGTACACACACATGAGTTTACTCTTGAGCTTCCTGCCAATCAAATGTCATTATCACTGCCATTATTTTCATTGTTAAACTACTAGTCATCATTGCATAGACATTGCTATCCTCATTAATAGTTCTACTATTGGAATGGGTAATGAATGCCCAAGAACTCCGTTTATGGCATATCACTGAACCATTATGCATAGACTAGCATGTCCATGTCATTGCAGGTTTCACAAATGAGGGGATTCACTTCTGCATTAATTACAATTGGATTCTGTTCTCTACTTCCTCTTATCTAATGTGACAATAACATAGAAGTTGGTTCTAAGTTTTGGAGGCACAGGTATCACTTCTGTCCCAGGAATAATATTAAGCAGCTCACAGATCAATTTGACAATATCAGCTTGGCCTATCCATGATTTACCTCTCCTTAATCTATTGCCCATATCTTCAGTTATTTTTTCATACAGTGTATGCTCCTGATCAGTGCTTATCTTTATGTATGCACATGCTCTTAGTATTATGGTTCTGTTCTCCATATGGGAAAATCCAATAGAAAATGCATTGCCATGCATGAAGTGTCTCTTGTACAGCATAAAATAATCAGTGTCTTAACACGCAAGTTTTCACCTATATGTACTCTGCCATCTATCCAGAAGTGTTCAGAGACTTCCAGATAGTGTCGCTTCAAGCCATAGAAACTCACGATGCAGGGCGGCATTCTTCACCTTCCAAGAGTAATGCTCTAGTACCCATTTCTGCCAGTGGCTGGGTCGACCACTGGGTATTTTTTTCCAACCATGAGTACAACTCGGGAGCCGTGATAGCTCAGTGGTTAGTGAACTGGACTACAAAGGACAAGAGGTAGGGTTCGATCCCAACCGACGGCCTCCGGGTTCACCCGACCTTTAATGGGTACCGGATTTTTTTCTGGGAAAGTGAAGTGGCACGGGCGTAATATCGACCACATTACCCCAAAAATCATGTGCCGAAGGTCTGTAAAATTTATGGTCACTAACACCATATTCCCTATACGCCACTTGGCGTGACGGGGGTACTTTACTTTTTTTTTTTATGAATAACTCACACTGCTTCCAACGGCAATCGAACACGTGTTGTCCGAACGTCAGTAGCCTAGTTGGATGATTTTCCCAAGTAGTCTACCGAGGCCCCCCCTACATCTGGTATAGTTCATAAAAGTGGTATTAGATTTTGTGTAGATGTTGTAATGATCCTGGGATGACATAATAAAATGTGTTGGTGAATGTAGAAATAGTTTTTTTAATAATAAATTGTACAAATGCAGGAATCAAAGTGAAAATGAAAGTTCATACATTAAGTATTTATTCACACTAGTTTAGAATGAAACAAAAATAGCTATTATTATCCATGTTCATTAAACATGTCTTTAAATAATTGTTATTATTTGTGGTTTCAGATTGCCCTGGTCTGTTGAAGCCAGAGGTTGTCTGTGTTGTAAGAGATGCATTAATTGATGCACTGCAGGCTCATATTTCCAGTTAGTATTGATCATTTGTTTCAACAGTTTTAAAGGGAGGCAACTCACTTGGATCAGTAATAATGTTAAATAATGTCATATTTCTTATGTGTATAATATCATTATGGTTACATTAATTATGATCCACAAGTCCAAATCATGTTTTCTTCATCACTCAATTTCACATTTCTAATTTTAGCCATATCTTTTCTGTTCCAATTAAAGTCCACATGTTTTGACCTTTTATTCAGGATTTTTAAATTTTTCCTTCTGTATAGAAACTACAAATCATTTCTTGCAATAATTTGAGTTTCTCCTGCTCTTTACTTTCTGTTTTAACCCTCCAGGTGTTGTTTCTTCCTCTTCATCCCATAATCCTAGAGATTGTTGGGGCACCACTGACAGACTTGTTCAACCTTCTCAATTTTGCTCTATCTTTATTCATTCTTTAGGACTGTACAAAGTCAAGGTCTGTCCTATCTTTGATGCTATCTTCCCATATCTTTCTCTTACTATATCCTTCTTGCTTTTTTCACAGTTGCCATGCGGGATAGTTTTTGCTAGGCAAGATAATCAAGATATGGCAGCCAATTTTGATTTAATTTTGTATCTGATAATGAGGAGAATACAACCTTCTTTTCCTTACTCTTCTGGCAGCTTTAACCTTTCTCACAGTAAAATAAATAAAAACCGATGCTTCAGTTTTGATAATAAGACAACTCAACAGTCCAACATTTTTACTCAAAAGGTCTTCATCACACATATCATACTTATTCTTGTCCTCTGTTGGTTTCTTCTGAACTGTAACTTTGATTTGCTGTTTTTATTTTATCTGCAAAGCTGAAATATCTTATCTTTATTTAATTTCTTTTTTTTCTCTTCTGTTTTTCTATCTCTTTGACTATTCAACCATTGCCGTTTTATGTTATTGTAGTTTCTTTGTTGTTGTTCCTCCTCCATACTCTGGTGGGTTTGTTAGAGATGTTGTTTGTTCATGTTTGCATTTTGTTTGAATGTCACTTTTTCCCAGTTCACACTGGCTAGCGTGTGCTCAGATGTATCTCATCACAGACAGATATTCTCAGACTTCAGAGATACTCTCATTTTTTTTATTGCCAAAAGTTTTCACATTTTGGGTAGATTTTTTTCCCATGACTCTTGTCTAGTGTCTGATGTCTTACTTCTAGACCACTTCAAAATTATACCCATTTATGAAAGCTTGTATTTGCATAATTGTAATTTGTTATACTATATTTCTGAACCCATTTCTATCTATCTGTCTGTCTGTCTGCCTGCCTGCCTGTCTGTCTGTTGACCTTTCGAGCTGTAGCCAGCCCATAAGGCATAGACCCAGATACTCTTTCTCTTATCTAAATTTTTATTTTAGCAGTTTTCAATCCTTCTAAAGATATTTTATCAAATCTCGCCATTTGTTTTTTATGAACCCATATTCTTTATAAAATGTAATGGGCTAAGTGATAGAGGGAAGCGAAGAGAAAAGATACCAGACAGTTTAAGAGAATGACTTGGCAGGAGGTCAACAACAGAAATTATAAATAACTGTTTAGATTGAAAGTTGTGGAGAGACATGGTCCCCTATGCCAACAGACATGGTACTTGATGATGATGGGCTAAGTGGCTAGTGCATTCTTCAGTTGACTAAATTAAAATAGCCTTGTTTCGCATATGTGGTATTTTTTAATTTCTAACCAACATGGCTGCAGGATTCATCAAGTCTCTGCAATTGAGTACATGAGATATTTCTTTATCAATGTAGAGAGACTTTGCATGACATTGACTACATCATCCAATATAAGATCTAATTGTCACTATCAAGGAAGCACTGGCTTATATTTTTAGTGATCTGTTCATATAATTTCCAGCTTATCACAGCCCAGTCATTATGTTATATAATTTCCAATGATCACAAAATGAGCAAGTATTAGCTTCCTTGCTGTGATTGACTAGTATCTCTTTGTAGTGAGACAAACTGCAGGTCCTGTGCAAAATCTGATGACACTAGCAGGGTATCGGTAACAAGCCGTTGGATATTGAGAGTTTTTTTTTTTATTTATTTCCGTTCAACATGCCATCAAAAAGAGCTAACAAAGCTCATAGCATAACTACTTAGCTATTTTAAAATATAATTTCTGGTAGCTGTTTTCTATTTTCATCATCTTGTTGTTTTCATCTCCCTTTAGCTAAAGCTGAGCCCTCACAGAGGTTGAAACAGCTGTTGAGCTTCATGCCCCAGGTGAGACTCATGACAGTGTGGTACAATAATCTTATGAAGAAGATGTCATTGCCCTCAGAAGTCATTAACAACAAGATCTCCAAGGCAAGGTTATCTGAGGCAGTTGGGACAGAAAACACCCCAAACTTTGGCTGATGTCTCCTAATTAGTGGAAACAACATAATACTCCAATAATGGAGTCCTGCTGAGAACAGACAGTTAAATTTACTTATCTGAATGCATTCTAGGGGTGTATGCCTTAATCTTAGAAGTGACACAGATACAAATTTAATAAAACAATCTAGACTGTGTTGTTTTATATTATATATTTTAAACAAGTGTAAATTACTCATTATATGATTAAATGATTATGTTATATGCTCTTTAAAAGATGACCTTATCTTAAAATTGCTTTAATTTCGGCACCATTATTACGACAGATCATTGTATCTTGTTCAGGGAGATATTCATAATTCATTCTTCAACCAAGACTAGAAATGTAAAACTATTTCTAAAGTATTGATGTATGTGGTAGGTCAAGAAGCCTGAAAGTATTTGCATCTGTTTATTTAATCCAAAATACACAAACAGGATTAATGTCACCTTCTTGATGCAATGGTGATTGCAAGTGAAGAGTCACATGAGCAATTTCTAATTCAGAAAATGGTCATGCAATATCTACAAGAGAAATCGTTTTCAGCTTCATTTTGCCTTACATCTCTCTGTAGATTAGACAATCCTGTATGACTCTATTTGATGTCCCTTAAACCCTCATCCATTGATGTAGGTTTATCTGAATTAATATAGAGAACCCATTACACTGGATGTCATTATGACCTAACTGACATCTGGATATAAACTTTTTTAAAATGTATTCAAATTTGATCATCTCTTTATCTTGTACACATTTTATTTACTAGAACTATTAGTGTAATCTTGTCTACATGTGAAATGTGAAGCGTGGAAAAATCAATCAGATGTTACTGACAGATTATAAAACAGTACTTAACAGTTTGCTGTGTAATGACATTGTATTGATAAATACATGTCTGATTAATAGCAAACATTAAAATGAAGAAAGTTTCATTTACTATTTTATTTTAAAATATCTATATAAACAAATCTATAGTAAACCTGATAACTGGGTCTTGTACTTGGTCTATATTTATGTTTTCTTGGAAAGTTATGGTGGTGAAATGGTTAGTGTGCTCACTTAGTGATCACTAGGGTTCCAGTTCAGTTTTCAAATGGGGAAAATTATTTTACTGCAGACCAACACAGCTTTGTGGGTCACCCTGCCTCTGAAGAGATCTTATCTGGGAAAGTGAAGTAGCTTGGCATAATGTTGAGCTCATCGTCTATAAAATCTGCTGATAGTGTCAAATTGGCACTAACTTTGTAATTCCCATAAATATCCACTAGGCATAACAGGAACTGTTACTTTAATCCTCACCCCACCTTATATTCTTTCCTTTTATTTTTGTGAAAGAAAAAATATTATTTTATGGAGAAAAATTATGAATAAAATTTAATTGACTTTCAACTGTTCTATTTGATTTTTTTAAAATTGTGCCATACTTATTAAAATTTGATAATTGTTTTATAAAACATTATTCATGCAATGCAACTTTCTGTAATTATAGTTGTGATAAATTTTACATGTTGCCAAACCACAGTACCCTATCTTTACTTATGTAACCTTTGAATAAATGTATGTTATTTTATGAATACAGTATGTTGATGTTAAATTGATTAGTTTATATTGCAATTATTTAAACATGTTGAAACTGTTTACTATGATTATTAATTTATGATAATACCTTTGTGGGATATATATAAAACAATTTTTTTTCAAATTTATATTTTTGTTAATGTGTGGAGAAAGCTTAAAAGACACAATGAAAACAAGTAAAACTCATGAAAAGAATTAAATTATGACAGAGAAAGATAATACTGGACATTCTAACATTAAAAAAATAAAAAAGTAAAGTACCCCCGTCACGCCAAGTGGCGTATAAGGAATATGGTGTTAGTGACCATAAATTTTACAGACCTTCGGCACATGATTTTTGGGGTAATGTGGTCGGTAATACGCTCATGCCGCTTTACTTTCCCAGAAAAAAAGCTGGTACCCATTTAAGGCTGGGTGAACCGGAAGCCGTCGGTTGGGATCAAACCCTACCTCTTGTCCTTTATAGTCCAGTTCACTAACCACTGAGCTATCGCGACTCCCGACATTCTAACATAATGGCATAGAAAAGATTGTTTTCTTCATTTCTAAAGAACAATCACCAGGTTGTACTGAAGTTTGCAGCTTCGATCTATTATGCCAACCTTTTGGACTGGCATATCAGGTTTAGACAAGCAGTTTGTTTTATAAGATAGAAACCCAGTCTATCAACTAACCCTAATTAGTTGTTTTTCAGCAAATATTGTGGAGAATGGACATGCTGTGGAGAATGGACCTTCTGTGGAGAATGGACCTTCTGTGGAGTATGGACATGCTGTGGAGAATGGACCTTCTGTGGAGAATGGACATGCTGTGGAGAATGAACCTTCTGTGGAGAATGGACATGCTGTGGAGAATGGACCTTCTGTGGAGAATGGACATAATTTGGCCTTATCATCTAACAAATTGAGCAGTCACAAACAAAGAGAAATGGAGGAAGTTGGTTGTTGCCATCAATATTGTCCCACCAGCCCTGAGCATTAATGATCAAGAACTAATGCATGTAAAATTAGAAGGCCTACAAGAACACATAAATATACTTAACAGCACAGGTACTCAGTGGGAGCTGCAATAGCTCAGTGGTTAGTGAATTGAACTGGAAAGGACAAGAGGTCGAGTTCAATCCTGATAGATAGCTTCTGGATTCACCCAGCCTTAAATGGGTACCGGATTTTTTTTCTGGGAAAGCAAAGTGGCACGGGCATAATACCGACTACATTACCTCAAAAATCATGTGCCGAAGGTCTGTAAAAATTATGGTCACTAAACACCATATTCCATATGCACCATTTGGCGCGACGGGGCTCTTTACTTTTTTTTTTTTTACAGGTACTCAATACAACATGAAAATCAACAAAAGAGCAGCCATGAATATCACAAAAGAGAAACAGAATATCAGTGTAACAATGGGCTGCAGACAACTAAAACAAGTGGAGGAATTTAAATATCTAGAACGTCTTGTAACAAATGACAATTCACAAGCAGTGGAAGTTAGACTCAAGATGCAACAAAACTTGTCAAATCATTGGACAGCTATCACCACTATTGTCCAACAAGGAAATATCTCTAGAGGCAAAATGGACACTCCACAATACAATCTTCATTCCAACGTTGTACTACGAATATCAGACCTGGACCCTAAATGCAAGAACAATAATAAAAATAACCACTGCCCAGGTACTGACTTACCCAGAACACACAAGAAAGGAGAAAGTATATTCAAACTGATTAGACAATGGGTATGTAGGACATGAAGATTCATTGTTGTCTGAAGTAGCTGGTAGAACACATGATGGTAATGATAATTATTTAGGGGGAAGAATGCCAAGAAATACAAAAATCTACGTGTGTTATAATTCTTTTTTTGTGTGTATCAGACAACATTTACAAAATTATTTGGCAACCAATGTGCTCATGCACTTTTGTTCTGTGTCATTTAGTGATATCTTCAAGATTTTGAATTGTTCTGTTAAACTTAGACTGACTTTGAGTCATTAGTTTGTCTATCCTAGAAAAGAATCAGCATTTTTCTAACATCAGCAACATTAGCAGACATATAAAGTGTGGTGGTCAGCAGCTTCAGAAGTGTGTGGTGTATGTTGTTTCTGCAGCTAACATGATTGAATGTTGCAGGGTTCTATGAAAGTGATTTTTAAATCATATATACTTTGTCAAAAGTTGAAGAATGGTGTTCTGAAATCTTCTTACTAAATTTGTTAATCAGATCAGAACAGCTTTAGGTAACTATCTATCTATTGTCCTTTCGAGCTGAAGACGGCACATAGGGCAGAACCACAATCTCAAAAACAGAAACCTTGCGTGCCAAAATGTCACATATTGCAGAGATTACCGCTTCCAAAATCTATGACTCTGTTTCCATAACAATACTTTTTACAATGACAGCTTGTCAAGCCATCGATCAACCTCCTTAGTCACCTCTTACGACATGCCTGGAATATCACAGTGTCACTATTCTTTACTCCCTCATAATGAGGCCCCGGTAACACATGGCTGAAGCAAGATATTTACAATTTTGTCTTTTTCTTTTACCTTTCAACTCATTGTGGAGCATAGGTCTTCAATAAACATTATTATTTATATTATTATTATTTATATTATTATTATTTATATTATTATTATTTATATTAAAACAATATTTACAATTTACCCAAGGTTATTTTTATATCTTTTTTGGCCCATTCTTTCTTCTTTAATCCATTCCTCTTTTATCCATCTGCTGTTGCCTCGAAGCATCACAAAAGAAAAGAAGCATATTTAATATAATCTAATGTCTTTAGATGTTGTATTGCTTGTTATTTTAGTCACTTCCCTTTTAGATGTACAGTTTCTCATCCTTGGTTTTCCTCTTGCTCTCTGTCCTGATGTTTTGAGGAAGAAAGATTTTTTGTCTTTTTGGGCTGGTTTCATTCTTCTAAGTGTTTGAACTATTTCATTTGTTGTTTTTTGGGTCCATTGAAGCACATACTTTCACATGGTGGGTATTTCCTTTCCAGTCCTCAAAAATGCATTAACAGTATTTCATCTAGAAAATTCTTTAATATCTCACGGCAATTGTTGAAATTGCAAGAAGAGTGAGAACTAGTACTTTCTATTACCCTTCACGCTGAAAGAGTATAAGATAAAGTGAAGCAGACCTCAGTGTTCATAAAGAGTATAAAAGAAGACCTCAATGTGTCCATAAAGAGTATGTTTGAAGAGGACCTCAGTGCCCATAAAGAGTATAAGTGAAGAAGACCTCAGTGTCTTTACAGAGTATAAGATATAAGTGAAGAAAACCTCAGTGTCCATAAAGAGTATAAGATATAAGTGAAGAAGACCTCAGTGTCCATAAAGAGTATAAGATATAAATGAAGAAAACCTCAGCGTCCATAAAGAGTATAGGATATAAGTAAAGAAGACCTCAGTGTCCATAAAGAGTATAAGATATAAATGAAGAAAACCTCAGTGTCCATAAAGAGTATAGGATATAAGTAAAGAAGACATCAGTGTCCATAAAGAGTATAGGATATAAGTAAAGAAGACCTCAGTGTCCATAAAGAGTATAAAAGAAAACCTCAGCGACCTGTAAGTTTACTAGACAAAGAAAAAAAAAAGAAAGAGAAAAAATAAGTAACCTTTACTATAATTTGCAGACAGAATATGTAAACAATGTTTGCATTGAGTTGTTTTCAGATAGGTGTATGTTGAATGAGTTAATCGAGAAATTGAACCATTATCATTGACATCCTCCTCTTCATCACTTAAGGCATTGAGCAGCCTGAGCCAGAAAGGTCAGAATTTATGCCATTTTACAGTGTCTGACACAATCAGCTGTCACCACTGACATAATCACCTGTCACCACTAACACAATCAGCTGTCACCACTGACACAATCAGCTGTCACCACTGACATAATTAGCTGTCACCACTGACATAATCACCTGTCACCACTAACACAATCAACACTCACCACTGACACAATCACCTTTCACCACTAACACAATCAACTGTCCCCACTGACATAATCAGCTGTCACCACTGACATAATCACCTTTCACCACTGACACAATCAACTGTCCCCACTGACATAATCAGCTGTCACCACTGATATAATCACCTTTCACCACTGACACAATCAACTGTCCCCACTGACATAATTAGCTGTCACCACTGACATAATCACCTTTCACCACTAACACAATCAACTGTCCCCACTGACATAATCACCTTTCACCACTGACACAATCAACACTCACCACTGTACAATCAACTGTCCCCAGTGACATTGCTGTCCCCCATCATGGCTTGAGTATCAGACACTAGAAATGCAATTTAACACATTTGCTACCAAGGAGTTTATTTAGCATGCTGTTGTATCAACATTTTTTTTTTAACATTTGAAATAACAGAGATAAAATAAATGAAAATTCATCTAAAGCATGTATTTTTGGGGAATAAATTCTTCATGAAGTCAGAAAAGCAGGTAATAAGAGAATTACAAGAGTTTAGAGAAAATAATTGTGAAAATGTCAATAAATTTTAAAATTTCTCTTGACAACTGACTACAATAGCCGCGATTTGCAACTTGTAGTACAGAGTATGTTAAAACTTATATACATTTTTTTTTTTGAGAGCGTTCTATAATCATCAAACTTATAACAAAACTAAACACTAATTTGTTTATAAATTCCTGTGATCCATTTATAATTTTTTTTTTTATATTCACAGTTAGATTAGCTGCTTGCTCTTTTGGTATTGAGTTATTTGCGGGTCATCATCATTGCTCTCCGAACATGTCCATAGGTGCTTAGATCCCCTCCTCAGCAAGTCCCGCAGTGTCCAGCAACTGACGACTCCAGTTTTGTGTTGGTTGATAAGTCTTCTTACACGCCCACTAAGTTTCTCATTTCTGGCTGTGCCCATCTTAACTCCCATCTCCATCATCCGAAGAAGTGACATGGATCTGTGTTTGTCAAAGTCCTGTGCTCTTCTCACATCTCGGAGGGCATTGATGATGTCCGCCCGATCCATTGGTTGCCCATCCTCAATGACAGCACAGCTAGCCAACCTTACCGCTCTTTCATTTCTCTGTACTCCCGCATGTCCAGGGACATAGACAAAGGTGACCTTACGTATTTTGGACTTCTGCAATGACACTACCCATAGCATGCGTACAGAGTCCGCCTCCACTTTTTTTTATCATGCTCATCGAATCACTCAGTATACATGCGTGGATGTTGATCAACGACAGCACAGCTAGCCAACCTGTCCGCTCTTTTGGTAACAAGGTAACAAAAATAAAGAAAAGTTACAGTGAATTAGATGAAACTGCAGTGTTTGATTTTAGTGAGTATCATCATCTTTCATACTGATTGATGTAGGCAATCATGTTCTTCCATAATTTTCCATCCACAGCGAATCGTATCAATTCTATTGTTGACTGTTTTCCTTGCCACATCACCAAGTTATCTAGTATCTTCTCTCTTTGACATCTACAGTCTCACTTTCCTTGTATTTTGCCAGTTGTAACCAAGTACTCCATCTTTCCTCTTCTCATGATGTGCCTGAAAAAATGTTGATTGTTTCTTTTTGATGTTTTTTAAGAGCTCCCTTTTTTGTGTTGGCCTCTTTAAGAATTTCCTCATTGCTCTTTTTAGCTGTCCAGGGAACTCTTAATATTCTTTTGAGAAATCTCACTTCTAAGGCCTCTAATCATCTTGTTGAGTATACCAAGAATAAAATGTAGAAAACAAATTTTCACCAACAAAATTATTTAGGTCAGACTTGAAATGGATGAAACTTTTTTTTTGCTCATCCACAGAGAAAATAATTCTTGTTATATTTTTTTTCCATCAGGTGTGTAGACTTGAAAGTAAATTTACAATAAGTTTTCTGGACTCTTTTTAAGAAATAATAAATTACACTACAGGTTATGTATGACACTCAAAATATAGAAAATGTTGGTCATACTGAAAACAGAACTAACAAATAACTTGGCAAATGACTGGTTTAATCATCTCATGTACTTGTTCTCTAACAAAATGTATCTAAAACACTTAAAGTTTATAAACTTATCTAATCTCAAGGAAACTTAAGTATTTCAAGCATCATTTTCTATATTAGCAATTAAGACACAAATTTACTCTAAAAGTATTCACAAATATTTCAATTGATTGATCATGAGTCTTTGGTATGCATTGCAGTCTTCTCAGGAACTACTTCTGTTGCTTCTGGTGGTCTTTTGAAGTGTTTATTAGCTCTTTATTAATAAATATTTTTCAGTTACGTTTTATTGGTTCTTTGTTATTATTGAGATCTTATACTTTCTCTTTCAATGCACAGATTTTATTTCCTAGTTTTTTTTTTATGTTGGTGATAGCCTGGTAATACCTTTTTTTTTATTTTTGCATTGTTTCTTCTTATTATCAAAATGTGTAGACATCATCAAAAGTGCTCCATCAACAACGAAGGTTTTGGTACTTCTTCTTCTTCTTAGAGTTCCCCTGTTAAATGGATGTTGATGTGTTTTGTCGCTAGTTTACAGCCAGGCTGTGATAATGTGAAATTATGGTTTAGATTTGCTTAACAATTTTTGCCCAAGTAGTGGTCATTTTTGGTGTGCCTTTTTCAATTTTTAACTGCCCAGGGTTTTTTTAACATGAGCAAGTACACACAGGACTTCCTATTTTTCGTCATTTTCCAAGAGAGCTAGACATTTGATCATACTACCCAGATACCTGGGGAGGGTAAAACCACGAAATCAAAGTGAAAAATTTCCACAATCTGTTGTGGAATTTAAACCTGGGATCTTCCTGCTCAGTGGCCAATGTTTTACCTCTAGATCATTCAGTCCCACATTATGAAGCTAATGAGTAAAACAAATAAATTGTCATTGATTTGAATGAGAGAATGTTATATAATTCCTCATGGTGTCAGTCTGCATGAAAGGGTTTAGGTGTGCATGCATACAGTGTACTCACTTATTTTTAGATTAGCCAAGTTAATGTGGATTCTAGCTTTAAACATGTGTATTGATGTATTTTCCAATTGAATTTGTTTACTAAATTGTGCCTTTAGGCCTTGCTGTAAAACTTTTCACTAGATGATGCTATAGAATCTGAAGTGTGTATTTGAAAGCTTCACATTTTTTCACAAACATTCTTGAAGAATGTGCATTGGCTTAATTATTCATAGAATCACATAACAGAGAACTACACAGACATTGAATAATTAATCATTTAAAAGCCATTCTAAAAACATCCAGAACTTCTTTTTACATTTCTTTTAGTTTGGCTGAAATTGTTATCTTTTTTTTATATTTTGAGAACTACTTCTACCTATCTATTGACCTTTTGAGCTGTAGCCGGCCAATAGGGCATAGACCAAGATACTCCTTCTCCCATCTAAACTTTTATTCTAGCAGTTCTCAGTTCTCTCCAAGATATTTTAGAGAGCTACTTACTTGTGCCTTTAGGCCTTGCTGTAAAGTGTGGAGAGCTACTTACTGCCATTAAATTCAGATCTCTATAACTGTTAATCTTTAGTTATAGTTATATCATATATGAAACTAAAGAAATAATGCAGAGAAGAAAAGAGCAGAAATAATTTTAGTTATAAATATAATAAAATGGGTTATAAAAATTGTTAACAAAATGATGATCATGTAACACCATGATTCCCAGCCTGTGACTCACAACCCCATAAGGGTTTATCAAAATGTTTTCTGAGGTATCACATTAGTTTTTATATGTTACAATTAATTTTACAGGAAATACCATAAATTTGTTTCAGACGCTTACAATTTTACTTGACTATCATAAAAGGGAGTCACTAGTTAATTGGCAGTTACAAAAGCAGGCCACTTAATATTTGGTTATTAAATTATTCATATTAAAGAACGTCACAGCTTGAATATGGTTGGGAGGTGCTGATATAGTCGATAAATTTGAAAGGCCATCTGAAAATCACTAAAAAGTTATGTTTTCCAGAGATAAACAATTATGGATTGCTGACACTTTCCTGTCTGAAATGCTTAAGCATCCTTTTCAGTCATACAACTATCAGTCTCCAATATTTTTTAGGTTTCATTATTTTGAGTATTGTCTCAGAGAATATGGTTGATTACCTTATTAGTTGCCTACAAAGAGAAGTGTGGAGGTTGGTGTGTTACACCTGCACACTGGAACCTTAGGCTGGAATATTATCTTTATTTAACTAATTCGTTTTTGAGTTGCTTCATGAAGAAGAAGATAATTATGTCCTAAGAAAAAATGTAATCATAACATACTGCTTAAACAATACTTTCATTTATCATTAATCTAACATATCATTTGTTAAAATATAACGAAAACTTAACTAAAACATAACTTAACCAGACACCAAGGACACCAAGTTAAAAAAAGGTGATGTCATTTTAGAGTGCTATGTTGGAAGCAAAAAAAAAAAAAGAACTTTTAAAACAACTGGATTTATCAATTACTATATTTCATTTTTCATTCATTCATTTTCCTCTTGTGCCGAAGATGGCACATAGGGCATAAGTCATAGTTCTCCACGATTGACGATTTGCTGCTAGTTCTTGTAGGATTTGGTAGTTTCTTAATCCCACGATTGAGCATTCCAGTAATTGTAGCTATACTCTTGTTCTTCCTTGTAATCTTTTACCAGACAATTTCCACATGAATACTTGATGGGGAAGTCTTTCTTCATTCATTCTCAACATGCGATCAATTTATTTCCAATGCCTTCTTTTAAAACTTGACATGTATTCTTATTTCATCATCATCATCGGGTGCCGTCTCCGCAACGAAGGTTGGCTACCATGGAGTGCCATTCTGCTCTGTCAATTGCTTTGATGGTGCAGGTTGACATAGGCTGATTTGTCCATCATTTGATGTTACTCGTCCATGTTGCTTTGTCTGCCTCTGCCTCTTTTACCTTGTTAACCCCCCCCCCCCCCCCCCCCCCCCCCCCCCCCCCCCCGCGATTACTTTTAGTAGGCTGTTGTGTCTTTTAACATGGCCCCAAAATCACATTTGTCTTGTTTGAATTATGTTTAGTAGTTCTCTTTTCATTTTTAGTTGTTTTAAGACTTCATCGTTTGTTTTCTTTACCTTCCATCCAATTCTACCTATTCTTATTCTTCTATATATCCATATTTCAAAGGCTATTACCTGTTCTGTTTTCTTGTCTAATGTCCATGTTTCTGCACCATATAGGAATGTTGAGAAGACATAACATTTTTCTATTCTTAGTTTTAGCCCTGGTGTTATTTGTTTTGATGTTAGTATGTTCTTCACGACATTAAAATTACTACTTTTTGCCATTCCTATTCTTTTGTTTATATCAGTTGTACATTACTGGTTATAGTATGTCCAATGTAATTCTTATTTAGATTCATCTTTTATCAGTTTGTTTGAAATGTATTCTTACCAGCTTATGTTTGAGATCCTATGTAGACTCTTGGCAAATACTGAGGGATATATGAGGAAGGGTACTGACCACTTCTGGAACTGTCTGATGTGCAGCAAAGATGATCCATTGACTGACTAACTTACTCTATACCCACACTTCTGGCAATATTATTCCAAATATTATGTTCCATTAACCCATATTATGTCCAATTAATCCACATTGTTATGCCCCTTTAGCTCTATTTTCAATTTGTGTAACATTCTCTCTGTAATTTGATTTCAGATTTGACATGTTTTAACAAGAAACACAATTTATACATAATTATTGATTTAATGTCATTGGAAATCTCAAATTTTCAAGATAGATAATTATGTCGAAAACAGTAAAATAGTTATAGAATCAAAGAGTTATCTATCTATCTATTGACCTTTCGAGCCGTAACAGGGCGTAGACCAAGATACACCTTCTCCTATATGAATTTTTGTTCTAGCAGTTTTCTTTTAAAGATATTTTATCAAATCTCGCCATCTGTCTCTGTTCTGTGCAAGCAGTTCTATCTCATTGAGGGAGCCGATTCCTGCTGCTCTTGCCTCTCTCATCAATGTTCTTTTCAGTGTCTCCCTGGGTCTTCCTCTTTTTCTTTTACCTGTTGTTTCCCATATGAGGGCTTGGTTTGCTATTCGATTATTATCTCTTCTCATCACATATCCAACGTATGACCATCGTCTTTTCTTTATTACTGAAGATATTAGTGGTTGATTGGCGATTTCTCTAATTTCCTCGTTTGTTTTGAATTTGTTCCATTCTATACCAAGTATTTTCCTTAGACATTTATTTTCGAATGCGTTCAACTTTGTTTCTATATCTCTTGTTGTTTTCCAGCTTTCACACGCATACGTAAGGGCTGATAGTACATTTGATTTGAATAGCCTAAGTTTTGTGTTTGTGCTAATGAGTTTTGATTTCCACAACTTTTCAAGGCTTCTGAAAGACATTGCTGCTTTAGCCAGTCTGATTCTAATTTCTTTGCTCGTATCCCCTTCTCGATCAATGTGACTTCCAAGATAGATAAAGTGATCGATCTCTTCTACTGGTTTGTTTCCATGTATATTTTGTCACTTGTTGGAATTAAACTTTTCATGACTTTAGTCTTTTCATGATTGACCTCAAGCCCAATTTTGCTGGCTATTGATGAAGAGTTATCATGTACATAATTTTTAGGTAATAATTGTTCAAATTATTAAGTAGAAACCTATGTAGAAAAAGAAGAGGGAAATAGAGAGTGCAAGGTACACTTACGAGTAAGATTGACTGATAACTTCTGAGAAATGCTATAACATCAGTTGAAAGTGATCAAAAACTCTGTATCTCCTCAACATCTGAAAGGGAATAAGAGAAAGTGAAGAGAGGAACAGAAAGAGACCTGCATTTCATTATGAGTAAAGGATTCTTATATATGTTGTCATAGATGAGTAAGTGAAGTATTAAACTTCGTTGAACTAGACCAGAGCATTTGAATATGAAGTGGCCAGTTCTCTTCCTTGCTATTATTATCACTCACTCTATATAAATGAATTAAATTGATAACCTGTCCTTGTATTTAGATCCATCATCACTGTGTGTCAGACATCAACCTCTTTAATGATCAAACAAACAAACAAAATCAGAACAGGGCCTAAGTACTACAGCATCAATGAGAATCCATAAGGGTAATTTTAAAAAGTGAGTTAATGTGATTTCCATCATGATGGTAATTAATCCCCCCTTGTTTCTCTTTTCTCTTTTTGTTTTTAAACTGCCACTGGTTGTGGCCCAACTTGAAGTCAGTTTCACTACAATCATTGACCCAGACACTTCATTTTTTCTCTTTTGTTAGGAAGCATCAGCGGAAAGTAAAATAATGTTAATTTGTCATAAAAAATTAATTTTAATTATTTAAATGAATGTTTCATCTGTGTTTTGGTAATAAGAAATCAGCTTGTATACAAGAAAATCCTCTCTTACACATTCAGTGCCAATTCTGTATGATATCCAAGGTGTGCGTAAATGTTCTTCATTAAAAGAACATTTTTAACTTTTACACAAAATGATAGAGGTGCCACTGAATTATGTCATGTTAACTTTTATATCAGTTGTACAAATCCTGCCATAAAAAGTTTTTTTTTCCCTACTATTTATTTCCTCTTGTTTTACTATTCAGAGTTATTGGACCTTGATTTACAAAGAATGTGTGGCCTTATAACTTAAATAAGCTATTTCATTGTCATTTTAAATATGTTTTTAATTCTGCAATGTTAATTTTTTTTGGTTCATTTGTTATATGTACTATTACTTTTCACTCTTTCATTTTCATTCATACAAATACATTTATATTAGTAAAATATGTTTTAATTCCTATTGCCTGTGCTATTTTACACTACTTACGCTCATTCTAGGGCTTTACAACATGAGCAATAGTAAATCTATTCTATGAAATGTATGTTGTATTTTCTGCAAATATAAGCAATAAACAGACACATGTAATGAATTAGCACCAAAAGTAATGCACAAAAATCAGTAAAAGTTACGGAAAATATAGCACACGATTAGAACTTGGAGGGGTAAAAAAAAAAAAAGTAAAGTACCCCCATCACGCTAATTGGCGTACAGGGAATATGGTGTTAGTGACCATAAATTTTACAGACCTTTGGCACATGATTTCTTGGTTAATGTGGTCGGTATTACAGCCGTGCCGCTTTACTTTCCCAGAAAAAAAATCAGGTACCCATTAAAGCTGAACCGGAAGCCTTCGGTTGGGATCGAACCCTACCTCTTGTCCTTTCTAGTCCAGTTCACTAACCACTGAGCTATCACGGCTCCCAACTCAGTGGGGTAAAAGCATATAAATGCATAAAAATAAGCAGTTGCTGTAAAGCTAATGATAAGAATGAAAAGATAAAAAAGGAAAACGTGGTATGTTACATCTTTATGTAGTTGAAGGACAACACAAAATCAAAACATGTTGTTTCTATTTTATGGTGTCCTTCACCTACACAAAGCTGGAACCATACAACTTTTTTCCTATTTTTTTCCTTTCATCCTTAGAAATCAAACTAGATATAATTTACCCAAACTACATGTGGTCACAAGATGAGTTTGCTGTGAACTTGACCAGCGTTGTACTTCAGCAGTGTTCCTTCAGTAGTGTCCCCTCTAATTGTCTCAACCACTGAGAAGATATGTTGATACTTTGAGCAAAAAGTTTTGTTTTTTTTCGATGTACAATGTTCAAAACAGTTGTACTTGGAAATTAAAATGAGTGGCAACATTTTGATGTGTTCAGCAATAATATAGCAACTGAATGAACATACATCAGTGCAGCTTAGAGGGAACATTGTGGTCCACGTAAATAAACCATATTTTTGCTCATCCTAGAGATCATACAACCTCTTTTGGCAATAGGGGCAGACAGAGCTCATGAGTGGCAAATCATTAATGTCAAATTTAATAACAAAATTAAAACCAAAATATATTGTCAGTAGCATTTATTAGCATATATTTCATCAAACAGCGAAATTGAGAACAAGGTCTCTGCTAGTATAGGCATGTCAACTCAGGCATTCAGTAGACATAGAAACATTTGGCATTCAGCTAGTTTCCATCTCAGCTCCAAGCTTAGAATTTATAATTCAAATGTGTGATCCATGCTCTTATATGAGGCAGAAACATGGAGAATGAATCATAAGATAGAAAGCCAACTTAGAGGATTTGAAGGTCACTGTCTTAAGATCCTAAGCATCAGTTGAGATCAACACATCACAAACAAAGAAGTTACCAGAAGATCAGGCATTAACAATATCAATCAAGAAGTGAAAAGAAGACATTGGAAATGGCTAGGCCATACTCTATGAATGGAATGAACCAGGCACCCACATCTAGCATTAACATGGATGCCATCTGGAAGAACAAAAGAGAGGCAGACCATAAGAGATATGGCAACGAACCATATATGATGAAATAAAAGAGGCTGGCAAGTCCTGATGAGAGATGTCCATGCTTGCTCCAGACCGGATTAGGTGAAGATCTCTTGTGAGTGCCCTATAATGGGTGAAGATCTCTTGTGAGTGCCCTATGCTCCGACCAGAGTTCAAAAGATTAAGAAGAAATCTCAGTAAGAGACTTGATACCTGCAATTTTTTCCTCTCTTGCCATCTTGTCAGTGTTATTTTCAATGTCTTTCAAAGTCGGCCTCTTTTTCTTTTATCCTTTATTTCCCATTTAAGACTCACTAATTGATTCTCTGGTTATTTCTTCTTGTCAGAGAGCTTAAACTGTTCTATTCTATTGTAATCAATCTATGAAATAAGTTTCATTACAGTTGGAACTTCCCCATACCTGCTCCACTGCTTATACCAGCAATTCTCAAAGTGTATGCAGACTGATTGTTCTTGTAAGGTGTTGATTGTAGATAGATCTGCTTTTCCCATTGGATCAACCAGACCCCTTTTCCACCTCTAGACTCCTAAGTCTCTCAATAAATACATCCTTGTCCCACCCATTCTTCTCCTCTTCTCTTAAGGAATGAAGAACAAACTTGGCAATGTCCTCTTTGTTCAGAATCAAGCCACACTCAGTGATATTAGCTATTTCATTCCTCTGCACACCATCATGCCCTGGACAGTATTTTCAGGTTAACACACTTACTTTAGAGTCATCCAGGAGCTGCATCCACTCCTGCCACAGAGCTGCCTGTCAATCTTCCATAGAATATATGTCTTAATATCCTGATTATTGATGATACTTTTTTGTAGCATAATCATTTCTTTTATTTCTGCAGTAGTCTAGAATTCATTTAATTAAATACAAAGAATTCTCATTAAATATTTGTCTTTTAATGCATCTAGTTTATTATTATTTCCTTCATTGATTTTCAAGTTTCACTTTCTTAAGTAGAGGTAGAAAATAAACTTGAATTGAGTTATATTTTTAGACAATTATGATATATCAAGCATTGTTCAAAGAAATTTTGATATTAGCAAGTTTTGTCAGTGACATTAGCTGTTTTGTTGTGCTCATCTCCATCCTCTTGCATTTTACAGCATTAAAAGAAAATATAGTGTTCTCTTATTCCATACAGCAGCTTATTCCTTCCACTTCTTCTTTCCTTCCTATTATACTTTCATTGTTGATGGGAGATATAGTTTGCATGCATTCTTTTACTCTTTGATTGGCCTCATCTGCTGCTGAACTTCCAAGTGTTTCTAGTATTCCCTCTAACCATCTTTATCAAGGGCATTCTCACAGTCTGTTATTTTCATACTGATAACTGTTCACTTGTTTCTGTCTTGTTACATGGCCAGACCATTTAATTTGTTTATATATATATATATATATAGTAATCCCTACTAAATTATATATCTATCTATCTATTGTCCTTTCGAGCCGAAGACGGCACATAGGGCAGAACCACAATCTCAAAAACAGAAACCTTTCATGCCAAAATGGCACATATTGCAGAGATCACTGCAGTTATATATGGTAACCCCTAAAAGGCTTCTTAATTCTCCACTTCTAATTTTGTCTATCAGGCTAGTTGCCATAATGTCAGACTTATTTCTTGTATGTGGTCATTAATTATTTTAAAATCTAGCATCACGTTTAACATTTATAACACAGTGTTTAGATTGAAGATTATGTTCCTTACAACAGCACTAACAGGAAAATGAAGTGTTCATACCTTCAATAATTTTTAAAGGCAAAACTTGTACAATAGACCAAAAAAAGTCTTACATATGGCTAAAAGATAATTTCCTGTGTCCATTCCTCAGTTCATGTATTGTGGCTTGGGATTTGCTTTCTTCTTCTATGCATGGCATAGTACGGTATGGCCCCTTAAAATTCAGACTGTTTTCTAAGTTATATAATATTGCTATTACCATTAAACTACAAAAAATGATAGACATAATAGTAAAAGACAGCAACAAGAAAGGTCTGTCTCAATAGTATGAAAACAGAAGTAATGGTCATATTGAAGAAATAATCATCATCATGAGGAAGCATAAAAATAAACAGGACAAATCTGAAACAAGTTCAACGCGTCAAATACTTGGGCACCAAAATAACATCAGATGGAAGATGCACCACAGAAATAAAAAGCAAAATAGCTCAGGCCAAAATAGCATTTAAGAAAATGAAAAATATATTATGCAATAAGTCTATACCAGAAGGAGAGTTCATCGGTGCTATATATAGAGCCAATTCTTACCTATGGAAGCGAATTATGGACAGTAGACAAACAAATGAAAAGACGATTAGAGACCATAGAGATGAGATTTCTCAGAAGAATGTTGAAAGTTCCCTGGACTGCTAAAAAAGACCAACAAGGACATTCTCAAAGAGGCCACACAAAAAGGGAGCTTTTAAAAAACATCAGAAAAAAACAATCAACATTTTTTATGCACATCACAGAAAAAGATGCAGAAAAAGGTCTGTTTTTCCTTATGAATTACTATGCAAGGCCCACAAAATTCTTTTTTTTTTTTTAAGAAAAACCCTTACAATTTAAGGACAACCCTAACGAGATGGAAGGTATGAATGCTCTTGACAGCTCTTCAGCTCACTTCATCAAAAAATAATTTGTGTAATGTTTTATATTTTACTAATCTCCTTTTTGGATATGTTTCTTCTGTTTAATTTAAATTGATTGAAAATAAATCAGTTCATATTCATTTCCAAAACTCATAGAAGAGCTAAAAATGACATTGACAACATATTTGATTTAGTCATGTTTATATCGAGCACACTCATATATTATTGAAAAATGGATGTCTGAATTGATAACTTTGCGTCCACCAAACCAGAAGAAAATAGGTTTGAATCAAAGTGAGGTAAGACTATTTTTCTGTCGGGGGGTAAAATAAAAACTTTGACCTGAACACTTTATGAACACAATATTGGACAAGTGGCCTTTTACTTTGGTCCTATAAGTTACCCCTGGCGGACTCTAGGAATAGAATAATGTAAAGATAATTTTTTTTTTCTTACACTTTTTTATTGGCAAGACATAGCATGCTAGCATTTAAAAGACAAACTTTGCTTCCTTGTACAGACTGTCATTTACCGAGCATTTGTTGTGCTAGGTTAAAGCTAAGACAGTTCTGCGCGACCGGGTGTAGAGAGTAGATGTGATCAGAAGTGTTGTGCAGGATAAGTGTAATTTTATTTTGTGCTGAATATATTGTAACCTTTCAAGTTCAATTCAGAGGAGGTCGAGAAGTCTGGGAGTCATGACCCAGGCAGGCCCCCCTCACCTAGTGTGTCAAGAATCTAAAGGGCAGAAACACTTGCTCAACGGGAGGTCCACTACTGATGATCAGATTGCCTCCTTCTGTGAAGCTCTGTATAAAGAGTTTAAATTACTTATATTCTGTATTTAATTATATTTAGCAATATTTTATTTTGTGCTAATTCACTTTCAGTGTCTGTTAATTACTTATGTTTGTCTAGCCTCAGATTTCCACATTATTTATTTACTGCTTTAATTTCTGCAAACATTTTTAAATTACTGAATTAACTATTTACATGGGTAAAGTCCTAGCTTAGGGACATAAATTATTTCACTTCAGAAGAGTAACATCCCCTTGAGTGACAATGCACTTTTTTAGATGGTTCTCTAATCTGTGATCAGAAGACTCCTAATTGTAGAGAAAGGAGAAAAAAACATGAGGGTAAAGTCCTATGTTCTCTAACTGTACCCTAAAATTAAAATTAATTGGGTTAGTGATGACCATTGATGAACCATAGTCATATATAGATTTACAAACATATGAACAGAGATAATTTTTAGTATTTGAGAACCACTGTTGTGACATCAAATAAGGGGAGATCACTTTAATTTATATCCCTAAACTAGAATTTTCCTTTACCTGTTGCTTCTCTGTTATATAATTGCAATAAATATGTTATTTTATCCAGTTACTTTCTGATCACAACCAGGGCAAAACCTGTTATGTTTACTCTGTGTGTGTGTTTGTCTAGTTCAAGTGTGAGTTTATGTATTCACATTTTTGTGTATTCAAGGCATGTTGTAACTTTTTAAAGCTTGAGTTCAAATGCAAAATAGTTATTTATATCATCGTGCATATAACATGGACTTTTGACAAGCTAGTGGAAAATGTACAGGAAAAATCCTCTCTTGTACAAGATGTATTTTTCATTACAAGAATATATGGCACTCTTTTATTTTAAAAGTATATTTTATTGTACAAGATTAGTATCCTGCTGCAGTACAATTGGTTGTATAGAAATTTAATGGAGGAAAAATGTTTGTTAACTGATGAAGATGAAGAATTTGAAAAGTTCAGATGTTAGTGTATGGAAAGCCATAAAATTGAAGTTTTTAAATTGTATTTTGGGTTTGTTTTTTCTAGCAGAAATAAATATAGCAGGCATGTGTCATTTTAAACAACCTTGAAGTAGAAAAATATTTCTTTGTTTGGTCAGGTTTTTATCTGTCATAGATTCATAGTTTACTTTACTTCTGGCCAAGTTTATGATTTGTGTTATTGCCCATAAAAACAGCTTTTTTCTCTAAAACCTATTGTTGCTTTTTTAAAATTATTCTTACACACCTCTGCAGATACCAGTCTCTATACAGTTGCAGCTCTCTTCTATGAATTTTGCTAAATTTCACATCCACAGCTGTTCACTGCTCCTTTACAGTGCAAATAGCTAGGAGCACTGCCATTTTGTATATGCTCGCCTACCAGTTATGTTTACCATCCATCTACATGGGTTAATGTCCACACCTTCTTTAAGAATGTACCTTCCCTGAGTCCAAGTTTGAAATGTCTGGGTTGTATGTTTTCTAAAACATTGTCAAAACATTGTTTTGTTTTTCATTAGGAAAGTAATATTACTTGATATATATAGAATTTGCTTATTTTTAAAGCATGTCTACCCCTTTTTTTTTTTTATTCTCCCCCCCCCCCCCCCCCCCCCCCCCCCCAAAAAAAAAAAAAAAAAAATCACAATAGATTACTTTGGGCATCCAAGTGGAACTTCAGTCAGTGATAACAGAAAATTATGGAGCTTCATTTATCATGTACTCTGAAGAGATCAGTACTATGGACCTAGAAGGAAAAGCAAAGACTATCTATATGTTAATCTTTTGAGCTTTGGCCGACCCATACATAAAGCCTAGACCCAGATACTCTTTTTCAAAATTTTCTTTCTAGCAGTCTCAGTCCTTACAAAAAACATTTATCAAATCTCGCCATTTGTTTCTGTTCTGTGCAAGCATCTCAATCTCATTGAGGGACCCGATTCCTGCTGCCTTTGTCTCTCTGATCAATTATCTTGCTTTGTTGTTCGGTTATTATTTCTTCACAACACATGTCACTGCTATCGTAAAAACACTTTTGTTAATGAAATGTAAACCTGATATAGAACGTGTAAAGCAAAGACTAGACATACCAAAAACAACATGAAAACAAAAAAGAGGGACAAAAAAACTGCAGCATGTTCTAGGCTTAAAATAATCTATAAATGATGCCGATTGTCCAGGGAAGATAAAAATAATTTTGATGCTTCATTAAAAATTGTCATTGATGTACCTGCCAATCTTTGCTTAGTGTGACTAAAGTACGAGAAGAGTTATGAAGACCTCTCTATTGACAGAGTAATTGAGCCTATCTGCTACATGGATATGGCTCTGCTTTTGGCCCATGAAATGAATAATTCTGATACAAAAATAAAATATTGTATGGCTGCAGCTTTATGATGGCTGTAACTATACCATTATGTATGTGTATATATACATTTTTTTCCACCTAATCATCCTTAGTCTTGCATAAGATCCACAAGAAATCCCTTTCATAGGAAAGTTAGACTTAGACTTTTTAAATCGTTTTTCTACAAGGCAAGTAGCATTTATAGCCAGTTGAATTATACAAGAGATGGGATTTCTCAGAAGAACTTTGAAAGTTCCCTGGACAGCTAAAAAGACCAATGAGAAAGTTCTCAAAGAGGCCAACACAAAAAGGGAGATCCAAAGAAACATCAGAAAGAATCAATCAACATTTTTTGGACACATCATGAGAAGAGGAAAATTGGAATACTTAGTTACAACTGGCAAAATACAGGAAAAGTGAGATTGTAGATGACAAAGAGAGAAAATACTAGATAGGGAACAGGCATAAATATTAGATAACTTGATGCCATAGCATGGAAAACAGTCAACAACAGAATTGATATGATGCACTGTGGATAGAAGATTATGGAACGACATGATCACCTACGCCAACCAGTATGGTACATGATGATGATGATGAATTATACAAACTATACCAATGATGGGATAGCAACAACAACAACATACCAATGATGTAGCAGAGAGTTACCTTAAAACTGAAACGATGTGCTGCATTAAAATAAACCTTTAATTTTTTTTTTAATGAAGTAAAATCAGAGTATAAATTAGTGATTTGAATTATATTCTATTTAGATTAAATAATGATACGATATGTTATATATGTTTATATCTTATTTTAATCAGTTTTCTCTGTTGCTTTTGTTGGTTGCTATTTAAGAGTAATAATATCTTGTTTATATCAATTCTTGTTTTATTAGCATTTAGCAGCTTTTTATTAATTACTGTTTTAGTTGCTGACTCTCATTTCATTCCATTTGTTTTCTCCTCTGCTCTGTTGTAGTTTGCTCTGCCCTGGTAAATGTTCTTTGTTTCAAACATCAGATTTTGTCCAATAGTGTGGTTATGTAAAATAGACTAATATATATATCTTCAATTATGTTTAATTCATGAAAGATACATTTATTTATTTCAATCTATTTAATATAAATTAGTGCATAAAATCATTTTATACCATATTTTAAAGGCTATATCTTCTTATCTTCACTTTAATAGTTTTAAATATGTGCTAGAATATATATTTTGTATAATGGTAAAGGTATTTAATAGCATTACTGCCATTTTCTATGTTTAGAGTGTAAGGCCCTCAACTTTGTTTAGACGCTCTATTCTGGGAGTTCACAGTGCTTTCTTCCAAATGTTTTCCTTCCCTAACCAAATGCCTGATAGAATGTATCATCACATAGTCTCTGAAATGCCAGTCTATAACTTTTTATTCTATTCTATAACTTTTTGAGGGAAAATAAAAGTAAAAGAGGCAGACCGAGACCAACGTGGGTGAGTAGCATCAAAAGATGGACAAGTCAGCCTATGATAACCTGCACCATCAAAGCAAGAGACAGAGCAGAATGTCACTCTATGGTAGCCAACCTTCGATACCAAGATGACACTCAATCAGGATGATAATTCCTAGAGTTTGCTAATGTATTTTGTGAGGCTGGACAATAAAGGTCATGTGCCCAGTAAAAAAAAAAAGTAGATTACCCTTGTCACGCCAAGTGGCGTATAGGGAATATGGTGTTAGTGACCATAAATTTTTACAGACCTTCGGCACATGATTTTTGGGGTAATGTGGTCGGTAGTACGCCCATGCCGCTTCACTTTCCCAGAAAAAAATCTGGTACCCATTTAAGGCTGGGTGAACCCGGAAACCGTCAGTTGGGATCGAACCCTACCCCTTGTCCTTTGTAGTCCAGTTCACTAACCACTGAGCTATCGCGGCTCCCTCATATGCCCAGTGCAGTCACCAAAAGGTGTAGGGTCGAAGTTTTTATTTTAATCCCAACAGAAGAAAAACTAAATTACCAAAAACAAATAATTAAATAAAATCGATGTATGTCTTGTTAATTTTGATAGACTTCACTTTCTCTAATAAATTTATTGAATTCATTATTTTCTTAATTGTTTATATTACTTGTAACTTGTTGCAAGCCCTGAAAATTGTAGCTTGAATTAACTCACAAATTGTTCTTTAAACTCAATAGCCAAACTGAATGTTAGCGAGAACAACAAGGGGCAAAGAATAGAACTGGCAGTAATTGTTATCAACACCAATAGGTTCAACTAAAAATAACTAACTACGACATTCCTTGCTTTTTTTTTTATTTTAAAAATAACAAATACCTACATTTTCTTAATTACATATTCAAAACATAATTTCTTATTATTTCATTAGATTAGCAAAAGCCAGTCTTAACAGAGGTTTGTGAATGTTGCACAAGGTATCTTAATTCACATCTTTTGTTACTGCTAATGCCAGCTTTGGTCAGTCGAAAGTTAGAAATGCAAGTTAGTTACTTCAGAAATGTGAACTTTAAGAGGAATGGCTAGAAGAGACAAAATTTTAAATGAGACCATTTGAGGGAAAAAATGGCTTAAAAAGTCTTGAACAACATACAAATACAGCAAATAAAATAGTTTGGCCACCTGGAGTGGATGTCTTCTCATTTGATGCCATAAAAGACTTATGTGAAAATTGAAGGGCAAAGATCTTGAGGAAGACCCAGAGTGAGATGACAGCTATAAGGAAATTTCATAACAGCATTATGTGGCAACCAAAAATATCAACTATAATCAAGAGAAATAGGTGGTCATATGTTGGCCATGTAATGAGAAGAGGCAACAAGAGAAGCTCAGGATAAGCCCTCAAATGGTCCCAGAGAGTAAAAGGAGAAAGGGCTGACCTAGAGAAACACTAAAAAAACACTGAGGCAAGAGGCAACAAGAGAAGCTCAGGATAAGCCCTCAAATGGTCCTAGAGAGTAAAACGAGAAAGGGATGACCTAGAGAAACAATAAAAAAAACACTGAGGCAAGAGGCAACAAGAGAAGCTCAGGATAAGCCCTCAAATGGTCCCAGAGAGTAAAAGGAGAAAGGGCTGACCTAGAGAAACACTAAAAAAACACTGAGGCAAGAGGCAACAAGAGAAGCTCAGGATAAGCCCTCAGATGGTCCTAGAGAGTAAAAGGAGAAAGGGCTGACCTAGAGAAAAACTAAAAAAACACTCAGGCAAGAGGCAACAAGAGAAGCTCAGGATAAGCCCTCAAATGGTCCTAGAGAGTAAAACGAGAAAGGGATGACCTAGAGAAACAATAAAAAAACACTGAGGCAAGAGGCAACAAGAGAAGCTCAGGATAAGCCCTCAAATGGTCCCAGAGAGTAAAAGGAGAAAGGGATGACCTAGAGAAACACTAAAAAAACACTGAGGCAAGAGGCAACAACAGCATGCATCAGCTTCCTTGTCAAGGATTGAACAATTCGCCCAGAACAGGGACGTTTCACAAGAAACAATACAAGTCTTGTGCAAAGTCTGATGTTTGATAACAAAGATCATCAAACACAGTCTAGAATGACTGCCCTATGTGCCATCTTCAGCTCAAAAGAACAATAGGTAGATAGATTATGTAGCAGTGGGCTAACAGGGTTAGGTAGATAGATTAGGTAGAAATGGGCTAACAGGGTTAGGTAGATAGATTATGTAGCAATGGGCTAACAGGGTTAGGTAGATAGATTATGTAGCAATGGGCTAACTGTGTTAGGTAGATAGATTATGTATGTAGCAATGGGCTAACAGTGTTAGGTAGATAGATTATGTAGCAATGGGCTAACAGGGTTAGGTAGATAGATTATGTAGCAATGGGCTAACAGTGTTAGAAAATGTTAGAACTTTATACAAGCTTCTGTCTTAACACTCAAAAGGTCACCATAAGAGGACGTGAGTTTTTATAGGATTATTGATTATGTTACCTTTCCAGCCATTTTTTTCATGGTATTTAATTTGTTATATTTATTTATTAAAATGCTTTGAAACATTGTTAAGTTTGACCATATTACTTTTCTGGTACCTCTTTTCCACCGCCTCAAATAAAAAAAATTATTGATGGCTGAAAATCATTGACAGGTGCAACATTCTTCTGATGATCATATTACCTCCAGCTGAAATGCTCGATTGAGAGTTTCTTACCACTTTCATTCATTTCAATGTACAAATGTAGTCCATGTTTATTTGTTTTCTTTTTACCCCATCTCCTTCTTAGTTCAATGTAATGACATAACAAATCTATTTATCAAGCTTTCTGCTGTGTTACATGTTTTGTTACTTATTACCGATATAGCAGCAATAACCACATGTACTGATAATTCATAAAGCTGGAGTGTGTTAAATGAAAGATTCTCAGACTTAGCAATCACGGGTGCCATTTTTTAATGTTATCTTCATATATTACATGTGCTCACATATTTGAATGCAAGCGGGTTATATGAGGAAAAACAAATTTAGTTTTAAACTTTTTATTTTAAGCTGCCATTTGATAACACCTGTAATTATTTAGGATTTATGTAATTAATTTTTTTAATTGTTATGTTAAGTTTTTTTAAAAAGTAAATACAGACATATCCCGACTTACCAACGTTTAAGTTAAGATTTTACAGAGTTATACGAATGCACGTGTCATTTTCTATAGCCATTTTGTTCCGTTAAACCTAGTCAGAAAAATGAAACAAAACATGTCTTTGGTTATATTGGCCTATAATATTTTGATTTTACAATATTTACAGTTAGTTTTTTCTGAATGTAACCTCATTTGTAAGTCAGGGTATGACTGTGTACTGTCTTTTTTTTTGCTTGTTGTCAAGTCAGTTTTGCTCACAATAAATCCACTGTGTCTCAAAGACTAAGAAGATGTTGCCATTACTCTCTTTGCTCACAGAAAAAGTAGTTGTTTTTGTAGGTGGTAACAGATCTAGCTGCTTGTGAACTCTTGTTCTTTAATCCAACACCATGTCTGCTAATGTCTGTGAACTATTTTTACTCCATATTAGGCGTTTTATATTTATATATATGACACTGATGAAAAAATTAGCCCTTCTTCAGATTTCTTAGGTCGCTGAGTATTACAAAAATTTGGTGATTAAAAGCATCATTTCATTTCATTTGTGTGCACATTTCATACTCTAGAATATGTATTGGGTGATATATATTCTTTTCACATTTTGTACACCATGTAAGTGAATTGTCATTTTTTTTTCCTTGGCCTTGGGAAGAAAACATCAAATTTAATTAAACATGTGACAAATGACAAAATAACATTCTGATGCTAATTTTAACAGCAGTATAAATGTGCAATTTACAATGGCATTATCATTATGTCATTATAAATATGAAAGCCATTTCCTATTGTCTGTGACATTCATGCATGATTGCTATTACTTCAACAATTTATGTACATAATTTATTCTATACAGATAATGCATAATATTTTTGTAATTATTATTCATGTTTAACTGGCTGTAAATGCGTGAATGAAGCTATCAGATTTTTGTGATAAACTATGGCATGGGACTCTAGTTAAAGTAATGTTTATAGCTGGAGCTAAATCATATATTAAATATATGTTAATTAAGGAGATAATAAGAGGAATATTAAAGTAAAAGTATCTAATAGTACCACTGCCATAAGAGAGTAGAGTTAAGGGCCTTTGCCTTCTTTCAGGAAGTGTGACAAAATGCACTCCTCCTGAAGGCATTTAAGTTTTTTTTCCCGTGGTTAAAAGTGAGCTATAAATTTATTTTTTTTTCCTTTTCCACCCCGGTCAGTTTTGTGTCACTTTGAGGATGTTTTTGAACCATGATGTTTGTATGAAAAATGAGCAAATCCAAGATTTGCCCATTATTTGAGTTGAATTCACAAGTCCTGGCAAATGCATTGATATTTAGTTACTTGCAACAGATGACAATTTGAGTGCACATTAACAGTACCAGTAGCTTGCTGATTATGCACACACCTAGCTCATTGTCAAGAGTATTATAAGCTACATGAAGGGGTAAATAAATCACCCAAAGGAATAATCAGCTCATAGAAAGTTGTTTCATCACCACTTTATGCTACTAGTGCCATAGGTGGTGGTGGTGGTCACCCACAACAAGTCAGAGGTGGGGGTTCATTCTCCGAGAGATTAGACTTATCAGGGAAAACAGCCAGTGTGACCAGATGAAATGAAATAAGGGAAATAAACCATGTGAGAGAGAATCAACAGAACAAAGCAGCAGGCAAAATCGTTTGTCAAACTGTAGAGAGTATAATACCTTGTGAGTGATAACATAGTAGCCTCCATCAGTCATAGTTGACTATGGATATTTCAGCGCCCCTAGAAATGTTATTTTTTCTTTTCTTTTCTTCCGTCGTGTATTCTCTTTCTATATGAATCTGTCTGCTTCTTCTTTGAGGTGAACCTTTAGAGTGTGTTTCCAGGGATTGCGGTCTGCAGCTATGTCTTCCCATGCTGCCGGGTTTATGTTCAGAGTCTTCATGTCGCGTTTACACACATCTACAAATCGGAGTTTTGGGCGCCCCCTAGTTCTTTTACCATCTGTCAGTTGTCCGTAGAGTATATCTTTCGGTATGTGGCCATCTTTCATACGGTGTACATGGCCGAGCCAGCTTAACCTACGTTGTTTGAGCAACGTGTAGATATTCGGAAGGCCTGTGCAAGTCATGACCTCAACGTTTGTCACTTTATCCTTCCAGGTGATACCAAGAATACGGCATAGACATCGCATGTGGAATCCATTTAGCCTTCTCTCCTGCTTTACATAGGTTGTCCAAGATTCGCTGCCATACAGGAGGATACTAATTATGCAGGCATTGTACACTACCGACTTTTGTTTTAATTGTCAGTTTGCTGCTTTGCCAGACACGCCTAGAAAGACGGGCAAAGGTGGTAGCAGCTTTACCAATACGAATGTCAATTTCTGTACCTAAAGATAGTCTGTCACTGATGATGGACCCCAGGTAGTTATACTGCTGCACGATATCAAGTTTATAGTTGTCGATAGAGATTTTCAGGTGTTGCTTCGACGTCCTGACCGAGTATGTTAGTTTTCTGCAAACTTATTGCTAGACCGAAGTCTCTGCAGGCATGCGCAAAGCGATGTACCATGCTCTTGAGTTCTTCCTGACTTTGCGTGACAAGTGCAGCATCATCAGCAAATAACAGATCTCTAATAGAGATATGTCTGACCTTAGACCTTGCCTTTAGTCTTGAGATATTGAACAATCGACCATCGGATCTAGTATGCAGATGATAGACTCCTTCATTCACATGTGAGAATGCATGTTTTAACAGAACAGCGAAGAAGATTCCAAATAGAGTTGGAGCAAGAATGCATCCCTGCTTGACACCGCTGTGTATGCAGAAGGGTTGTGATGTGCTGCCGTCGTATTGGATGGTGCCCTTCATGTCCTCATGAAACGATTTGACTAGCATCAGTAGAGTATGTGGGCAGCCTATTTTGGAAAGTATTTTGAAAAGACCTTCTCTGCTGACAAGATCAAATGCCTTTGTAAGGTCGATAAAGACGATGAAGAAAGGGTTTTTCTGCTCTCTAGATTTTTCTTGAAGTTGGCGTAAAGAGAAAATCATGTCTGCAGTTGATCTTCTGGATCTAAAGCCACATTGCGATTCAGGATATACGCGTTCTGCGAGTTTTTGTAGCCTTCCTAAGATGACTCTGGCGAAGGTCTTGCCAATGAGGCTGAGTAAGGAGATGCCTCTGTAGTTGTTGCAGTCGCTTCTATCTCCTTTATTTTTGTAGAGAGTTACAATCACAGAGTCTCTCATATCTTGAGGAATGACTTTCTCTTTCCAGCATAGATGTAGCACTTCAAGCAGGGGATGTAATAAAGCACTTTTACAGGATTTAATCAGATTGGGAGGGACCCCCATCTTGTCCTGGAGCCTTACCTGTGGCCAAGCTATCTATGGCCCTGCTAAGTTCCTCTACGGTTGGTTCAATGTCCAACTCTTCCATAGGTATGGTAATATACTATTGCCCCTTGACAACATTGTATGGTGTCAAGGGCGTTTGGTGTAACAGTATTTTCTATTGAATAAAGTGAAGAATAATGTTCCACCCATCTTTCCATCTGTTTGCCTCTGTCTGTTATTTTCTCCCCAGTGGATGACTTTAGTGGGGCAATAGTGCATTTTGTTGGCCCAAGGGCTTTCTTTATGCCATCATACATTACTTTTAGGTTTCCATTTTGAGATGCAGTCTGGATGCTGTTGCTAAGCTGGAGCCAGTACTCATTAGCACAGCGTCGAGCTGTTTGCTGGACTTTGTTTCTGGTCATTTTAATAGCCTGCAGAGTATTTGCATTAGGTGCATGCTTGTGATCTAAGAAGGCCACACGTTTAGCTTCGATTACGGGTGTCATTACATGGGAGTTGGCTTCAAACCATTCGTGAGACTTAAGTGTCAGTTTTCCAAAGATGCTAACCGCGTTGTTGTAGATGACGTTGCGGAGATGCTCAAATTTTTCCACAGCGCTGGTGTAGTGTTCATGAGCTCTTTGCGACTCCTTGAGGGTCTTGTTGAACTGCTCGACCAATCCAGAATGTGTTAGCTTGCTAGTGTCTATGCGAGGTCTCTTCTTTGGCTGCCTGGCATAGTGGAACCTCCTGGGCAGTAGCTTGAGTTTGCAGCAAACTAGTGAATGATCGCAGTCACAGTCTGCACTGTGGTATGACCGTGTGTTAATTACAGATTTGAGGAAAGGGAGTCTGACAAGTATCAAGTCCAGCTGGTGCCAGAGTTTCTATCGTGGGTGCCTCCAAGATACTTTATGCTGAGGCTTGGTTTTGAAGAAAGTATTTGTGATGCACAGGTTATGATAGGTGCAAAACTCTAGAAGTCATTGGCCGTTTTCATTTAATTTACCAACTCCAAAGCGACCGAGGCAGGTTTGCCACGAATTGTGGTCTGCACCAATTCTAGCATTGAAATCCCCCAGTAGAATAATGTGATCTTGTCCTGGTATACTTTCCATGACTTCTGTCAAATTTTCGTAGAAATTGTCCTTGGTTTCAGATGACCAGCACAAGGTCAGGGCGTAAACACTTATAAGGGTAACTGGTCCTGTTGTTGTATTGAGGCGAAGTGTTAGTATCCGCTCTGATGCATTCTGACCGAGTGTAACCAGACCTTTTAGAGAATTTTTCACAGCAAATCCCACACCGTGTTCTCTGATATCGTCTCTGCTCTTTCCTTGCCAATAGAACATGTAGTCCGCCTCGTTCAGCATGCCTGATCCTGCCAAACGTGTCTCTTGAAGTGTGGCTATATCCACCTGAAGTCTTTTCAGTTCATTATTGATTATGGCTGTCTTTCTAACGTCATTTATATCGCACAAATTGTCAGATAGTCCAGTTTACATTGTGCGGACGTTCCAGCAACCCAAACGTAGGTTGAGTTTCTTAATTGTTGGTTTCACTTGTGTGGCAGGTGTAGATGGGTATCCTGTCGACACCAAAATGGCAATGAGTGATAACATATAATACAAGTATATCTGGTGAGAAAAAATGAGGGCCTGGGGCAGATTAAGGTGAAAACAAAGAATAACACCAAAGAATCTCTGCACTGGCATCAGATAATTAAATATGTAAATATGGGACTTTGACAGATGGTTGGTAAAGAGCAATCAGCAGTCAGTAGTTTGGTAAATATTAGTGACCTATGCTGGATGTTGTTTTTGCTGAACAGCTTTTCTCGTGGCTGAATCTGCCAATAATGGATAGACAGATTGCCAATATTGGAAAGACAGATTGCCAATATTGGATAGACAGATTGCTAATATTGGATAGGCAGATTGCCAATATTGGATAGACAGATTCAACCGCAGAATGAAAAAGATGTATTCATGGTGTCTGGTCTCATCTCCTTTCTCCTGCACCTTTTATCTTCTGAATTTTATATTAATACTGCCTCAAATGTCAAATGTTGCTGTGCTGTTTTTAATTTTTGTTCTCCATGTGCTACGATCTGCAACCAGATCTTCCCAGTTTCCTTCAGTGATAGAGAATTCACTCAAGGAAGTCCTGCAAACATCCTTATATCTCAGGACTAGCCTGCCCTTCAGTCTTTTTCCACCCCTAAGTTCATCATACAATGTTTGTTTGGGAATATGATTGTTTGCCATTCTTCTTACATGACCCAGACACCGTAGTCTATGACTCCTAAGTATTACCATGATGGATGGGAGTTTGGCTCATTATAAGATGTTAAAGTTGGTTACTTAGCCCTGCCATTTGATGTTCATGGCAGAAGAACCCATAAAATGTAGATCATCATCAAGTACCGGGCCTGCTGGCGTAGGTGATCATGTCTCTCCACAACTTTCAATCTCGACAGTTATTTATCATTTCTGTTGTTGACCTTCTGCCAAGCCATTCTCTTAAGCTGTCTGTTATTTTTTCACTTTGCTTCCCTCTATCTCTTCGTCCCTCAATTTTTCCAGTTGTTACAATATATTCAAGTTGTTCTCTTCTCATTACATGGCCAAAAAAATGATGATTGTTTCTTTCTAATATTGGAAATTAGCTCCCTTTTTGCTTTGACCTCTCTCAGAACCTCTTCATTACTCTTCTTAGCTGTCCATAGTATTCACATTCTTCTGTAAAACCACATTTCTACAGCCTCCAATGATTTTCTTGTCTGTTGTCCTATTGTCCATGATTCACATCCATATGTTAAGACTGGCTCTACATAACACTTTAGAACTCTTTTTCTTGTTTCTATTGTAAAAAATGGATTTCACAGTATCATCCTCATTTTTAAGAGTTACATTTGATATGTACTGGTTGCTAATTAAAGGAACAAAACTAATTTCTTACTTTTATAAGGAATTAATCACATCTGAAAGTTTAGATGCACTGAGTCATCACAACACAATGTAAAACACAGTGCATTGCAATTTGATAATATGTGAATAACAAAGAAGAATAAAGGAATTTAAATTCTTCAGCAAGTCTTTCTTGTGATCATGCAAACTTGACTCTGTCCAGTTTTATGATGGAGGGATTAGAAAATCATGACACAAGATGAGCTGGTTGCATAGTCAGTATTTGTATATGTGTGTGTGACCTGATTCTTCCCTGACTTGCACTGTGGCTGACTCCATCTTCAGCAGGCTGGTTCTTTGTTTGACACAGAGGTATTTTCTGCTCATAGGAGGATGCCAGGCTGTTGGGTTTGCCCTACCTGTGGTTGCTGTCTGGATGTTTCCCCATAACAATTCCCTTTTCCCAATAATAACTACTAGATAGTGGTTGTTTATTTTCCAGGATGTCCTTCCCCGTGGATCGAGCCTTGAATGCGGCTCTGATTCACATAGCTTACACTGTGTTGGACACATGATGGGACATTCTTTAATTGATTCAACAGTTGCACCTAAACCATCCTGGTAGGAGAGGCCTTCCATCTGATTTTTGGTTCACGAGATCAGATTTGCAGTCCTGAATTTGACAATATGTTTTTTTATTTTGTTTGTCAGTTCTTCCCTTTTCACTTGTGGAACTACTACACAAAGGTCGAACCAGAAGTTTAAGAAAAGTTCATACAGCTTTTAAAAGTTTCACTTTCATTCTTCTCAATGCAAATTAATTTGGTTACAAACTGTTCTTTAACTTTATGTTAATGAGTTCATCTTGATCTGATTTTAGGATGTAAATTTTACCGGTGCCATATTGATCTTTTGCTGTTACTGGGAAGTGAAATTAGACAATTGGTAATGGACGTTCATAATCTTTGAGAAAGTAGACTTGTTTTGTAACTTGTAGACAAAAAAATACAGACATCTTTAAACAAATCTGTATGGAAGATTATGAGCATCAGATGGTAAAAAAAGAACATAAAGTTAAGATATCTGGTAAAGAACACAACAAGGGCCCATATAGCAACAGATTATAAAAAGTAAATAGAGTTGATTGGACACCATGCTAAGAAAATCTGATGCCAGCATAGCTAGACAGGCATTATCATGAAACTAAGAGGGAAGGGTTTGAGAAGAGAAAAAATAAGATCCTCAAGAATATTGGCCTGGACTAAAGAAGTAGTTAACATTTCCAAAAACAGAGATGGATTTAAAGAAACTGTGTTCATGGCCTTTCTTCCAAAAAGGCTTTGGTGCACAAACTTGAAATTAATAAGACAAACCCATTTGTTTGTGTATAAAATATTTAAAAAAAAAAAAAAAAGACTTCACTGTGCTTTATGTTAGAGTTTCAACTATACAGAGAAGTCATACAACCTGTTTTTATGTTACCCCTGAAGAAGACAACACACTTCAAATAAGACGTTTCTTGATTGTTTTTTGTACAATGGGAAAGCAGTGCAAGAATGGTGTTATCATAAAAATGTATATTCAAAATTTGAATCTATTTATTCCATATGAACGGCCCATGGCCACAAAGTGAAGGAACTGTGATGTTGATGTTTCAATATACAACCAAATGTATCAACAACCGAATACTTTGTTGGCCTGTGACCAATGAAAGAAGAAAAGAGATATTCTTTAGTCAACCTTACCTTCTTCATATACCAAGGTTATTTTTTCATGGATAATTAAGGAACTGTTTAAGATTTTTGGTTTGTACCTGCTAAGTGAATAGCTGCTAATTTGTAAATGTTTTTTTTTTAAATTTAATAATGCAAAGATTGATTACGTATTCAGGAAATTGTGAAATGGCAGCATGTTGCTTGACTTATATATATATATATATCCATTATGATCTCGTGTTGTCTAAACCAGTTGTAATGCAGAGTAATACTGAATTGTATTATTATTTATGTAAACATTTTTTTACTATGCCTATATTGTAGATGGTTAAATAAAACCATAATTTACTTATGCTCTTGACATGCCACTTTTTAGTAACAGTAGTTGCCAACCATGTTATGTTGTGAAAGTATTTTTTTTCTTCATCTTCTTTGCCTTGTCAATCACAAGAAGTTTAGCTGTCTGTTACACAATTTGTATTCCTATATAATAGAATTAAATGGGAGATAGACCCAGGAGTGACATAAAAAATAGACCTCTATTGAAAATTAAAATGCTGAGGATCAAAGGATCAATAAAATATTCAGCAAAGCTTCAGTAGACAAATCTGTAGAAGAAAATTAACAGATTGTACTCAGGAAGAATTCAAGTGAAGTAAAAGTTATGCAAGATAGAAGTAGCCAGTTAACTAAAGAAGAAGAAGAAACATTGCTTAGCAATTTGAATTAGATGTATGTTTTAATGTTTGAAGCATATATAGTTTTAATATTTTTATATAAGCAAATTTATATATATATATACAGTTCAAACTATCATAATTTACATAGGCTAGTACCCTTCATTAAGTAGTTTATTGTATTTTTTTAACCACAGGAATTGAAAATAAAGTTGGAGAGTTGCTATCATTGTAAATAAAAGCTGAATGTTGTTTCGTTTTTAATTAAAACTATTAAATAAAAGATTACCAAAAAATTATAAAACATATAATAGAAAATGTATTGATGAAAATAAGATAAACACTTGTACAGTGTTTGGTGTCTTTATTGCTGATGGAAAAAAGAAATTACCTTGACTAAAAAGATAATTATTTGAACAAAAAGAAATGATTATTTCGGCAAGGCCACTCTTTATTTCAAATAGTCTTCATTAAAGTTATTGCAAATAAGCAAGCATGCGATTAAACATATTTTTTTGCAAAGTCTTTATTAACAATGTGCAGTACCTAAATAAAAATTCAGACCCGAACACCTCATGGCAGCTGCACTGGACAAGCGGCCTTTAATTTCAAGTCCTATAAGTGCCCACCAGCAGACCCCAGACATGAGATGCCATAAAGATATTTTTTTTTTCTAGTACCTTTTTTTGTTCTTCCCTGTACTACATCTTGCTAATAATAATGCACTGCAAATCCACCATACTTCTAGACAATGATTGTACATTATCCTTTTTAACAAATACATTTATTGAGTAAAGATTGAGATGTATCCTGTCACACCAAAATAAGACAATTTATTTGTTGAGATTACAACAATTTACTGCCTCTTTTAATACTGACTTTTGTTGTTGTTGCTGCTGCTGCCTAGAACAGTGCATACTTGGCCTTTTGTCATAAATGAGAAACTGGTGGCCAAGTGGTTAGACTTTTCATGTGCCAAACAAATGGATGTCGATTTAATTTCTTTCTTGTTGATGCATTTTGAATTATTTTTTTTAAATTGAGAAGTGAAATTAAAACCTCAAACCTGTGCACAAATGCACTGAATAAGGAAGTTATTTACATGCAGTTCCAGGTAAACATAAACACCATCTGTAAACACCAGGAATAGAATATGCTGTGAAAGATTGCAATCATTTTATTTTTATCATAAATGCCAACACATTTCTTATGTAGCTGAAACTTTATTTCTATCTATTATTCTTTCTTCTTCTTCTTCTGCGATCATGGCTCATTCAGATTAGCACTCCGGACTATCTTATGAAGGCATCTGTCTGTTTAAGTGATTTGGTTGTCCTGTATAGTTTCTCTTCCAGGGAGGTGGGTGTTTTGAAAGACACTGAATAACCTGTGTCTGTGTTGCTTGTGTTAACAATGAGTGATTTACTTTCAAATATTTATATGACTATTTAGTGCTAGAACTTCATATAGGACTTCTACGCCCTACCGGTTACGGCTCGAAAGGTCAATAGATAGATAGATAGATTTAGTTACTTTTAACTTCAGACCAACAACACTAATGATCCAAACATATTCAGTCTGTATAATGCTACAATCACTTTATGACCAGAAGGGTCCAGGTTTGACCTCCAGCAACTGCAGATTTTTTTTTTTTTTACTGATAAGGCCCTGGGGTTCACTCAGCCACTAAAAATGGGTACCGGAAATTTTTCTGGGAAGCAATGGTGGTCTGGCATGATACCAACCACATCACCCAAAAATGTGCCGTAGCCATAGAAAAATATGGTAACTAACATCATATTCCCCATATGCCTAACAAGGCATGGAGGAAATCTTTACTTTTTTTTTATATAGTGCCACATTATGCTGTGCAACATTCTGTAATTTGTCTCTTTGATTAAATTCATACTATTTAACATTTTATTAGGAATATACAATGCATGAACCTAGATATAAGTCTAAGTACTTCTGACATTTAAGTCTAGAATGCTCTCCATAGCAACAAAATAATTCCGGAGTTAAAGAGGTCAATGCTAGGATATTTTTTTTTCCTGATGCCTTTATAAACCCTGGAAATTGACCGATACTAAATTTCCATTTGAAAGTAAAAACCATTTGTGTATATAGGCCTAGATATATATTGTTATCGAGTTATTTGCGGGTCATCATCATTGCACTCCAAACATGTCCATGGGTGCTCAGATGCCCTCCTCAGCAACATTATATATATATATATATATATATATAAATTCATTCATTCTTTTGTTGTTGAACTTAATAATAGTTACCTTGTATATTAATATATCTACTTTTTTTTTTAATTGAGAAACTTCTTGACAGATATATCTACTATAGTTGTTGAAACTTGTTTGATATACAATACAATCAACAGATAGATATATTTCCTCTTGTTGAACCTTGATTATTATTAATTACACTGGATAAGAAGAATAACCACTTTCATTGTTGGAACTTATTATAATCTTTATATATAACAAATATATATATACATATATATATATCTAATTTTGTTGAAGACTTTAATGCTGTTATAATTTCCTGTACCAATATATATGACTTGTGTTGCTGATAAATCAATGATACAGTAATTTGCTACTGACTGTGTGTTGCTGATACATCAATGATACAGTAATTTGCTACTGACTGTGTGTTGCTGATACATCAATGATACAGTAATTTGCTACTGACTGTGTTGCTGATACATCAATGATACAGCATTTTGCTACTGATTGTGTTGCTGATACATCAATGATACAGTAATTTGCTACTGACTGTGTAATTGTGAGAGGCTGAAATGTTTTCTGCTTGATGTTACCTTTTCCCATAATTCAAAATCTTCTCTACTGAAGCATATAGCTGGCTGTGCTTAGTGAGTGACACATTCCATTTATCAAGCCTTTTTTTATCATGTCACATAGTTAGAGTTTATAGTTACCCAGTTAAAATAAAAAATACAACAAAAGTGTCAACTGAATAAAACAGACTTATCACCCCAAAATTGTGTCATGTCTTTATTTTTTAATTAGTTGTTCATACTCTGATGCAAAGTTACACAATTTATTGACCATTTTCGTGAGATTTGTTTGCTAACTGATTCAAGCTTTTTATATTTTTTAATATTTTTTATTTTATTCTGTTTTTTTTTTGGGGTGTGCATAGTTACATTATTTCTGTTCAGAGATTAATATTTATTAAAAAAAAAGATATGAGATGTGAATTGTGCTTTATTTTATCAGTAACAAAAGCATAACATACTCTGCTACAGAAATGACCAGAAACTCATGAACTTTCAACATAAACAGCATTGAGATAGTGATGTTCTTCAACCTTCAAAAAGTATGAATTCTGGTCCCCATTTCAGTGAACACCCATTGATTATACAAAAAAGTTATGACAGTGGTATTATCTTTCGTCGGTTTTTTTTTACGGTTGACTCCGCTAGCTTCTGACTAAAAAGTCTTACACACAAAGCAGTGAATCATGGACAATAGGACAACAGACAAGAAAATCATTGGAGTCTGTAGAAATGTGGTTTTACAGAAGAATGTTGAGAATACCATGGACAGCTAAGAAGAGTAATGCAAACGTTATGAAAGAGGCCGAGGCAAAAAAAATAGCTGATTTCCAAAATTAGGAAGAAACAATCATAATTTTTTTGGGCATGCAATGAGAAGGGAACAGCTGGAATATATTGTAACAACTGGGAAATTTGAGGGACGAAGAGATAGAGGAAAACAAAGAGAAAAGACGCGCCTAAGACAGCCGAAGAGAATGGCTTGGCAGAGGATCATCAACAGAAATGATAAAACTGTCAAGATCAAAAGTTGTGGAGAGACAAGGTCACCTACGCCAACAGGCATAGTACTTGATGATGATGAACACAGGATCTATTTCTACAAACTTTCATTCATCCCACTACTGTGAGTGGAAATCAAAAGTGAATCATTTGGTTTGAGGACAAATGTTTTACACAGTTGATACTACCATAGCTCCCTTAGAAATGTTAGCACACCAGCATCATTTGACACTTACATCTACATTAAAATATTGTCATTACAATGTGCATAATCTTTCAGTACCAATTACAAATAAATCACATCTATCTTTTAACATGTAAAATTTGCAAATAAAAGGCATATTAAAAAAAAAAAACATAAACTGCATTTATAAAGAAGTTATGAATTTTATTAACAAATTCATTTATATGAAATTTTAAGATGACTACAAATTTACTTCAAACTAAAATAAACATAGCAGAATGGCTAATAATAATAGCAGAATGGCTCAGGCAAAAGCAGCTTTCCAAAAAATGAGGAAAATACTATGCAATCCGTTTTTGACAATAGAAACAAGAAAAAGAGTTCTTAAATGTTATGTAGAGCCAGTCTTAACATACGGATGCGAGTCATGGACAATAGGACAACAGAAAAGAAAATCACTGGAGTCTGTAGAAATGTGGTTTTACAGAAGAATATTGAGAATACCATACCATGGACAGCTAAGAAGAGTAATGAAAAGGTTCTGAGAGAGGTCAAAGCAAAAAGATAGCTAATTTCCAATATTAGGAAGAAACAATCATCATTTTTTGGCCATGTAATGAGAAGAGAACAAGTGGAATATATTGTAACAACTAGAAAAATTGAGGGATGAAGAGATCGAGGGAGCAAAGAGAAAAAAATAACAGACAGCTTAAGAGAATGGCTTGGCAGAAGGTCAACAACAGAAATGATAAATAGCTGCCGAGATCGAAGGTTGTGGAGAGACGCCTATGCCAGTAGGCCCGGTTCTTGATGATGATGATGAAAATAAACAAGAAAAATTATGCAGCAGTTGGTATTCATTTATAATTCTATAAGGTTACCTGGAGGCTAAGGCGCGCCTCCCAGCACCAGAGCTGGAAGTTGTCTGCGATCCACAGCTGATGGCTTGCGCCAGGATCGGTGAACCAGAACCATCCAGACCCTGCTCCACCTCTCCGTGGTGCCTCTAGTAACAGACTGACCTGTCTAGTCTGGCCAAGCGAGCAGGGATCGACGAGGGAAGACAACCCGGTACTCAAAAATGTGCTGAAGTCGGATGTGTTGGGCCGAAAGGCGCAAATATAACAGTGTTACACTGCAAACCACAACACAACACAGAGACGTCCACTTAATGTCCTTTTAAGGGTGGGATGACGAAGAGGAATTCTACAATCTAATTCCTAATTCTATAATACTTTAGTCATCGGGCGAACGAAAGCAAGCAAGCAGCACAATTCTGTTAGAATGTGTTCAGAAGCAATATTTAAACTACATTTTTCTATCAACTTTGTAAATTATTCCTGAAAACAATTAAATTAAAAAAAAAAAAAACACCATCCATGCTCACTGTCCTCATTTTACATTTTTAAAGCAATATTTTAATATGAACAAACTTCTGCTTTTATTTCCCTTTTCATTGTTTGCTGCACAGCAGCAGTGGTATAAGATCTCTTAATTAGTGATAAGAAACAGATGTTCATAATTTCTCCTCTTCTAAACAGAAAAGACAATATTTGTGAGCTTGAACTTAAAAGTAATTTTAATGACACGAAAAATATACTAATAACAAAACAAATAAAACTATGAATAGCAAATTGTTATATTTTCTCAACCTTCCTGTATAGTGCAGTAACATGGACATTATACATGAAAACAGAACAGGAAATTGAAGCCTTTGAAATGTGGATTTATAGAATTGGATGGAAAGAAAAGAAAACAAATGAAGTCTTAAAACAACTAAAAATGAAAAGAGAAATACTACATACAATTCAAACAAGACAAATGAGATTTTTGTGGCATGTTAAAAGACACAAAATCCAACTAAACGTAATCTTGGAAGGGAAGATACAAGGTAAAAGAGGAAGAGGTAGACCAAGACTAACATGGATGAGTAACATCAAAAGATGGACAAGTCATCCTATGACAACCTGCACCATCAAAACAAGAGACAGAGTGGAATGGCACTTCATGGTAGCCAACATTCGATGTGGAGATGGTACTCAATGATAATTATGAACTTAAACAGCAAATTCAAATTCCATTAAGGAGAAGTAGGTAGAGAAAAAAGATGGAAAGATAACATCAGAGAATGGGCAGGCCACGACACTGCAGAGTCCCAAAAAATGACTGAAGATAGAGAAAAATGGAAAAGGATGACTAAGTCTATCAGTGGTTCCACAACAACCCTCTTAAGTTATGGAATGAAGGAAGTAGATCTTGCTAAAAGACACATTTTTTCTTCTCACAACAGGACCATCTATCATTGAATAAAGTCTACACACATAATTTTATCATAAACAATTATTATTTATTGCATGTTTCAACTCTCATTCATATATGCTAACTCTTTGTGCCAGCCATGGAGTGAACATCAAACTTGTGATGCAAAAATTTATATAAAGTTTGGGCTGTGCCTAGAGTCATGCATCCTCGATCCTGAATAATACTTGCTGAACTGTAAATATAAAATAAACACATAGAAACAAATAAAATAAATTATAAAATTATTATTGCCAAATTCTAGACCTTGAATTTTAGCCAAAGACCAGAATAAATGGTTTACTCATTACTGACTTGGACTCTCAAAGCTATGTTGGTAATCTTATATGGTAAAATAACTATAGAAATAACTATTCTTCTTCTTTCCTTCTTCATGTGCCTTTCAGCATCAAGGGGAGATATAATTTGCAGTCTTTTGCTCTTCTGTTCACCTCTGCTGCTGTTGTTTCCTAGTGCTTCTAATATTCAGTCAATCCATCTTTTTCATGGTAGGCCCTTGGGTCTAGTGTTCTCGCAATGTTTAATGAAAGCTTGTTGCATTGTGATCTTTCAGTCTTGTCACATGGCCAAACCATTTTATCTGTTGTTTCTGTATATATTCTATGGCAGAGGTTATTACTAGCTTTTTTCTCAGCTCTTCATTTCTGATCTTGTCTTTCAGACTATTTCCTGTCATTCGTCTAACACATTTCATCTCAGTAGAGGTTATTTTTCTTGTTGTTCTTGCACCTAGGGTTCAGGACTGGCACTGGTAGCACAACGTTGGAATGAAAATTGTATTATATTGAGTTATTTCCTTGTTGGACATAGTGGTGATAGCTGTCCAATGATTTGACAAGCTTTGATGCATCTTGCGTCTATCTCTGATGTTGGTGAATTGTCATTTGTCATTAGACTTCCTAGGTATTTAAATTCCGCTACTTGTTTTAGTTGCCTGCCTTCTACAGTTATGTTGATGTTCTGTTTCTCTTTTTTCAAAAACTACTATAGTACGTTCTGAAAGAGGCCAAAGCAAAAAGAGAGCTAATTTCCAATATTAGGAAGAAACAATCATCATTTTTTGTCCGTGTAATGAGAAGAGAACAGCTGGAATATATTGTAACAACTGAGAAAAAAGGGACAAAGAGACAGAGGGAAGCAAAAAAGAAAAGATGCCAGACAGCTTAAGAGAATAGCTTGGCAGAAGATTAACAATAGAAATGATAAATATCTGTCGTGATTGAAAGTTGTCGAGAGACATGATCACCTATGCCAGCAGGCCCGGTCCTTGATGATGATGACTATAGTACGTACAATATTGTACTTTGACGCATTATTTCTACATTTATAACAAAAGAAATCTAGGAATTTTATTTAAGCAGCTTGTATGAATGATTGAGGGTTTTCCTACGGCAGCCTGTATAAAGGATGAGAGTTACCCTAAGCAGCTTGTATGAATGAATGCTTACAACACAGTAACTAGTCCAGGAAACTTCCTATAGCTCCTCAGCAACTGTAGTAGACTTGCACAAATCAAAATTTATTAGTTTATTGTCATTTTCACCATCAAGGGTGTTCTTCTCGAGAATGCATGGAAAAAGACCAAGAGGAAGACCCAGAAGAAGATGGATAGATGCAGTGACAGAGACATGTAACAACAAAGGAAATTCACTAATTCAGACAGTTCGAGAAGCTCAAGAACGACAAATGGTATAACCACGACACCGTTTCAGTACCAGTGAGAAAAACAAAGAAGAAGAAGATTGTAATTTTAAATGTTCTTTTAAAAACTATAATCTATTTTTATTACCAGTCTCTCTTTATGAACTTGCATCAATTATTTCTTTACCTGTCACATACTTTCGTGGTAAACAAATTTGACTCCTTATCTAACCTTGTTGTGGATTTGGAAAATTACTACTCCTACTAACTCTCATCTTAACTAAATAAAGATCTCATTTTTGCTTCTCATTCTTTATCATCCTAGTATTTTTCATTTAAAATGAATAAACAAAGGTATTTATGTTATCTAATCCATGACTAAGACATTTTGCTGTTAGAAAAAGATGTATTGTACTTCATCATCTGCAGAACGTTGCATTCACATCAGCCCATCTGAAAGAATCCCTGTCTCTGACCAGATCTCCCATTTCTTCTATTGTTATGTTCAAGGTTCTGATGTCTTGAAGCCACCTTCTTTACCTGCCCCTAAAGCATCATCCAGGAACCATGTCTTCCATTATTGTTCTTTCTAACCCACTGTGTCTTTTAGAGTGGCCATAGTGTTTTAATTTCCTCTGTTGAATGGTGTTTATAAGTCAGTTCTTTTAAAATGTTTAAATCTTTTAATATGTCTTCATTGCTCTTTTTCATTATCCAAGGTATCTTAAGGATTTTCATGTAACATTTTATTTTGAATAAATTGATATTCTTCCTTGCTGTTTGCGAGATTGTCCATGTATCACAACCATATTTTGCTACCCTCAGTAATGTGAATTTTATTGCTTGCTGAAATGCTGCCACATGTTCTGCACAGAGTTTAATGTTTGTGTTGCTGTTACTAATCTTCTTTTGATTTCTTTCTGGCAGTCTGCATTGTTAGTTACTACAGGTCTCAGATATTCATAGTTTGTTACCATTTCAAGATGCATTGTACTTATTATTTAAAAATAATAGTTTTTAACTTATTTCTATTTTATTGTTTTTATGCTAGTTTGAGGTATTGTGATTAATAATTAAAAAGAATAGCTTTTAATCTATTTCTATAACAGAGTTTTCCCTGAAAATTTGTAAGAATATTTAATTGTCTTTCATTTTATTTAAAAGCAATTACAAATATAAGAATAATCACCTTGAAAGAAGTTCAGCGATGGAGCGGAATCTGTGAGTAAGGTTTAGAGCTTGTGGTACAGTTACTCCTGGCATTGACTGTAGGAAATTGAATGTCTGTAAAAAAAAAACTGAATGTCTATAATATATATATATATATATATGTGTGTGTGTATATATATATATATATATATATTACAGACATTCAGTTTTTTTTGTGTTTTTTTTTTTCACTTTGCTGATGACATAGTTCTCATCAGCAGTCAGATAAAAACGATGCAGGAAAACACAAATGAACTATCATCAATAGCCAGCAAAATTGGGCTTGAGGTCAATCATGAAAAGACTAAAGTCATGAAAAGTTTAATTCCAACAAGTGACAAAATATACATGGAAAACAAACCAGTAGAAGAGATCGATCACTTTATCTATCTTGGAAGTCACATTGATCGAGAAGGGGATACGAGCAAATAAATTAGAATCAGACTGGCTAAAGCAGCAATGTCTTTCAGAAGCCTTGAAAAGTTGTGGAAATCAAAACTCATTAGCACAAACACAAAACTTAGGCTATTCAAATCAAATGTACTATCAACCCTTACGTATGCGTGTGAAAGCTGGAAAACAACAAGAGATATAGAAACAAAGTTGAACGCATTCGAAAATAAATGTCTAAGGAAAATACTTGGTATAGAATGGAACGAATTCAAAACAAACGAGGAAATTAGAGAAATTGCCAATCAACCACTAATATCTTCAGTAATAAAGAAAAGACGATGGTCATACGTTGGACATGTGATGAGAAGAGATAATAATCAAATAGCAAAGCAAGCCCTCATATGGGAAACAACAGGTAAAAGAAAAAGAGGAAGACCCAGGGAGACACTGAGAAGAACATTGATGAGAGAGGCAAGAGCAGCAGGAATCGGCTCCCTCAATGAGATAGAACTGCTTGCACAGAACAGAGACAGATGGCGAGATTTGATAAAATATCTTTAAAAGAAAACTGCTAGAACAAAAATTCATATAGGAGAAGGTGTATCTTGGTCTACGCCCTATGCTATGGGCCGGTTACGGCTCGAAAGGTCAATAGATAGATAGATAGATATATATATATATATATATATATATATATGGCCCTTTTCGTCTTGTCAGACGGTCTAGTGGAGGCTATTGCGTATTTTTTTGAGGTATTGTTTTTGCCGAACAGCTTCTCTCGTGGCTAATTCTACCAATGTTTGACAAACACACGCGGTCACATAATGAACAGGTCAGGCTCGCTGGTCCACAGGGTTTACCATCCTTTTTCATGAGTCTCTTCTCTTTTAAGTCCTGTCTTAGCACAGTCTCAAATGTTGTTATACCGTTCCTTATACATGCTCTCCATGATGTGCGATCACTTGCCAGATGTTGCCAGTCGTTTTCACAGATGGAGAAGTCTTTCAGAGATGATTTGCAGATATCTCTATATCGTAGTTTAGGTCTGCCGATTTGTCATTTTCCGTGTTTTAGCTCGCCATATAGTATTTGCCTAGGAATGCGTTTTTCTTCCATCCGTTGGACATGCCCCAGCCATCTTAGCCTTCGACTTCTGAGCATCGACATGATTGTTAGGGTCTTAGCACGTTGCAGGACAGTTAAGTTGGTTATTTTGTCCTGCCATTTGATGTGCATTATTTTGCGGAGACATCGCATGTGGAAGACATTTAGTCTTTTTTCCTGGTTTGAGTATGTTGTCCAGATTTCGGATCCATATAGTAGTGTGCTAAGCACACATGTTTGATATATTAGGAGTTTAGTCTTTCGAGTTAGTTTCGTGTTGTTCCATGCCCTTTTTGTGAGTTTGCCGAAGGTCGTAGCTGCCTTACCAATTCGACAGTTTATTTCTTCATCAAGAGAGATGGTTTGCGTAACTGTGGATCCAAGATATGTAAATTTCTGTACTGATTCTAGTGGGCAGTCTTTTAGAGTAATAGATAGAGGTTTGAAGTCACCTTGATTTAGTATTACTGTCTTCTGAACATTAATTGACAGTGAAAAAAGGTCGCATGCTTTATCCAGGTTGTTGATCAGCGACTGTAGGGTGGCCTCACTATGAGCGACTAGGGCTGCATCGTCAGCAAATAAAAATTCTTTAAGTAGGGCAACATTTGTTTTGGTTTTTGCTCTTAGTCGTGCTAGGTTGAACAGTGAGCCATCTGGTCTAGTGCGAATGTAAATATCTCCTGAGCTGTTTTCGAAGGTGTTTTGTTACACATAGGTGATTATTTGAGCAGAATTCTAGGAGTCGCTGGCCATTTCCGTTGATTTTTCCAATGCCGTGGTGACCTAGACATGTTGGCCAATATTGCTGATCAGATCCTGTGCGTGCATTGAAATCACCGAGTAAGTATAATAGTTCCTCTTTTGGAAGTGAGTCAATGGTCATTTGCAGTTGTTGGTAGAAGTTGTCTTTCTCTTCGTCTGATTCAGCCAACGTTGGTGCATAGGCACTAATGATATTTATTAATCCACTCTTCGTATGTAGCTGGAGTATCATCAAGCGTTCAGACACTCCTTTTGGCGTGGTTATGGAGTTTATGTGTTTGTTATGTACAGCAAAGCCTACTCCATGTATACGTGGTTTTTCGGGGCTTAGGCCTTGCCAGAAAAAAGTATAGTTTTCTTCCTTTACAGAACCACAGTCTGAGAGTCTTGTTTCTTGTAGGGCAGCAATATCAACATGTAGCCTATTTAGTTCTTTATCTATGAGTGCTGTTGTTCTAATTTGTCCTTCTTTCAGTGTGCTTGTTTTAGTAAGTCCAGGGCACATGGTCCTTACGTTCCATGTGCCAAGTTTAAACATTTTTCACTTTGCCTACTCTGCCTGGGCACAGGATATGGAGATAGTGCTTTACCCAGTCGCACTATCCCCCTTATATATATATATAATTCTATATATTATTCTATATATATTATTCTATAATATAGAACTTACATAATAGCACAAGTATCTACATACGAAAGATGAAATTATCAGATCTCAATGCAAAACTAGGGGCTGTCACAGTAACACAAGCAGATGTCTGTAATCTTGAAACTTGGGAATCCTCAGGAAGGCAGAAGAAATGAGCTTTGCTCAAAGACAGTGGTAGGAGTCTCTGAAGAAGTCATGGCTGATTAAAATCTGCTTCACTTTTGTGCCAGAACATGCAGGCGTAAAAGGTATGAATGAGCAGGCTCACAGCTGTTGTGGAGAATGGACACGCATTGGACCAGGGTGACATTCTCAGTGCTCTCAAGGAGGCAGAATTAGTGATCCGGACAAGGAATGTTAATCTACAACCTTGAACAGACAGCAAGACTATCATGTCTAAAGAGGTGATACCAGACAGGTATGCAGGGAGCCAATGACGACTGGTAAATCAACACAGAACTTGGGTTACCAGTCACAATACACTGAGCAATATATTGAGAAGGGTATTCAAGCAATTATGGAGTTATCTAATGTACAATGAGGATTGGTTATTGGTTATGGAAGGCCTCGGTATCACTGCAAACGAATTAAAATCCATAATTGCTCAACCGCCCATGCCAGTGGAATCATCCGAATTACTAACTCATCTCCCAAACAAAGAAAGGCAACTGTAGTCCCCATCGTAGCAGTCTCAGCACACGCCAAAAGACATAAGGCGAAACCGCGCAGAAAGTGAACACAGCCAACTGTTCCCTGTCATACGATATCATCCTACATCGTAAACAATTGGGACATCGAAACATTATAAAAACGGATGAAACACACAGCTCACAGTGTGAACAGAGCACTTAACTCAGTAGCTCCTGCAACAAGCCGGACTTGGAATATGAGGAAACTGCAACAAGGAACACCCTTCAGACATAGCCTTCAATGGTTCCTGCAGCCTATCCACCATATACCATGGAAGTTCACGTCCTCCCAAAAATGATGATCGTCATATTGAGAACAAAAAATGTATAGCGCTTGATGATGTTAGGACATTTGTTCTTGACACCAGCCGAACATAGAAACACACAGTCGTCGAATTATACAATGAGGATGATCTGTCAACTAACTTCCTTTAGTGTCTTTTTGATATATTTACCTCTTCTTTATAGCTACTCATCTGCACAGGTACATTTAAAGCTCTTCCTTTTAACTTTTCTACATGGCAAAGGTCTGCCAGAATATTAGCTGTTTCTTCTGAAAAACAGTAAAGTCAGCTGTAAAGATGCATGCTTGAAAGCAAAAAAATCTTGTGGAATTTGGGCCCAAATATTTTAAACTCATAATTCAAATTTTATGAAGCTTTAGTGTTGGTTCTAAATAAGAGGTGTTTGTTGAAGGTTAAAGCCAAAAGAAAAACTATGTTAAACTAACATATCAAATAATCAGCTAGTATTACTTATATAAAAGTAAAGTAAAGGTTTCCTTCATGCATTGTTAGGAAAAAAGCATTAGTGCCCATATTTTTTTTAATGACCAATGGCACAATTATTAGTGATGTGGACAGTATCATGTCAGAAATTCTTACTTCAGAGAAAGCGCGGCCGTGCGGCTAAAACCACTGTTCCGCTGGCTGAAAAGCCGACGTTCGGTGTTCGAAGCCCGCGGTAGACAGAAAGGATTTTTTCTATCGGGGGTGAAATAAAAATCCTGAGTCTCACACGTCGTGGCGACTGCTTTGACCAAGCGGCCTTTATTTCTCTGGTTCTATCGTTGCCCCCCCCCCCCGTCATACACCAGCAATGGTACTATGTGACGTAAAGATAGTTTTTTTTTTAGAGAAAATTCACTGGTACCCATTTTTAGAGGATGAGTAAACCCTGTAGGCTCTGCGGTCCAAAAAAACAATTTCCCACACTTGGAAACTGAACCAGAACCTTTCTAAATAGAAGTGTACACTCTATTAACTACTCAACCACCAAGGCTCTTCTTTAAGAGTCAAAATACATTTCAATAATAAGAAAGACATTTTTAACACACAATAACATAAGATGGTTGATGTAATAAAGAGATAAAGAAGAGAACTGGATTGGCTAAAAATATTTGTAACAAAAGGAAAAAGCGTTAGCATTTTAAGTTAATATCAAACAAATTAAGAATTAAAAATGTCAAGAGCTACTGTATCATTACTGCAATGTGCATAAACATGGGCAATGAGCAAGTGACTGAAAGAGAGAACAGAAGCTTTGGAGATGTATGCAGAATTATATTACAGCCCTTATGGAATGGGAAGAAAAAATACAAGGAGTAGTAAAATTATGTTACAACTTACATGAAAAAAGGTATTTATCAAACATTAATGAACATTTAACTCAAAAAAATTTGAAAATATGCTGAATATTATTTGTGTGTAATGCTGAACTGAGTCAGAAATGATGGTGCAGAAGTTATGACCTATAAATGACTGTGGATTCCTTCATGATGACAGGACTGCTGATCTGAATCGCATGACAAGAATCTCAACACAGAAAAAGATAGTGTGAATTTGAAACTTTAAAACTATTATTAACAACACACAAAAGACTACAGTTAAATAAAAAAAAAGGAACTCACAGATTTTGTAATTTCTAAGCTTTGTTTTGTAAAACAACTTTCTTACCAGCATTGTCTGTTAAATATACTTTAACTTTTGTCTGTGTGAGATATGATAATGTAGTATCCAGGTATTTAGTCCGGTGTCTGGTGAAAACATTTAAATGTCATAATGAAGGATATATATATTAAATATCAATGATATAAGCATACATATTTTTGTATCAGAGCTGTGCATTTCATCCTTTTTAGTCATATCTCAATATTCTGATTGTTACGGTGAATTGTGATATCATATGACATGGAACAGACGGTTATGTTCACTTTCTGTGTGGTTTCACTTTATGTCTTTTGGCGTATGCTGAGACCGCTATGATGGGGACTACTGCTACCTTTCTTTGTTTGGAAGATGAGATAGTAATTCAGATGATTCCACTGGAACTGGTTGAGCAATTATGGATTTTAATTCGTTTGCAGTGATACCGGGACCGGGGCCTTCCATAACCATAGCATAACATACATATTTTTATGAATATGTTTATTTAAAAAAATGGATTAATTATATTTCTTGGAATTAGTGAATATATATCACATATAAAAAAACATATCATATTAGATTATAAATTTCAAAGTTGTAAAAATAAATTTACTCAGGAGGACCAGAATTGCTGTTGTTTGTGTTTACTAGCTGTATACCTCTAGTAAAGTTCAGAGGGACTGAATTTTTCAAGAATATGATTTTTTCCCCCTATTTTTCACACCTGTAGCCATGTGCTCAGTAGTCCCCCTCCGTAAAGGCAGGTCTTCTCCCACTTTAGAAGTACTCTAATTTTTCATCATTGCGAGTTTAGATACTTATTTGGTACATATTTTCCTATAAATTTTACCCTGGCAACAGCCATTTTTGGCCTACTCTTTTTATTTTCAATTTTAAATGGTTATGTGCAGAATGCACATGGAACCGTCTGCTTTTAACCATTATCCTAGAAGACTTGACATCAGATCTCATTGTCCAGAGAGTAAAGTCAGGAAGAAACCACAGACTCAAAGAGAAAAATTCCGATCATCCTTGGTGGTATTCAAACCCAGCACCTTCTTGTCCAGAGGCAAACATCTTACCTCTAAACCACCCAGCCATCCACTTTGATATCTAAGACATGTCCTTCCTCTTTAGTGGTCAGTCTTCTCTGCTCAGCATATCACAGAGAAATAAGTTGCTTCGAAGAAAATACCCATCAGCAGGAGAACTTTATGAGTGACCTATAGCTTGTCTGTTCCCAATGTTTTTTATGGAGCTAGAATTCTGTTCAGAAATCTTTGTATGTACCACACTAAACCCTAGTTTTATTTCATTTAATCAGATCTGTATCAAATCAACATCTAAGCTTTCAATGAAATAATTCCATAATCATCATCATCATGTATCTTACCGGTTGGCGTAGGTGATCATGTCCCTCCACAATCTTCTATCTACAGTGCATCGTATCAGTTCTGTTGTTGGCTGTTTTCCATGCCATGACACCAAGCTATCCAGTATTTTCTCTCTTTGTCACCCGCAATCTCTCTTTCCTTTTATTTTGCCAGTTGTAGCCAAGTATTCCAACTTTCCTCTTCTCATGATGTGCCCGAAAAATGTTGATTGCTTCTTTCTGATGTTTTTTAAGAGCTCCCTTTTTGTGTTGGCCTCTTTGAGAACTTCCTCATTGGTCTTTTTAGCTGTCCAGGGAACTTTCAACATTCTTCTGAGAAATCCCATCTCTGTGGCCTCTAATCGTCTTTTCATTTGTCTACTGTCCATGATTCGCTTCCATAGGTCAGAATTGGTTCTATATAGCACCGATGAACTCTCTTTCTCATTTTTATTGACATAGATTTGTTGCATAAGATATTTTTCATTTTCTGAAATGCCATTTAGGCCTGAGCTATTCTGCTTTTTATTTCTGTGGTGCATCTCCCATCTGATGTTATTATTGTGCCCAAGTATTTGAAACGTTGCACTTGTTTCAGATTTGTCCTGTTTATTTTTATGCTGCATGGTGATGATTGTTTCTTTCATATGACCATTACTTCTGTTTTCTTTCTATTCAGACTGAGACCTTTTTTGTTGCTTTCTTTTACTGTTATGTCTATCATTTCTTGTAGTTCATTCTCTGTCTCTGCTATTGAGACTGTGTCATACGCACATCGCAAATTATTTTTATTGTGACTGTTGACTTTAAATCCTTTTTTACGCTACTACTGATCTCATAATATGTTCGCTGTCAAGTAAAAACAAATCCAACGACAGATAACAGCCTTGTCTGACTCCTTGTTTAATATATTGGAATTGTCCTGTTTGGTTGCTAATTTGTACCGCTGCTGCTTGTTGCCAATACATATTTTTTATGATTCGCAGATCCTTGCCATCAATGTTTAATTTCTCCAGGATATTTATTATTTCCACATGCTTTACTTTGTCAAATGTTTTTGTGTAGTCTATAAAGCACATATATAGATCTTTCTTTACCTCTATAGATCTTTGCTATCAATGTTCTTAAGATGTATATTGCATTATTGGTGCCCTTTCCTTTCACAAATCCACATTGTTCCTCACTTATTTCTGGTTTTATTCTGTTCCTTATACATCTAATGATGATTCTTAGTAATATTTCAAATAGACTATATAATGATAAAAGATAGGTTCCATAACAGCGTCAAGAAAGCCAAAACTTAACCAGGAGCAGATATTAATTCAGATCACAATCCTGTAATGATTAAAATGAAAATCAAACTAAAGAGAAACAAACAAAAGACTAATTCATCAATACCATTAGATATAAAAGCTTTAAGTCAAAAAGATGTTAAAGATACTTATACAAGTAAAGAACACATACCAGTAGCTGCTAGAAGGGACTGAGAAATTCAGAAGAGAAAATCCTGAAGAAAAAGTTACAACCATATGGCAATGCATAAAGAAAAGCATACAAGAAACCTGTGACACCTTACCCAAAAAGGAAAAGAACAAAAAACAAAAATGGATAACTGACACCATCTTAGAAAAAAATGGAAGAAAGAAGACAAGCGAAGAACACTGCCAAATACAAAGGAAATTGATAATGAAATACGCAAAATGTGCAAAAAGGCAAAAGACTGGCTCAGCCAAAGATGTCTTACGTTAAAACTATGGAAAGTAACAAAATTTAAGAGGGATGCACACAGAAATAAAGAGAAGGACTAACAAAAACAAAATAGCTAAAGGAAGCGGATGTTTTGAAAAATAAAGAAGGTAGAATGCTAACAGACAACAAAGATATAATCAATAGATGGCAGGAATATATAACAGAATTATTTCATGATGAAAGAGACAAAAAACCAATTATAAAATGTACTTCAAGCTATAAAATCTTAAATCTGAAGTGGAAAAAGCTTTAAAAATAAAGAAAAAGGGAAAAGCCGCAGAACCTGACAATATATATATAGAGATGATACAGGCACTAGAAGATTTTAGCATTGAAGTGATCACAGACATATGCAATGACATACACCATTCAGGATACATACTAAGTGAACTAAAAACATCAACATTCAATGCACTGCCTAAAAAGAATGGTGCGGTTGAATGCAGTGACTTTAGAACAATAAGCCTGATGAGCCAAGTAACAAAAAATCTTGCTAAAAGTTATACAAGGAAGGATTAAGAATAAAATTAATACCAAATTAGAGGAGCACTAATTTGGATTTAGGTAAAATAGCGGAACTAAAGAAGCCATATTCAGCATGAGGACACGAATCAAAAAGTACATAGAAGTAAACAAACCAATATATGCCTGCTTCATAGACTACACCAAAGCTTTTGATAGATTATTGGTTATTGGTTATGGAAGGCCTCGGTATCACAGCAAACGAATTAAAATCCATAATTGCTCAACCGCCCGTGCAATTGGAATCATCCGAATTACTAACTCATCTCCCAAACAAAGAAAGGTAACTGTAGTCCCCATCGTAGCAGTTTCAGCACATGCCAAAAGACATAAGGCGAAACCGGGCAGAAAGTGAACACAGCCAACTGTTCCCTGTCATACGATATCATCATTCATCGTAAACAAGCGGGATATCGAAGCAGGATCAAAACGGATGAGACACACAGCTCACGGTGTGCACAGAGCACTTAACTCAGTAGCTCCTGCAACAAGCCGGACTTGGAATATGAGGAAACTGCAAGAAGGAACACTTTTCAGACATAGCATTCAATGGTTCCTGCCGCCTATCCACCATATACCATTGGAGTTCACGTCCTTCCGAAAATGATGATCGTCATAGCACTTGATGATGTTAGGCCATCATTGATGACTCCAATTCCAAACATATAGACACACAGTGGTGGTAAGTTATCATTTCCAATCCAACAGAAGCCACATGATCTGTAGTTAGTAAAACCACAGAGAGAATATGATTTTGTGACCTTCACTGATTCACTCTTAGACGTGAATGTGTAGTTTACACAAGAGGAGAAGTTTTCTTCGTTAGCTTCCATTGTTGCTAACGAAGCCAGCGAGTAAAGACTTGATCTACAGCGATGGTTAACGAACTGTGTACACACATTTATTATCAAACCCGTGATTACATTTTTTAAAAATCCGCCATCTCACTGTGGTAACAGATAGCGTGAAATTCTCTAATAGAATGAGATAAACCGTTGGAGACAAGGAAAGTCAACATTGTTTACATGGCTTGGACGCAAGAAGCGTCCATTTTGGTCAGCTTTTGATAGAATACACCATAAACAACTTATAGATTAAAAGATAAACATCTAGATGACATGGACTGCACCATATGGACTAGATGACATATGTTTCTGCACCATATAGGAATATTGAGAAGATATAACATTTTGCTATTCTTAGTTTTAGCCCAGGTGTTATTTGTTATGATGTTAGTATGTTTTTCATGACATTAAAATTACTTTTTGCCATTCCTATTCTTTTGTTTATTTCAGCTGTACATTTTCCATCACTGGTTATAGTATGTCCAAGGTAGTTGTAGTTCTGAACTGTCTCCAGGTCTATTCCTTCAATTTTGATATCCATTTGTGGGTTTTGAGTATTTTCTTTGTTTATGATCATAGTTTTAGTCTTTTTTATATTCATATCTAGTCCATATTGTTCACTTCTCATGTTTATTTCATTAAGTAATTGTTGTAGATCTTCAGGATTTTCTGCTAGTAGTACAGTATCGTCAGCATATCTTAGGTAATTGATTATCTTTCCATTAATTTGTAGGCCTGGCATCTCTATGATGTTTTTAAAGATTTGCTCAGTGTATAGATTGAACAAGCTTGGTGATAGGATGCATCCCTGTCTTACTCCTCTTTTTATATCAATGGGTGTAGAGTTCTCTTTGTTATATTTTATTATTGCTGTTTGCTCCCAGTATAGATTACATACTAGTCGCATGTCCATGTCATCTAGATGTATCTCTTTTAAGCATTCTATAAGTTGTTTGTGGTGTACTCTATCAAAATCTTTGGTGTAGTCTATGAAGCAGGCAAATATTGGTTTGTTTACTTCTGTGTATTTTTCTATTAATGTTCTCATGCAGAATATGGTTTCTTTTGTCTCGCTGTTTTTCCTAAATCCAAATTGCTTCTCACCTTCCTTGTACAACTTTTAGCAAGATTTTTGTAACCAGTGATGGAAAATGTAAAACTGAAAGAAACAAAAGAATAGGAATGGCAAAAAAATAATTTTAAAGATATCAAAAGTATACTAATATCAAAACAAATAACACCAAGGCTAAAACGAAGAAAAGCAGAATGTTATATCTACTCAATATTCCTGTATGGTGCAGAAACATGGACATTAGATAAGAAAACAAAACAGAAAATTAAAGCCTTTTAAATGTGGATATATAGAAGAATAGGTAGAATTGGATGGAAATAAAAGGGAACAAATGATGAAGTTTTAAAACAACTAAAAATGAAAAGAGAACTACTAAACACAATTAGAACAAGACAAAAGAAATTTTTGGGGCATATTAAGAGACACAACAGCCTACTAAAAGTAATATTGTAAGGGAAAATACAGGGTAATAGAGGCAGACCAAGACAAACATAGATGAGTAAAATCAAAAGATGGACAATTCAACCTATGACAACCTGCACCATCAAAGCAAGAGACAGAGCAGAATAGCGCTCCATGGTAGCCAACCTTCAATATGGAGACGGCACTCGATGATGATGAATGGTATTAAAGACTTACAAAATTGACTAAACTGGACAAAAACAATTGTGACCCTATGTTTCACAGAAAATAATATTTTTTTTTAAATTATTTGTTACAACTTTATATTAGCATACATTGGTTTCCTGGATCTCTCCTGGCCAGTTTTGACTCTGTCAGCTTCCACAATAATAACACAACGCTCATACAAGGCCTGCATCTCACAAATTCGGGACGACAGTTTGTTGCGATAACTACTGTTGCTGAAATCTAGAGATACATCAGAGGTATTCATTTCATTGTAAAATTTATATTTTCAGGTAGTACTACCTATTTGTCTTTTCTCTTCCAATATGAAGCATATAAAGAAATATTAACTCACCATGCCACATTTCTTCTTGATTAACCCTACATTATGATACCATCGTAAAAATTACTGTATCAGAACACAAATTCTTCAAATATTGACAGTTTGTCTTGCCAAACATTTCCCTCTCCATGTATTTTTCTAATTACTATTTCTGGTGATCCCTGAGCATTGGATTTGTTTCTATTGATGTAGGATTTACTTTTACCATTTCGTGAGTTATATAGCCAATTTTTTAGATTTTTTGTTTTGTTGCTGTGACCAGGGAAATTTCCTCAGTCATTGGCTGACATCAAACAAATCTTAGTAACACCGGAACATAGCAAATAAATGCTATGAGGTAGCCAAACATACTGACAGACTTATGGCGCCACACCAATAGACAATGTAACACATCAGGTTATGGGGTCAAACTCAGGTCATAAATCAATCTGGGTCAGGAAATCTGAGTCCCTAGTCTCGCCTAACCCCATGAGTCACCTAGTATAACACAACTGTGTGTCAAAAGTTCAGAGAAAATACTATATTTAGAGCACCTAATGTTACATTTATGCAATAGTAATTTTTACCACGGTATCATAAACAGTCACCAGATAGCTATCATAATTAAGGGTTAAATCTAATCCAATCCTCAATCTTTCAAGAAATACCTTATAGTATCTTACTAAACAAACCGACAGAAGGCAACAGAAAACCACCGTCGTAATTTCTTTGTACAATCATGAATCGCCAAAACAATAGTATGGACAGCTAAGAAGAGTAGTGAAGATGTTCCGAGAGAGGTCAAAGCAAAAAGAGAGCTAATTTCCAATATTAGGAAGAAACAATCATCATTTTTTTGCCATGTAATGAGAAGAGAACAACTGGAATATATTGTAACAACTGGAAAAATTGAGGGACGAAGAGATAGAGGGAAGCAAAGAGAAAAAATAACAGACAGCTTAAGAGAATGGCTTGGCAGATGGTCAACAACAGAAATGATAAATAGCTGCTGAGATCGAAAGTTGTGGAGAGACATGATTCACCTACGCCAGTAGGCCCGGTACTTGATAATGATGATGATGATCTTACTGTATAGTTTTTGGCCATCCTCTGTATCTTTGATACTCCTGTTTTTTTTTTTTCCTTCTTGGTGGCTAATATTTCTTAATCCTTTAGACTTGATAAAACGTCTTAGGTGCAACAATTTTATTAGTGTATAATGTATAATAAAGCAATAACAGATTGCCAATCAGGATAACCACACACATTTTCATTATTTATGTAATAGCTGTGCTCAAATAAGACCTAAAATATTTTGGGGAATTGTATATCAAATAACATTAAGAGACAAATTAAATTAAATGTTTAAATTAACTGTTATGCCTTGCCTATCTAAGGATCAGTAAGCCAACTCAGGTACAATTAAATGATCCCAACTGTTCTCCTCTAGTTTTCTCTGTCTCAGAAAAATCTGGTATGTGTTTAAGAGGCAGAGTGAACCTAGTAGTGGCCATCAACTGGAATCAAATTGGACCACTTGTCCTTAGCAGTCCAATTCACTAACCACTGATCTACTGTGGCTCTGAATATGCTGATGGTCCAGCTTTAATTTAAAACATGTCTTTCAGTAAACATCTACAAAGATTAACCATAGACTTAAGACCATTCAGCAAATTCAAGCAGGGAAAAAAATATCCCATATAAATTTTATTATTTATTATAAAAGGGAAACGATTAAACTACTTTATTGAATGCCCACTAAAAACATCAACTTTCATTGCATTGCCTAAAAAGAATGGTGCAGTTGAATGCAGTGATTTTAGAATAATAAGCCTAATGAGCCAGGTAACAAAAATTTTACTAAAAGTTATACAAGTAAGGATTCAGAATAAAATCAATACTGAATTAGATGAGCAACAATTTGAATTCAGGAAAAAAGTGTAACAAAATAAGCCATATTCAGCATGAGAACACTAATCGAAAAGTACATAGAAGTAAACAAACCAATATATGCCTGCTTCATAGACTACACCAAAGCTTTTGATAGAATACACCATAATCAACTTATAGACTGCCCAAAGGATATAAATCTAGATGACACAGACATACGACTAATATGTAATTTGTACTGGGAGCAAACAGCAATAATAAATTATAACAAGGAGAACTCAACACCCATGCATATAAAAAGAGGAGTAAGACAAGGATGCATAATATCACCAAGCTTGTTCAGTCTATACACTGAGCAAATCTTTAAAAACATCTCAGAGATGCCAGGCCTAAACATTAATCGAAAGATAATCAATAACCTAAGATATGCTGATGATACTGTTCTACTAGCAGAAAATCCTAAAGACCTACAACAATTGCTTAATGTGACATACATAAGCAAAAAATATAGACTAGATATGAATATCAAAAAGACTAAAACTATGATCATAAACAAAGAAATTCTCAAGACCTACAAGTAAATATCACAGTTGAAGGAAGTTGTGGCTTGGACTACTACCTTGGACATACTATAACCAGTGGTGGAAAATTGTAAAATTGAAGTAAACAAAAGAATAGGAATGGCTAAAAGTAATTTTAATGCCATGAATAATATAGTAACATCCAAACAAATAACAGTAGGACTGAAACTAAGAATAGCAAAATGTTACATCTTCTCAATATTCGTGTATGGTGCAGAAACATGGACATTAGACAAGAAAACAAAACAAAAAATTGAAGCCTTTGAAATGTGGATTTATAGAATAGGTAGAATTGGATGGAAAGAGAAGAAAACAAACGATGAAGTTTTAAAACAACTAAAAATAAAAAGAGAACTACTAAATACAATTAAGACAAGACAAATGAAATTTTTGGGGCATGTTAAAAGACACAACAGCCTACTAAAAGTAATACTGGAAGGGAAAATACACGGTAAAAGAGGCAGAGGCAGACCAAGACTAACATGGACGAGTAATATCAAAAGATGGGCAAGTCAATCTATGACAGCCTGCACCATCAAAGCAAGAAACAGAGTGGAATGACGATCCATGGTAGACAACCTTCATTGCGGAGATGGCACTCGATGATGATGATTGAATGACCTACACTGAAAGAAAGTTTTGTGAGTCAAAGTGATTGTAATGTTGTATTTTACTAACACTTAGTCTAATATTACTGTTAGTCTAGGTTAACAATTGTATGTAAAATAAACACAAAAAAGTATTCAGCAGCTAAACTAATAGAGAGATGAAACTATAACGTTTCAGCTAAAGCCTTCATCAGGTGCAAAACAAGAAATAAAAAGGGATCAATACGTTGTAAGTTGTCATAGTTTGTCTCATTTTTCTATTAGTATAGCTGCTGAATACCATTTTGTGTTTATTTTACATGTTCTCTGCAGCTCTACTCAAGATCCCACTTAGTATTTAATATTTTGTATATTTTATATGTGTGCTTATCTCCTCTAATAATTGTATAAACATAAACTAGTGTTTTTGTAATGACACATATATAATATATTTACAAAAAATGTTAAAAGAAATTCAGAGAATGAGGCTTACTGGACCATAGAATCCTGTCAACAGCAAGATGATTGCTGAGGATGTAGTCACAACAGCAAAGCTGCTTTGCTGTGACTGCTATGCAATGCTTTAGTCGCAATGTCGATATGATATCCTGATGTTAGAAACAGACATGACATGAAATTATTTAACAACTGAAATTAAAATATTTTTATAGTGAAAAGTATAGTTAACAAAACCTATATGGTCAATAATACTATACTACTCATAAACATAGACCTAAGATAAATAAGTATATATAAATTTAGTAAGCGTGTATATTATACATGTATATAAATAAAGTGTAGACATTTGTCACTTTAGATAATATGGTTGACAACAATTCAAATGAACAATACAATGAACAAATAAATAAAATTAAGAAAACAATTTTCATACAAAAATTGCATATATAGCACACAAAAAACATGAAAGTATGAAATAATAAACAAAAATATAAACACTTCCAATTTCAATACAAAAATGAGACATACAAGTTTACTATTATAATGAATGGACATTTTCATGAACAGGAGGGATAGAATGCCTGAGAAAGTACATCATTGTCCATACATTAAGGATATCAAAATTCTTGAAGTGACTAGGGACAGTAGAGATACATAATTAGATTATATAACATCAGTGTGGCTGGATGGTCTAGAGATAAGATGTCAGCATTTGGAAGAAAAGTTCTGGGCTTGATTTCCACTACAGGTGGTGGGGAATTTTTCAAAAATCAAATCAGTGGTGTTGCAGTTTTACCATTCCCTGGTTGTGTGATCAGATGTTTCACCATTTTGGATACCGGAAGGTCTTGTGTGCATTCTGTACATGTTAAAGAATCCCTGGCACTAGGAAATTTAATTAAAATGACCACTGTTCAGGCAAAATTGACAGGATAAATTCCACCCAAAAAAGTCTAAACTCTCTTGATGATAAAAAAAAATGAGAGTACCTTTGTTGTTGTGTTGTTGTTGTTTGCGTTCGCTCGATGACTAAAGGAGTACACCTCTTCATCATCCGCCCTTAAAAGGACGTTAAGTGGGCGTGTATGCGTCGTGTTGTGGTTTGCAGTAAAACTGTGATATTTGTGCCTTTCGCACCTACACATCCGACTTCAGCATAGAGTACCTTTGAAGTCAGAGAATATTACCGGGCACCTCAGCAAACTAGGGAGCTGCAATAGCTCAGTTGTTAGTGAACTGGACTACAAAGGACAAGGGGTAGGGTTCGATCCCAACTGAAGGCTTCGGGGTTCACCCATCCTTAAATGGGTAACGGATTTTTTTCTGGGAAAGTGAAGCGACATAGGCATACTACCGACCACATTACCCCAAAAATCATTTGCTGAAGGTCTGTAAAATTTATGGTCACTAACACCATATTCCCTATACGCCACTTGGCGTGACAGGGGTACTTTACTTTACTTACTTTTACCTCAGCAAATTGCTGCCCGTGTAAAAAATTGAAAAAAAAAATAATATTCATGCAAAAATTTAGTTCCTTGGGTCTTTGCTAGAAATTTAAAGCTGGCGTACACAAACAAGCAACAACATATCATCAGTTTTCAGACATGAAGGGGAGGAGATCTGAGCACTTATGGATGTGTCTGATGTACAATGAGGATTATCCGTCAACTAAACTAAACTAAACTATTTGTAGAATTGACTGCACTTTTCACAATAAGTATTTACAAACATATTCTTGCAAGGTGTAAAAATTAAATAAAATACCTAATAAACAAAATAAGTAAAATTTGAAAACAAAACTACACTTGAAATTATTCTTACAGGTTTATGCATGTCAGCAACTCCATAAATGTAATTTGCTGCAAGCTATGTCCATACTTACACAAAATGGTAAGGTTTCAAATGCTTCTACTTCTCAATAAAATTTCTGTAATGCTTTTAAATTTTGATGGCTCACAATATTTTTGAGGGTATATAATAATTTTGAGTCACCCATTTTCAACATAGACCACCTTAGTTTATCCAACCTTAGTTAATCCATAAAGGCATTAGCAGAACATGTAGTTGCACATTTTCACCAACTTGATTCTTCATTTACTATTTCATCATTCTCACAACACATCTGCTATTTCTTGAACTAGAGCTAGCAAAGGGAAATTCAATCCCTGTATTTTTTTAACAGCCTTTGTATTGTAATATTTTCAAAACCAAGATTAGGTAAGCAGTCTATGTAGGCTGAAGAGTGATGTAATGAATTGCAAAGTACAAAACAATGCAACACAACTTGCTAACAAACATTTGAAATAGAATTATTATATCTAATCTGTATAACAAAGAAATGCTGAAAGGTGGCACAATGTAGGGCAAAAACAGGTAAAATATCCTCAGCAGAAAAGAATAAATGCAGCACATTTAATCAATGCAGGACAGGAACAATCAGCAGACAAACACTTTGATGGTTGCTGGAATGGGTGGTAGTATTAATATAGACTGCGCTGATGCCAGTCCATACAAGAAACACGCTGCGTGATACCAGTCCGTACAAGAGACAAACGTCTACTATATATAATCTAATACATAATTTATCTTTGAGGCCAATAATATTAAACAAACATTTATCATATGATATGACTGATGTACCATTTTATGACATAATAAGTAAGATACAATGATTTTCTATATTTTAACTTATATGATATGATAGAATATGATGTTATATTAATGCAATGTTTAAGATATAGAAAGATACCCAGCTTCAAGAACCTTATCACCAAACTTACTTGGGCCCCACTTATTTCTCTGGAATCCACTAGAATCTGCAATTGATTCTCAGATTTTGGAGCTTCCTTCTGTGAAAAAATAAAAGAGATGAAACTATAAAAACACATATACATGTAAAAAAACAATGTGTGTTGACTAAACTCTATAATCAGCTTTATTCATTCTATGGTATTCATTATATGTTGTGTATGGTGATATATTAATTCAGCTTGCAGAAGGTCTTCCTTTTCCTTTTTTTATATCTGGTTGTTAATGTCTGTTGTAGGATGCAACTTCTAGCTCACGGGGCCTTGTTACTGAACTTTTAGTTGTGCCCCTTGTTTTAGTGCAGTGAACAGATGATCAAAGAGCGTTAAGTAAGTAAAGAGTCCCATCATGCCAAGTGGTGTATAGGAAATAAGGTGTTAGTGGCCATAATTTTTACAGACCATCGCCACATGATTTTTGGGGTAATGTGGTAGGTATTACGCCTGTGCTGATTTATTTTCCCAGAAAAAATCCGGTACACATTTAAGGTTGGGTGAACTCAGAAGCTGTCAATCAAGATTGAATCCGACCTCTTGTCCTTTGTGGCCAGTTCACTAACAATTGAGCTATCACAGCTCCCAAAGAGCGTTATACCTCAGTAAAATATAGTTCCTAAATGTCTTTTAAAATACGTCTTCTGGAGCACTTAAAACAAAATTTAATTATATTAATTTAACAATTTTATGTTACTATCTTAAATATTCTGTTTTATAGTAGTAGCTTCCGTTAATCATATTTGACTATGGATTTTTCAGCACCCCTTGAAATGTTATTTTTTTTTCTTTCACCATATATTCTATTTTTCTGTGAATCTGCTTCTTGTTTGAGTTGGAGCTTTAAAGTGTGTTTCCAAAGATTGCGGTTTGCAGCTATTTCTTCCCAAGTTGCAGGGTTTATGTTTAGAGTCTTCATGTCAAGTTTACACATATCTACAAATCAAAGTTTTGGGAGTCTCCTCGTTCTTTTGCCATCTGCTAGTTGTCCATAGAGTATATCTGTTGGACCGCTCCCATCATTCAAATGGTGTAAGTGGCCAAGCCAGCATAACCTACATTGTTTGAGCAGTGTGTAGATTACATGCCCATAGGGGGAATGTGCAGTGTTAGTGACCACAATGACTTACAGCACATTTTATGATAGTTGATGTGGCCAGTATCAGTGCCCTATCTTCCCAGAAAAAATATATCTTTGGTACCCATTTTCAGAGTCTGAGTGAAATCTAAAGCCATGTCAGCCTGAAAAATGTGAGCATCTGGGAAGTGAACATGAACTTTCTGTCATGCATTCATTGTATACACAGAGAGGGGTTAGATATCTTGTTCCTCCTTAACCCTTGATCTGTGCCCTGTATAACTGTTCCATTGCTGATCTTTTCCCATGCCACACCACCAAACCAACCATCCTCTTTTTTTTTTGTTTACCCTTATTTCTTCTGTTGTTATTAAGTATTCCAACCTGCCTCTTCTTCAAATTTAGACTAACTTTTCCTAATTTGTTTGATAAATGTCCTCTCTTCATCTCTCTCTTTTAGTATCTCCTGGTCTGTAGCAAGCAAATTAATTACTCAGCCACAGCAGTTTTGTTAGAGGTGGACAACAATATTAACTGCCAGCGGTGATTGTTCTTATATTCAAAGTGACAACTCATATGTTCTATTTTAGATTGTTCTGCCTTCATAAAAGTCTACTAGTTCAAATGTTGATCTATATCTAATATTTAATCTAGATAGTAAGCAAAGAAGTCAATGGTAAATGTTTGAATCGCACTAAACGATTCAAACCTTTACTATTTTACTTTTTATCAAATATATAATATTTAAAATCTTTCTTATAAATAGTATGTACCAATCTGTTTTCATATTAAATTTCTATAATTACCATTATATTTTTTATGGATTTTGCACGTCTCTCTTATCAATGTGAAACATGGTTCTTACCTAAGAGAACAAGATTACAGTATGTGAGATGTGATGCTTAAGAGAAATCATTAATGTTATCATTAGAGATTTAAAATATGAAATGTTGCCATGAGCAAAAATTATTGAAATTTCATCTTGCATCAACACAGGGAACAGTTTTAAAAAATACAAGAGTTTGGTCATCTTATGACAATGAAGCCTAATCAGTTATCACTACATCTTTACAGCAGGTGATGGTATGATTTCAAGGAACATGGAAGGTCAAAAATGAGATTTCGTTTATGTTTACTTTGCACCAAACATAATAAAGAGGCAGAAACCAATACTTTCTAGGTGAGTCGTAGTACTACTAGTTTGTACAGGTTTTGTGTACTTTGCTAATTCATGAATACACTGTTCACTACTGATGTTTTGCATAGTTTTTATTTGTTCTGTTTTTTTCTTTCACCATCTACTGTATAAATGAGTATCTAAAGACAGATTATATTTTCATTTTGAGTGTATAACAAATATTATGTCCATCACTTATTTCTTATGAAGGTTGAGAGATATTTTATGTTGGTTTCTGTATGATTTCAATTGATTTTAATACTTTCCAACTGATATACTTGCCTTTATAGACGTTTGAAGTATATTAAGTTATTTTGTCTAGTACCTGCAGACTTTTAATTCTCTCAACCATATGTCAGCATTAACATCATACTGGAATTACGAGTCAGATCTGACAAGGAGGCAGAGACAATATGACAAAATGTCTACTGCTGCATGGTCTAGCAACAAGTGTGACACATCTAGAACAGAACAGAAAACTGCAGCTCCTCATAACATTTTATGGTACACATGTATAATACAGAACAAGATGTAAAGATACTTACAAGTTTTGTAAAAACTGGTGATACTTGACCCTGTGCAGGTACAAATGTACCATCTGTCCTTTTTGACGGATCATGAACAGTTAATGATAGGTCAGAATTAACTTTCACACCATCTGATTCAGGAATCACAACAGATGAATGAAATAAATCTTCAACTTGTGGCCTTGTTGAGCCACTTATCTGCTGAACATGTTTCAACTTCTTACGGTACATCTCTTGCTTTTCTTTTTGCCTCTGCAGACGCTCTTCTCTAGTCAAGGCAACAGATGGTCTACTGGAATTTGTACTTAGTTGGCTGTTTTGTGGCCAATCAATGGCTGTAGAAAATGTGTTTGTTGAGATAACAGAATTAGAGCTGACATCTGATACTGTTGGTGTTATTGAGGTGGTACAGCGAGAATGACAAACTTTACTCGATGCTGAATGCTCTTGAGGGGTTTTTAAATGATCATAACTATGGGTAGATAAATCAACATAATGTGTTGATGATGGGACGTAACAATTTTTAGAAGAAATTCCTTCCTGCAGTTTGAAATTGGTGTTAGACTCACTGGAAGTATCATTAGCAGAGTCTTGATATGAAGATAGATTATTCTCATTGGTTTTTCTATTACATTTTGATGTAGTATTTTCTAAGCTAAGAAATTTACTCTCTGTACAAAGAGGTTGAACTTTGTGTTTGTCCTGGTTTAAAGGCTTGCTCCCAGAATTCTTGCAACTGTTCACTGTCGGCAAGTCAAAGTCATCAAGCCAGTCATCTAATATATCAAAGTTTCCAACATCAGCAACTACTACCTTAAGATCAAGAGGATTTACTGGGGCATTTACATTTTCCTTACTTTCCTCACGTGCTTGTCTGTCACCTGTAATTTGTGACATATTTAATCTCTCTAATCCAACAGCATCCTTATTGCAAAGCTCTTTTGGAAAGGTCTTATAAGACTTGTCTACACTAAAGGAGTTAAGAGGGTGCTTGTTCCTCAACTGTGTATTGTCTTCATTACTTTCTTCATCCTCGCTACTGCTAAATAAAATTCTCCTTCCATTTTTACAAGGAAGAGTGCTAAACTCTTGAGTCAACTGAGTATTAACGACTTTATCTTCTTCACTGGATGAATTAGACATCACTTTTATGCGGTTCTTTCTCCTTGTAAGCTGCCTTGTCTCAGGCTTTCTCAATTTCTGCTGTTCTGGTTTTGTAAACTGACTTTCTTCCTCAAGGTAACTGATATCTGTAAAAAGAAATTTGAACAGAACAAATTTTGAAAAAATGTGAAAAGAACATATTTTGAAAAATGTTAATAGTATTTAATATAAACTGGATTTTGTCAGAAATATATATGTAATGGTATAGAATAAACGTTGTAAACAGCCACAAAGAAACACAAATAGTTTCATAAACAATAACGAATTACATAGTTATAGCCAACCAATACCATCAGACGTCACATAGCCTTTCAGTGTACCTCAAAATATGTTCCTATTCTGGGCAAACCTTTCAACTTCATTTAGGGAGTCGGAGTCTACTGTCTTTGCTTCTCTTTTTTCTGTTATTTTCCATTAGATGAATTTCATAATAATTCTCTAGTTTCATTTCTTTTCATCACATGACATATATATATATATATATATATATATATATATATATATATATATATATATATAAATATATAAATATACCCACCCATCTTTTTGTCCTGATTATAAATTACACGTGCCACTTTGGCATGCACGGTTTCTGTTTTTGAGATTGTGGTTCTGCCCTATGTGCCGTCTTCGGCTCAAAAGGACAATAGATAGATAGATATAAATGACATTGTTGGCTGCAGGGTTTATCTCTTATTTTGCACTAGTCTTGAATTAATTTCATTGTAAACAGAGTATTTTCCTTATTTATTTTTTAAAGCAATAAAACAAACATTTGTCTTTAAATGAGAGGTCGAGAAACAAAAGTTGCAAAACCATTGCAGTCACCACAGACTGTACTGTCTTGGGACTTTCTTTTTAAATTGAACTGCCCCTACAGGGAAACTGAACTGATATAAATCTAATTTGCCAGCGAGTGATTTATCCATCTACTCTCTAAATAGTCATTTGTGAGTGTGTGTATGTATATTTGTATATATATATATATATATTTAACCCAAGATTGTGTTACCTTTAAGCTAATCCTGGTTTTTACAATATCTTTGTAAAATTTATGAACTCTAGATGTTACATTTGGAGTATAGTATTTTCTTTGAACTTTTGCTACATGGTTGTGTAATTATACTAGGAGAAATATGGGAATCAGATGCGACAATCATTTCCTGGCTAGCATTCAATTTAACGCCTGAAATTCGACTGCATGGCACTGTGGCTACCGGAGGTATTACATTGTCTATTCACTCGTCGGCTATCAGTCAGTCATTCAATCTTAATTTTTGGCTTCCTCTTTACATCATTCACTGCCTGTCCCATCCTACAAAGATTTGTTTGATGTCTCGCTGACAGTTGAAGAGATAAAATATTCTTTTGTTTTAAATATATAAAAAAGATGGGGGGAAAATGTAACAGTTGGAAAACAGAGAGATATATAATAGAAAAGAAAAAGTAGGCAGTCTAACATTATAACATGACATGGAACAGAAGTCAAACATGATTCTATAGTATTAGATTGCTGGAGAGATCTATACAACTGTGACAAAATGAGGGGAGAAAGTTATGGAGTTTCAAGATCCTCAATGCCAGTCATCATGGTATTTAATATTAAAGACAAAGCCATATCTTTCTTTCTTATTACCGATATATGATATGCATTGCCGAATGCAATATTTTCAGCATAACTGTTGTAATTTAAACTGAATGCTCAAATAATTGAGGTGCTGAAAAACATTCAACCACTTGCTACTTAGAACTCTTGTCCTTGCAGAAAGAATGATCATCTTAGTATTGAGCCTGTTAGTAATTCTTTCCTGTTTACACACGGTGTACAAATACTGTAGCAATTGTGGGGATCCAATCAGGACGATAGATTATATCTTTAAATTATGGTACAAGTTTGGCTTTATAAACAAATTAATTTAGCTCAGGAAACAGCATATAACCTGCTATTTTTAAGTTTTCAACTGCCTAGGATTCTTTTACATGAAACAATCTTGAATAGGACTAGGCAGTAAATCTCAACAGCTCAGCTTGAACATGAAACAGTGGTTGATAGGACTGGGCAGTAGATATTAACTGCTTAACTTCAACATGAAACAGTGTTTGATAAGAACAAGCAGTAGATCTCAACTGCTCAATTGGAACATGAAACAGTGTTTGAAAGGAACAAGCATTAGATCTCAACTGGAACATGAAACAGTGTTTGAAAGGAACAAGCATTAGATCTCAACTGGAACATGAAACAGTGTTTGAAAGGAACAAGCATTAGATCTCAACTGGAACATGAAACAGTGTTTGAAAGGAACAAGCATTAGATCTCAACTGGAACATGAAACAGTGTTTGAAAGAACTAGGTAGCAGATCTCATTAGCTCAACTTTAATGTGAAACAGTGTTTGAAAGGACTAGGTAATAGATCTTAACAGATCAGGATGGAGAAGCTAGAACCACTGTCCAACACTATCAAGTTGAACTATAAAATGCAAGTATTAAATATTACATTGTCGTTCTTTACTCCTATTTATAGCTTAAACAACACAACGGTGATATTTTAATCTTTTTTTCAATTATAATTTTATTTCCCCATATTTTATAACTTACCTTCCTCATCATTGCCCACACAAAAGCTATCCTCTTCATATTCGGACATTCCATGATCTTCTGGCAGGGTTTGGCTAAATATGTTCATATCTTGTTCTTTGTTGGTATTGTATTGTATTTTATAACGGCCTGCAGGTCCATCTAAAACAGGACTTTTGACAGACTTAAGATAGATGGCTTTCATATCTGTCAATATGATAGAAATTTATTACAAAAAAGATAACAGCGCGCGCACACACACACACAAAAAGTAGTCATACAAATAATGAAGAAGAAAAAAACCTTACATGTCAAACACCCAATACATGTCAATGTATTCTACAGTCGGAATTATTCCTAATTTGTTTTACTAATTTCTAATCTTATCTCTTGGATGTTTCCTGTCATTTGTCTAACACATTTCATTTTGGTATTGGTATTTTATTTACTAATCACCATGTTGAGAAGAAGATTGTGTTGTCGCGGGTCCATTATGCCTCAAGTGTTTTTTCCTTATTGGACAGAAGTGGTGACACATATGTCTGATGATTTTACAATCGTGACTGGCCACATTCTTACGTGCTTTCTACCTCTTCTACTCCTTGCCAGGTTGTCATTCATCTACATCTCCTTCACCTTCCCTTTACATGAAAGTTCTTATGGTTGGTTTATCATCTCTTCTGAATATGTCATCTTCCTGTGCCTGTTGTTCTCACTCTGCACATTTCCTTTTGGGAAATTACCTGTACATTGCACATTACCTGTTAAGCAATTTTTAGTTGTTGTCTATATTTGACTAAAATACTTCCAGTAGATTGAATGAAAAATATGACAACCTCTATATTACCTTTCCTGATTTTCATATATTTTCTGATCCATACAAAAGCACTGGAAGTATGTAACATTCTTATAATCTTAATTTGGTTTTTGCAGAACTTTAATGCTGCTCAAATTGATAAAAGATACTCTGGCTTTGCTCATCCTTTTGTTCTTATCCCACCATCTGTGTCTGAATAATTTGCTGTTATATCTATTTAAATATTTCTTAATCAACAGAGATGACATTTTTTAGCACAAGAGGGAAAAAAGGCCAAATTCAGAATTATCAAATGAAAATTTTTGAAGGTAAACAAAACATTCCAGTGTGTTACCGGGGCTTCATTATGAAGGAAGTAAAGAATAGTGACACTGTGACCTTCCAGACATGTTGTAAGAGGCGACTAAGGAGGTTATCGATGGCTTGACAAGCTGTCATTGTAAAAAGTGTTGTTATGAAAACAGAGCCATAGATTTTAGAAGCAGTGATCTCCGCAATATGTGCCACTTTGGCATGCAAGGTTTCTGTTTTTGAGATTGTGGTTCTGCCCTATGTGCCGTCTTCGGCTCGAAAGGACAATAGATAGATAGAAACAAAACATTTAGGTTTATAAAGTCAACAAGAGTATGAGACAACATTTAAGTTCATCAGTTCTGCAAGACTCAAATTTATCAGCTCTGTAAAAGACAGCTTAAGACTCAAGTTTATCAGTTTTACAGTAAATCAAGATAAGACTCAAGCTTGTCAGTTATAAGATAAAGGTAATACTAAAATTTATAAGTCAACACATAATACAGAGAAGAATGAAACTTATAAATCTGCATAAGATAGTGACAAGACTCCAATTCATCAGTTTTATATAAGATAACAGATAAACTCAAGTTTATAAAGTCAATAAATGATCAAGGTAAAACTAAAGTTTACCAAATTCTCCAGAAGATAGAACAACACTCTTCTTCAAAGAGTTCCAAATGACATACAAAGTTCACAAATACTTCAGCAAACAGATGATAACCAATGATGTTGACATGCCATAGCTAAAAACTAGAACATTAACTGAGGAATTATCTAAACTTAGAACCAATGATGTTGATGTGCCATAGCTAAAAACTAGAACATTAACTGAGGAATTACCTAAACTTAGAACCAGTGATGTTGATGTGCCATAGCTAAAAACTAGAACATTAACTGAGGAATTACCTAAACTTAGAACCAGTGATGTTGATGTGCCATAGCTAAAAACTAGAACATTAACTGAGGAATTATCTAAACTTACCAACACTTTGTGTTTGAGTCATCTCTGTGTTATTGTCAATAAAGCTGCTCTCATAAAAGTCATCTATTTCCTCATGCTCATCTGAAGACATATCATCTCCTGATACCTCAGCCTCTTTTTCAATGAACTCAGCTGCCTAAAAGAAGTGGGGAAAAAATTTCCTTAAACTTTATAATGTTATTAAGATATATCTACACTTTTAGAGATGAATGAACTTAATAGGTCTCTTTATCTAGATTTTAGGCTTTCAAAGGGATTGGTGTCACTGCAAGCAGGACATATCTCCCCCTACACTCCATCCACCAAAAATTACATCTTTGTTTCCAAAACATTAGATTTTAGCACCACTTCAGACTGTCTGTTAAGAGAGCAGGATCTGCTTTGTTTATGCAGGTAGATTTTGGCAAGGTAATGCACCTGCAATCATTGCACAGAAAGACTATATTGTCATCTCACATCTTCATTATTCTTTATTTAGCCAAGTGAAGACCTCTCCTCTTCACTTTTTTTATTGTTTGCTTCACAATTGCTCACCACCTGTTGTAATCTGTAGCCATCTCCCATGATGTAGTGCCCACATGATATTGTCTTATGTTACAAAGGCAAACAACTATAAAGCAGAGTGCAGTGCAAACCTTGGGACCAATCCCCTAGCAGGTTTGTCTTATTTGATACATGATGAATACATGAATTTAAACAGTTAATATTTTTCAATGCTAAATTTGTTTCAAACTCTCTCCATTTCATATGAAGGAGACTCCAAAGATATATCCCAAAACTCTCAACTGTGCAATACATATCTACAATGTTATGTTCTACGGCATTAAAATATGATGTGTCTAATAGTAAAGCTGTAAACTTTCATTTAAAGATGTTTTTTCATCATTCACTTTGTCTATAAATGGCCAGAAGTAATAACAAGTTACAAGGAGTAATATCAAATACAGTTATGGGAGAGATCATGACAACAATTAGTGAAACTGAATATTAAAGATACAAAATAGAAATCAATTAAGCATACCCTTTTAAAAACCTAAGAAAATAGCTGGAGAATAATATGTGAAATCAATATGAAGAGAGTTGGAAGGTAAAAATATTTATGTAAATAATGATGCAGTATTGAGTAAGTAAATAATGTATTAGATTATAACAAAGCTAATACAAAGATTGCTGAAGAGGGGTAGGAATAAATCAAGGATAGTCAGAGCTATTTATCAGGAGTAAGACTGATGTGATCTATCACTGCAGTAATGTACTACAGTAACATTGACAATAAATGCAAAAATGTTAGACATATCTGTAGAGAACCAAATTATATATTTGTTTAAATTAGCAGAGTTATCGAAGAACAAAATTTTTTTAAGATAGTAAAATTAATAAAGAAATAAACATGAGAGTAAGGCAATTTAAATATTAAGACAGCTAGCCTCTCTCCTCCAACACAAAGCAGTGCAGACCAGCACAAAGAAACATCTAAGACAAACACTTTTATCTCCAACCTAAGATATCTGCCAGTGCTAAACCACAAGATGACAGAGATGAAAGTTGCCATAGAAATGCAATGCTAAGAAAAGCAAACCCTAAAAGAAAACTATGAAAATAGCTGAAGAATATGTGAAATCAATATAGCAAGTGTTGCAAGGTCAAAATATCTATGGTAAATAATTATTATATTAATAAGTAAATAACTTATTAGATTATAATAAAACTAATACAAAGATTGCTGAAGAGGGGTTCTTCTTATTTCCTTAATTTGCTTTTCAGCGTCGAAAGGGAGATTAATTTGCGGTCTTATGCTCTTCTGTTCACCTCTGCTGCTGTTATGTTTCCTAGTGTTTCTAATATTCCATCAATCTTTTTTGTGGTTGGCCCTTGGGTCTGGTGTTCTCGCAAAATTAAGTGTATGCTCCTTGTGTTGTGTTTTGATCTTTCTGCCTTGTCACGTGGCCAACCCATTTTATCTGTTGTTTCTTTATATATTCTATGGTGGGGATTAATCCTAGCTTTTTTCTCAGTTCTTCATTTCTGATCTTATCTCTCAGGCTGTTTCCTGTCATTCGTCTAAAACATTTCATCTCAGTAGAGGTTATTTTTCTTATTGCTCTTGCATGTAGGATCCAGACTGGCATTGGTAGCAAAAACATTGGGATGAAGATTGTATTGTAGAGTGCTCGTTTTGCTTCTAGAGTTATTTCTTTGTTGGATAATAGTAATGATAGCTGTCCAATTATTTGACAAGCTTCGTTGCATCTTGAGTCAATTTCTGCTGTTTGTGAATTGTCATTTGTCACTAAACTCCCTAGGTGTTTAAATTCCTCTACTTGTTGTTTTTTGTCTGCTGTCTATACTTATACTGATTTTCAGTTTCTCTTTTGTGATATTCATGATTTCTGTTTTGTTGATGTTTATTTTCATGTTGTATTTTGTGCCTTGCTGTTGAGTCTATTATGTGTTTTTGTAGGTCTTCTATTTTTCCAAGCATTAGTGCCTGATCGTCTGCAAATAGAAGCTCGTTGATTTCCTCTGTCTCTGTAGAAGGGTTTAAAATACAGAAATGCAAGGTCAAGGAAAGCATCACCTTACAAATACAATTTCAAAGAAACCACCATCACAGAAATGCAATTTCAAAGAAAGCACCATCACAGAAATGCAATTTCAAAGAAAGCACCATCACAGAAATGCAATTTCAAAGAAAGCACCATCACAGAAATGCAATGGAAAACAAATGGAGCGACTAGAAGAGAGAAAATTTGTAAGGAGATCATTAAAAAAAAGTAGCACAGAATGAATCTTGAAGTGTATTTTCTTGATCATTCCAGTGCCATTAGATGTTGCATAGAGCTTGTACTGTTTTTCGCCACCCATCTCTATTCTGGGCAAGATGTTCGATCTTATCTAAAGAGCCTACACCTGTCAACTTTGCTTCTCTTATAAGTGTTCTTTTTAGGTCTTCCTCTTTTTCTGTATCCTGATGTTTCCCACAGAAAATCCTGTTTTGGAATTCTCTTGGTGTCTCTTCTCAGCACATGTCCGACATATATCCAACATCTCTCCCTAATTGTAAGATGAGATCTTTTGTTGCATGGCCATTTCTCTGATTTCAATATTAGTCTTGAACTTATTCCATTGTACACAGAGTATTTTTCTTAGGCATTTGTCTTCAAAAGTGTTTGGTTTTTTTCTCAATCTCTTTTGTTGTTTTTCAACTTTCACATGCATAGGTAAGTGTTGGTAATACATTTGAGTTGAATATTCTAAGTTTGTTTTTCTTGCTTAGTATTTTTTATTTCCATATTTTGTCCAAGTTTTTAAAATTCATTGCTGCTTTTGCTATTCTGCTTCTGATCTCTTTCTTTGTTTCATCTTCTTGATCTATATTACTACCAAGATATATATAGTGGTCTATTCTTTCCCATACCTTGTGATTGATATATATATATATATATATATATATATATATATATATATATATATATATATATATATATATATATATATATATATATATTGAAGTACTTATAGAGATAATAAATAAAATGTTTGCTCATCTGGAGAATGCATTGTGATTCCATACCATTCAAGACATACAAAATGAGGAAAAGGATGTTGCCAGACTCAGATTTAGATGGAGTAACAATATTAGGGAAATGACTGTTATCACTACCAGATGAATTAGAACAGAAGAAACAAAATAAATGATACCTCTTTGTGGTATATGGAGAATTTGTTGTTGTTGTCCATATTTGTTATGGCCATCAACACATTTAACGATATTTTGCAAGACTAATAAAAATATCTCTATTCTATGTTATTTATTGGCTGAGATGTTTAGAAGCAGTCTATGAAGAAAAATTGTTCACATTTATAGAGTCAACAATCTGTGACAATTTATGTTTGATCAAATCTATCAAATAGACCCCTGTGACCTTCCAGGCATGTCATAAGAGGCGACTAAGGAGGTTATCGATGGCTTGACAAGTTGTCATTGTAAAAAGTATTGTTATGGAAACAGTCATAGATTTTAGAAGCAGTGATATCTGCAATATGTGCCATTTTGGCACGCAAGGTTTCTGCTTTTGAGATTGTGGTTCTGCCCTATGTGCCGTCTTCGGCTCGAAAGGACAATAGATATATCAACACATTTATGGGTGATGCAGTCAGCACCATGTCAAGCCACCCTATTACCACTGGGTAGATATCTGGCTCCCATTTTCACAAGTTGGGTGAACTCCCTTTGTGCTCCATGTAAAAAAAATGTTGCCACAGTCAGAATTTTAACCTCAGTCTATCTGGTTAAACTAACCACTTTACAACCACATCTTCAATCAAAATGTGATTTGATAAAATTGTTGAGGTCTATTTAGCCTGTTAATTTGCTAGATATAATTTTAACAAACTGGAAATCTATACTGAATTAAAATCAAGTACACACACAAAAAATACCTCTTTGGTTCTTCTAACTTTAATTTTCTTACTAAGACTGCGTTGTTTTGGCTTGAAAGCAACCTTGTGATTGTCTGAAATAAAAATTCAGAAAAACTTCATATTATTGTACAATCTAATGAGCTTTTGTTGGATAAATTCCATTCACTGCTAGTGTCAAGAAGTAAATATATAAAATCATTTACTTTACGGCGCTCTTTCTGATGATCATAATACCTCCCACTGGGAGCATTATTCTGAACAAATGAGAGGATTTGTCATCCAACACTGAACTGGCACAAATAGTTGCTGCGTGCTAATGAACATTTTGAGGAGAAGATCAAGTACATATAGATGTGTCTAAAGTGCCACAATGATGGTCATAATTTAATATAACTCAGCATAATATAACCATTGCAATGAAAGATCTGCTTAGAGTTTCCTAACACTGCTCATTTTGAAGACTATTAACAGAACAAAATATAAAATCACTTGATGAATTCAAACAAGTAAAAGTAACTCACCTACAAAGTCATCAATATCATCATTAGAATTCTCTGAAGCAGATTTGTGCTGTGTATTATCTGAACAGAAGTCTTTAACTCCTTTCCCTGTGTATGAGTCAGACTGGAAAAGAATAAATCATTTACATCTCTATTATTGTTCTACACTTTAAAAATTGTGTATATATTTTTTAAACCCTCAAGCACGTTAAAACAGACAAAAAAACTGAATATTTAATAATTGTGAAAGACTCATAGTTGAGTCTTTTAAATGCCCAGAACTATTGTCTCCAATATGTGAGGGTGACATAAACAGAAGCTTAAACCATTACAATTTTTAAAAAAGGCTATTCTTGATGCAATGTCTGGATCACATGGGACGTTCATGGCAACAAAATGAACAGGCTGGCTGGTCTCAGGTACACTTGAGGTGAGAACAAAAGACAACACACAAGGGTGGTAGTTTGAAGGTCCTCAACAATTACTGGTTGAAATTCTTTGTGTGGTAACCAGTGAGGATTATGTCTTGATAATGCAGCAATTAAGAATGACCACCTTCTAGGACAGTGAACTGGACTACAAATGTCAACACGCCGGGTTCGATCCTGACCGAGGGCTTTCGGGTTCACCCAGCCTGATATGGGTACCTGATTTTTTTCTGGGAAAGTAAAGTGGAACGGGCGTAATACCAACCACATTACCCCAAAAATCATGTGCCGAAGGTCTGTAAAAATTATGGTCACTAACACCATATTCCCTATACGCCACTTGGCGTGGCGGGGGCTCTTTACTTGACTTACTTATCTTCTAGGGCAAACATGATGAGCAATCCAGAGAGCTATTTACCATCAGTGTACACACATTTTGTCATCTCCTGAAAGTGACAGAGCACTTACTGACTTGTTTGGAGAGCTGTGATGTCACCATAAAGAACAATGAAGAATCAATGTTATTCCTCTTCATTAAGCCCATAACCTTGACAGTCAATGGAGCACTCTTGCCAATGACTTCACAATTTTCTACCAACCATCATGATTAAGAGCTGCTTTCTGATGTAACGAAGGTTTATATGTCCATTCTCTGATGTTGTCTTCCCACCACTTCCTTTGTCTGCTTCTTTAGTCTAGTACTATAAGACCTTGTAAAATAATCTTAGTAAGGTTTGTAGATCTTGTATATCAATATCATAATAATTCCTGTATCATTTTTGTGTTTTTATAATAACAGCAACACTATTTTTAGATCTTAATAGTCAATCTCCAAATATGACACCAATGGCCAGTCTCTGTTAATCACATCATAAGAAAAGAAATTGCAAAAATTGTTCTCAATTGATAATTACATTATAACTCTCTATATCACGATATCCTATAAGAGAAGACTATCTTATACATCACAATGAAGTTGAGCAGCAGTGAAAGATTTGAACAAGGAAAATCTGGCATGGTTAACATTCCAGTTGAATTAAAATTTAAATACTTAGGATCGATTGCCAGGGATGAAGGCTCTAAATGTGAAATATCGGCTAAAATAGTGCAAACTACAGCAGCTCTTGCAAGGCTAAAACTTATTTGGAGAGAGTGAAATATTGGCTAAAATAGTGCAAACTACAGCAGTTCTTGCAAGGGTAAAACTTATTTGGAGAGAGTGACATATTGGCTAAAATAGTGCAAACTACAGCAGCTCTTGCAAGGCTAAAACTTATTTGGAGAGAGTGACATATTGGCTAAAATAGTGCAAACTACAGCAGCTCTTGCAAGGGTAAAACTTATTTGGAGAGAGTGAAATATTGGCTAAAATAGTGCAAACTACAGCAGCTCTTGCAAGGGTAAAACTTATTTGGAGAGAGTGAAATATCACTCTAGGCTTTAAAATCAGGCTGATGCACACCCTTGTTATATCAATTTTTCTACATGCTTGCAAGACAGACCCTTAGACCAGAACTATTAAATATATAATATAAACTAAGGAGATGCAATGTTATGAAAGAGTTTTTGGCTTCTCTTATTTGGATAATATCACAAATTTAAAGGTTCATAAAAGGGTACAACAAGCAATTACTTAACATGATGATCTTTTGACTGTTGTGAAATAAAATGTAATTAAATGGTTTGGCTATGTATTTCAATCATCTGGCCTGGCATAGACCATTCTGCAGGGAACTGTGAGAAGGAAGAAGAAAAAATAGGCAGAGAAATCTGCAGGAAGATAATATCAAAGAATGGACAGACCTTGACTTTGTAGAGTCCCAATAAATGATTGTAGATAGAGATTAATAGAAAAGGTGAAGTTTGGCAGTAACCCCTAGGGTTATGCAGAAGTTAGGATAAATTTTCTAGTTTAAAAATCTACTTTTTTAAAAGCAATTTAAGCATTTTTTAACATCACCAATATATATATTTTTTGAAAGCACAAATTAATGATACCATGATCTACCATTTTGATTACAATAATTGTGAAACTGGAGAATGGAAAATAAACCTTCACACAATTAATACTCTTAACGTCTCACCTGTTTGGGAGAAAACACTTTTCCTAACATAATATGGTTTGTGCTGAGAATGGATGATTCAGCTCTTGTATCTGTAATTAAAAAATAAATAAATAAAACTTTTTAAGGCTGATAGAGTTTGTGTTTTTTTTCTTTTTAATGATGTAATGAAATATATTAAAATAGCATTAAACTAATAAAATAATTTGAAACAGGTAACATCAAACATTGAAATCAACTAAAAAAGATATGTAAACAAAATGAACATAGCTGAAGACATAAATGAAAAGAACCTTTCATTTTAAAGTAGACCATATTTATTATATAGTGACACTGTGACCTTCCAGGCATGTCATAAGAGGTGACTAAGGAGGTTGATTGATGGCTTGACAAGCTGTCATTTTAAAAAGTATTGTTATGGAAACAGCCATAGATTTTAGAAGCAGTGATCTCTGCAATATGTGCCATTTTGGCACGCTAGGTTTCTGTTTTTGAGAATGTGGTTCTGCCCTATGTGCCATCTTCAGCTCGAAAGGACAATAGATAGAGATAGATATTTATTATTTTGTTATTTTTATTCATGTTAAACTATTATTTACATTTCCATTAATTTTTTCTTTTATTCTAGTTTAACTAGTGTTAACTCTGTGGTATTTGTATTTATTACAAGAGAAGAATTAAATCTTTACCAATATCTGAAGAAGCATCTAAAACCATTGCAGGTTTTTTTCTCTTTACAACAAAACTGTGATCTGAATCAGTTTCTCCTGTAAATAGAGATAATTATTATTTATAACTTTGAATAAAAGCACATAAATTGTATGTTACAGTTTTTATGACAGATCAAAACAAACAACATTTTGACAGATGATGCAGACAAAAACAGAATTGCAATAATTAACAGAAGTTATGTACTTACTTATTTAGGTCACAAGTAGTCATCACAGTCACACTGTGAGTGGCAAACAGGAGATAAATCAGAGGTCCCACATTATCATGTGTTCATGGGTTGAGAAAATTCAATAAGGAGTGGTTCTCAAAGCAGAGAGAAGGGAGTAGATGAGTGGAGTAGATCAGCGGTGGTATCAATAAATGTTTAAAAAGAAAGGATGATAAATGTTTTCAAACCATCTTCAGACAGAACCATTCATGCACCATTGAACAACCATATCAATGAAACCAAACTCCAGCATGTCCACTCTGTGAGCACTTGCATGAAACAGTAGAACATCACCTTTTTGCCTGTCCAAAGCTCACTGACATTAGAGCAACTCTCCTTCTTAAAGACCTGATAAATAGAACACCTTTTATGGAGCTACAAGGGAACTTAAAAATATCTGCAGATATCATTACAAGGCATTGAGCCGAATGGCATCAGCTCACAGGCTTTTGGATCCATAACAACAACAAAAATGTTATTGGAGAAAATAATTATGTGAAAAGAATTAATCGTCGGTGCTGAAGAGAACCAGATTAAATAGGATGAAAAGAATTAATTGCCGGTGCTGAAGAGAACCAGATTAAATAGGATGAAAAGAATTAATTGCCCATGCTGAAGAGAACCAGATTAAATAGGATGAAAAGAATTAATTGCCCATGCTGAAGAGAACCAGATCAAATAGGATGAAAAGAATTAATTGCCCATGCTGAAGAGAACCAGATTAAATAGGATGAAAAGAATTAATTGCCGGTGCTGAAGAGAACCAGATTAAATAGGATGAAAAGAATTAATTGCCCATGCTGAAGAGAACCAGATTAAATAGGATGAAAAGAATTAATTGCCGGTGCTGAAGAGAACCAGATTAAATAGGATGAAAAGAATTAATTGCCCATGCTGAAGAGAACCAGATTAAATAGGATGAAAAGAATTAATTGCCCATGCTGAAGAGAACCAGATTAAATAGGATGAAAAGAATTAATTGCCCATGCTGAAGAGAACCAGATCAAATAGGATGAAAAGAATTAATCGCCTGTGCTGAAGAGAACCAGACCAAATAGGATGAAAAGAATTAATTGCCCATGCTGAAGAGAACCAGATTAAATAGGATGAAAAGAATGAATCAAACTTCCTGCCACAGAGGATGAGACAAAAAATGTTTTAGGGAACAGGCAAATAATTGCAATGCTGCGGTAAAGCTGGTAGCAAGGAGCCAATGGTGGGGTGTGCTAAACACTCCAAGGTATGGTGACAGCTTTACAAATAAAGAACACAACACAATACTGACGTTTCGGCCTGTGGCCTTCTTCAGAATACATGGACAACGACAACAAGCGGTGAAGCACAATTACTACATGTTAGATGATAAAGTGGAGGGCGAGGAAAGTAGGATGCAAAAATAAGAAAAGAGAGAAATGAATTTTACATGATGAGAGGTATGATGGGCGTCAAAATATATAAAATAGAAAAAGAGAGAGAAAAATGTATAATAAATTGTACTTAGCTGAGCTCAGAGCAGGGAGCAGGAAAACTGTAATCCGTGCTGAAACCAGTCGGAATGACTAAATGACTAAAAGCGCAGAGAACGTGTATAGAAAGCAACACGTGACAAAGACAGGTCAGTAAAGAGGGCAAAAAGGATCAAATTTCGGGAAAACCAAAAAGGGGGGGGGGGGGGGGGGAAAGGGGGCATAGACGAGGATACTCCTGGGACACAACAAGCAATACATATAAATCACTCAACAATGGAAGTGAGAGATCACGCGAGAGGTTAAGAGAAAGAAATAGAATGACACGACAAAGTAGTAAACTAGGCAGTGGGTGAGAGAGATGGACTCTACAGAATGGATGGCCTCGAACTGAACGAGTTGAGAGGTAGGTCAACGAAAGGAAGGATTGGATACTGGAGGAAGAGATACGGTGAGGAAGAATAATAAAGCCGGTATAATGAGAAGGGCGATAGAGGGGTGGTCCGGAGGAAGTTAGTCTATCGGGAGGTAGGGAAGTATTGGAGGAGGAGGTATGGAGAGGAGGGATAAGAAGCAGGTATGTGAAAACTGGATAGGGGGAGAGGCGGTAGGTCAGAAGTGAATGGAAAAAGAGAAAGTCTGGAAGAAGTGGAGCAATAGGGGATGGTGTGCAAGAGGTATGAACCATAGGAGGTAAAGAAGTAGGGAAATGATAGAACAAAGGGGGGAATGAAAGTGGGCATCAGGATAAGGGGGATACTGGAATAGTAGGTATAGATGAGTAGTGACTACAAGTTAATAGAGAGGAGAGGGGTGAGCTAGGAGTAGATCAGCAGAGGGGTGGTAGGAAGGACGAGGGACAATAGAGGTGGGCAGAGAGATCGTACGTACAGTCCAGGTGGAGAGGTGATATAGTGATAAAGAGGTAAAGGACATGAAGATAGTCAGAAGAGAAAAAGGTGTAGGGAGAGGGGGGGGGGTTTAGGAGGAAGAAGGCAAGATGGGGGTTACTCAAAGAGGATATGAAAAGCAGGGATGGACGAGGAGTAGAGGACCCAAGAAGAGAAATAGGAAGAGAGGTCCATAGGTGGGAGGGTGGAGTCGGAGGCAGGAGGGTCCTCAGAGGGACAGGGATACATTGATGCCACGAGGGGTGAGGCAGCCCCAACGAGCGATCAGACGGTGCTCAAGAGTGAGCCGACTGTGGTGATCAGAGGAGCATGATACTAGGCCAGTTACCAAGACATCAGTCTTACCTCGATGGCCCCTCGAGTTAAAGTGGGCTGCTACAGGAGTGTCCGCTTCTTGGGTGATGTCATTCAAGTGTTCACGGCACCTATCGCCGATTCTGCGACCAGACTGACCGATGTAGGTCAACTTGCATCGCTTACAGATGATGGCATAAATGATGTTCCGCGATGTGCAAGTGAATCCCTCTCTGATCTCGAAAGGACCATTAGGGAAGAGGACAGTGTCGGTCTGGAGAACGTGGTCACAAGTTTTACATACTCTCCGGTTGCAGCGGATAGTGCCTCGATGGCTGAAGTGGTCAGCAGGAAGACGGCCCCTGACAAGAAAGTCTCGGAGGTTCCGGTCACGTCTAAAGGCCACTAGTGGTGGGTCAGGGAAGAGCAGACGAGTAGTAGGGTCAGATCGAAGAATAGGGAGGTAGCGGTGGATGGTCCTAATAGCGGCGTAGTGGTGAGGGTGATGGGTGAGAGCGAGCACTACTCTATCAGAGGGGGGATGAGTAGAGGGGGTAAGAGCAGACTGACGTGAAGTGTGGAGAACTCGACGCAGGGCAGGGAGGAGAGCTGATTCAGGATAGAGACGTCGGCGGAAGAAATCAAGCATAAGGTGGGCATTGTGAAGGAAATCTTCGTCGTCTTGGCAAAGGCGACGAAGTCTGAGAAGCTGGGAATAGGGAAGAGAGTTCTTGCAGGATGTAGGATGAGAGGAGTCGTAGCGGAGGAAACTATGGGAGTCAGTGGCCTTGTAGAAGACCGAGGTGAGAAGATGAGAGGTGCCCAAGGAGACTAGGATGTCCAGGAAAGATACGGAGGAGGTGGAGATGTGGAAGGTGATGTGGATAGAGGGGTGGAAATGTCCGACATATTCGATGAAACGGGAGATCTCATCTTCTGGAAGGTCAGACAGACCAATGCAGTCATCAATGTACCTACGATACATGAGGGGAAGAGGGCCCTGGTAGGTATGGATGATTTGGTGCTCAAGGTAACCCATGAAGAGACAAGCATAGCTAGGGCCCATTTTAGTGCCCATCGCCACACCGCTGATCTGGGTGAAGAAATTGCCATTGAACTCGAAAGAGTTGAGGTTCAAGACTAATTCTGCTAGACGGAGGAGGACGCCAGTGGCGATGGAGGGTTGGATCCTACGGTCCAGGAAAAACTGAAGAGCTTGAAGGCCGTCGGAGTGGGGAATAGAAGTATACAGGGAGCAGACATCCATAACGAAGAGGCGGTAGTGACGATCAGGAAGGAGGGTGATAGAGGAAAAGATGTTAAGGGCGTCGTTAGTGTCTTTGACATACGAAGGGAGGCCCATAACTATGGGTTGAAAGACACTGTCGAGGAAGTCAGAAATGAGAACAGTAGGACATGAGATGGAAGAGACAATAGGACGTCCAGGAGAGTCAGGTTTATGTATTTTAGGCAGCATATAGAAAGAGGGTCTGCCCAAGCAGTGGTCAGGAAGGATCATGCGGGAGGAGCTAGAGGGAAGTAATCCATCCTGAATGAAACGGAGGATCGTACGACGCACCACGGCGTTATTAGAGACAGTAGTGTCGTCGGGGGTGGGGAGGTAGAAAGTCGAGTCTGATAATTGTTTATCCCCTTCCCGGATATAAAGGTCTTTCCTCCATACCACCACAGAGCCGCCCTTGTCGGCCGGCTTGATGACAATATCATCACGTCGGCGAAGATCCTGGAGGGCTTGGTACTCTTCACTACTAAGATTAGAGCGTCGAAGTCTATGGGGACGAAGTGCCTTAATATCCCGGTAGGTACTGTTAATGAACTGGTCCAAAGCCTGTGATTCGCCCGAGCGGGGAGTCCAGTCAGATTTACGGGAGGAAAAGCGGGCAAATTCGTCTGTAGGAGGAGGTTGAGAGGAAGAGTTCGGATGATTAAAGTAATAGAGTTTGAGTCGTAGTCGTCTGTGATACTCCTGAATGTCCCGTAAGAGAGAGAATGAGTCACTCAAAGGGCGAAGGGGGACAAACTTAAGACCCTTGCTGAGAAGAGAACGCTCATGGTCGGAAAGGGGCAAATCAGGGGGAATACAAGTGACAAGGGAGCTAGAGTCAGAGGCATTGGGGAGAGGAGGAGGTGGGGGAGGAGGAGGAGGAGGACGGAGGTTCAAGAGTTTACGTTTGTGCTGAGAGGATAAAAAGTCATACATAGATCGGTTGTGGTGGTGGATGGTATGGCGGATGAAGCGAAGAGTCCCAGGAAAGTTAGAGGTGAGTAGATGGAGTTGGGATAGGAGGTGTTGTTGGCGGGTGTTGAGGTGGGATATAAGACGAGAGTGGCTAGAAGCGACAAGACGAACACGTTTTGAAAAAAATGTTTTACCCCAACACTGCTATCTCTTTTTACATAAAGGAACATAGTAACATCATCATCTCTAGAGAATGTTAAGGAAATGTAAAAGTTGTTTACTTTGAGCTTATTTCACTTTATTTTTTTCCCCACTTTCTTTGTTGTTGTTACTTTCTTCTTTCCTTTGGCCAGAGAAAAAATAAAACAAAAGCAGTTAATCACCAGCATGCTGATTGTAGCATCTTGTAAAGTACCAATGAAGTTCCTCCACTCCGTACAAATCATTGACATCCTTCAATGGGTGCTCTATGTTGGGCCCACGGTATTCATTTCTGCTCTACTTTCATTGTTCTTCATCAGGTCTACATTTCTTACCCATCATTTGTCTGTTCTGTGCAAGCATCTCAATCTCATTGAGGGAGCCAATTCCTCTGCCTTTGCCTCTCTGATCAACGTTCTTCTCAGTGTCTCTCTGGATGGACCTCTTTTCCTCTTACCTGTTGTTTCCCACATGAGGGCTTGATTTGCTATTCAGTTATTATCTCTTCTCATCACATCCAATATCTGCCCATCGTATTTTCTTGATTGCTAATTAAATGGCACGGTTTTATTATATTGTTTTATTTACTAAAATGAGAGTTTAAACTGAAATAAATAAGATCTCACTGTACAAGCACTGTCAAATTTATCAAAGATGGAGAGGCAAATAATTTCAGGGCAAGATCATTTCTGACATCACAAACTCATCTATGTCACTGCCTAAATATAGCTCTACTCTAAACTGCTACTTTTAATAGCTCACAGAGCTGTGCGGCCTGTGTTTGTCATCACCTTATTACCTTCCCCAGCTCAGTGAGTCAGGTATTCATTATTTTCAGTTGGGCTGACTAAAGATTGCCTGGCTGGAATAGAATCTATATACATTTTATCAACAAGCCAGTAGGTTAACTGGCACTCTACAATACAATCTTCATCCCAACGTTAAATAAGAAAAAAAACCTCTACTGAGATGAAATGTGTCAGATGAATGACAGGAAACAGTCTGAGAGATAAGATCAGAAATGAAGAACTGAGAAAAAAGCTAGGGATAGCCCCTGCCATAGAATATATAAAGAAACAAGATACAATGGTTTGGTCACGTGACACAGCAGAAAGATCAAAACACAAAAAACGAGCCCTCAATAAACATTGCGAGAATACCAGACCCAAGGGTAGACCACGAAAAAGATGAATCGATGGAATATTAGCACTAAAAAAAACATAACAGCAGCAGAGGCGAACAGAAGAGCAAAAGACCGCAAATTAGATCTCCCTTCAACTCTGAAAGGCAAATGAGGAATGAAAGAAGAAGTAGGTTAACTACAATGCCACCAGCATTCTCTTATAATACTAGCTTTTCTGTGAAAGATAAAAAATAATTATTTCAGCTTCAATACAGCTACTGAAGAAAAAGAGTTCTTAAATGTTACGTAGAGCCAGTCTTAACATATGGATGTGAATCATGGACAATAGGACAACAAACAAGAAAATCACTGAAGTCTGTAGAAATGTGGTTTTACAGAAGAATGTTGAGAATACCATGGACAGCTAAGAAGAGTAATGAAGATGTTCTGAGAGGGGTCAAAGCAAAAAGAGAGGTAATTTCCAATATTAAGAAGAAACAATCATCATTTTTTGGCCATGTAATGAGAAGAGAACAACTGGAATATATTGTAACAACTGGAAAAATTGTGGGACGAAGAGATAGAGGGAAGCAAAGAGAAATAATAACAGACAGCTTAAGAGAATGGCTTGGTAGAAGGTCAACAACAGAAATGATAAATAGCTGACAAGATCGAAAGTTGTGGAGAGATATGACCACCTATGCCAGCAGGCCCGGTACTTGATGATGATGACATCTACAGAGAATTTGTAAGAATTGATTAATGTAGTAATTTCTCTAAAGATTATAGAAAGCACATTAAACTTACATAAACAATAATACAGAAAACACACCTAAGTTTGAACTCTCTCAAATGTCTTTATATTATACCTGATGTTTCTTAGAAAGCCCCACATAGAACTAAACACACACCTAGAAATGGGATAGAAGATGTAATGATGGTTTTTTTTAACCATGTTTTTTTTCAAGTTACTTCTTAGTATGAAACCTTAGTGTAGCAGTAGTTAGGGAGATGAGGAGAAGAGGTTGGGTTATCTCTTAAAAGGCCAGCTTCTAGGTTCAACCAGCCATAAGTTTTAACATGATTTGATGTACAAAAATGCCAAATTTAATTTTTCTATCAGGTGTCTGGTAATTTTACTTTCTCAAAGTAACTCAGATTGAAAACTGCTAGAACAAAAAATTCAGATAAGAGAAGGAGTATCTTGGTCTACGCCCTATGGGCCGGCTACGGCTCGAAAGGTCAGTAGATAGATAGAAAGTAACTCAGTGAGCAATTATTAGAATACATGGGAGGGATTAAAATACTAAGATCTATATTAAACATGTATTACAACATAGAATGGTTACATATCACATCTTACTTTCATTTTTATTTGCTCTGATTGGCGTCAGATTGGGCATGTCCCCATCATCCTTCAGTACACCCCTCATGGCAAGGTTATGCCCAGGACTATCACGTATGGGTGTGCTTGCTTTAACCATTGTGACACTATCAGGATTTTCCAAGATATCAAGACTTGCTTTCTTGTAAGACTGATTAGTACATGTCATGTTTGTTTGGCACACAGATTGGATATTCATTGACTGACCTAATGATCGACTGGTTAATTTTTCACTCGTGTAATTAAAATCCCCACTGCTGTTATCAGAAACTTGCTTATTGTATTGGTCTGCTTCATCAAAATTAATTAAAACTTCATTCAGATTTTGCTTGAAGCTCTCTAAATGAGAAACTTCACAAACTTTTTTCACATTGGTGCCAATTATAGTTGAGTTGTCTTTTTGACAAACAGACTCAGGAAAATGCAGTTGCCTTTTGCCCAATCTGAATTTCCTAGCTTTAGATTTTGTAGACACTTCAAGAGAATTATCATTTAGAGGTTCTTTGTCTTCTGTGCTAGTTGTCCACGCAAGCTCTTCCTCGTAATTACTACTGTATATATTAAATGGAAGCTTCTGAATTTTAACTACTGAGTGAAAATTCTCAGTTTTATTCTCACAATTAACATCTAATGTATTTTTATTAGCTTCACTTGGAGCAACTTTATGATTTTCAAACAGCTTTTTCAATTTACTATTCACTGGGGAATCATCACGTGAACATTTATGTGGCTGTTCATTTTTAGCATCTAATTCAGAAACATGTTTATCCTGCAATGAATAGTTTTTACTGTTTTCAATATATTTCCAGTCGTCTTCGTCAGATGACAATTTCAAATCAAAAGCACTGACTACTGGCTGGAATGTGTCTGTACCCATACAAAGAGCTGAAGCTGACTGCTTCTTTTCTGGTTTGTCGCTTGCAGACATTTTGGAAGCTTCTGATGTTTTATCATAAATAGTTGATGATGAAAATGTAAAAGCATCATCAGAGAGATTTTTACTTGTAATAATTGTTTTGAAACCAAAAACTGATGATTCTTGTAAAACATTTTTAACTGGGGTTGGTGGGATGACATCATCATCATTATCCAGATCAAAGCCTAAATCAAACTGTGGAGTATCAATGTCATATTTACACTGTATCCTAGATCGTGAGACAGGAGAATTTGTATTAGGGGAAGAATGACAGTCTGACCTTTGTCTGTTCCTCAAGTCAGCATCTTTAGTATTACATGATGGCGTTTTCATCCCACAACTATCAAGGAGAGTCTTACACTTGCTAGGACTGACATGAGGTGTTGGAATATTGTAGTCTTTCAAATATTCTTCAGAAGAACTGGTATGAAGACAGTCCATAGCTTGAGTAAAAGTCATAAAACTTTCATGAATCTTGACAGGGCTATTTTCCTTAAAGGGAATGCTTACATTAATTTCTGTTTCATCCTGTCCTATGATAAATGGTTTAGATTGTTTTGTGAGACTTGTACATTCAGTAAGAGAACTCATCTTCTTATTTGGAATAGGTGTAAGGGGCTGTAATTCATGTAAAGTTTTTATTTTATTTGTATGTTTCTTCTCAGAATATTTACTAGAACTGGATTCTTTAGAAAAATTATTCTGTCTTTTAGATACCTTCACTGCTTCTTCTGATGTCCTTCCTAGCAGTTTATCTCCAGTCACTGACTTATTTGTAATGTGCTTAAATAGGGGACTCTTTGAAGCACTTTGCTCTACATTTTTTACTGTTGTGTGTGTGCTAGAATTATTAAGCGATTCCCTAACAGATAGTGAAATAATTTCATTCCCATCACATGATCCTGTTTGATAATTAAATTGATTGTCCACAGTATCCATTGAACTTACACTTGCATGAAGACCTACATTACTCAATGCCAGTTCTGTCTCAGTTGTTGCATCATTTCTTGTAGTCATATTTTTGGATGTAAATCTCAGATCTGATCTTTTCTCTCCTAACAACAACACCTTGTAATTACATCCACCATCATCACATTCTGATCTCTTCCACTGCTCCATCAGTTCTTCAATATCTAACTCTGCAAAATCTTTTCCTGACTTCAAACCGTGAAACAACTCCTTTACCCCAGACACTGGTGGTGGTGTTGGAATAGAGAAAGGTTCAGTGTTGCAGAGATTTGCAGATTGTTCTATGTCTACACATATGTTTATGTTGCACTTTTGGATTTCTTTTTGTGCATTGTTGTCCAATGATTTTTCAGCACATAACACTTTACATTCGGAATCCTTCATTTTACTACCAGTTGAATCCATGTGAACATCTAAAGACATGCCATCTATTATTGCATCTGCATTCCCTTGCATTACCTCATAATGCACATCAGTCTTCTCTATATGATTTACCCAATTTCCAGTTCTCCTTTTTATTAAGCAATCTGCCTCAAAGTCATCATCATCTTCACTAGGAATTTTATAAGAACTCATCTCCACGAGCTCAAGAACTGATTTTCTCTTTATCTTAGTTCCCTTGGGCAGAACTTTCTTGGCATTGCGTAAACGTTTAGCTTTTTTATTTGTTGCTTGTTTACAGCTTAAATTATGAGTTGTATTTAAATTAATATTTGCTCCTCTCTTAGAATTTGTTGTGCCTGAACTATGATGATTATCATCAAGTTCTGTAAACAGCTTTGATACACTTGGCCTTAAATTGTCATTTTTCAGTACCACATTTTCCACTTTACCATCTAAGCTGGAATCGCTGCCAATAAGAACAGGCTCTGTGCTTGTTTCATCTACTATTATCTTCTTAGTTATTGATCGAGGCTTTTGCTTTCTTTTATCCTGTCCAAGATCAGATATTTTATTGCTTGTTTTCATCATCTTGTTTCCTGAGTGCAGTCGGCTTATCTGTTCACTTTTTGAAGTACCATGAACATTTGTCAGGAAAGAAGACATGCTGGTTTGTGTGGCACAGTGGTCATTTCCATTGCCAGTACCCTTCACATTCAGGATCCGGTTCATTTCTAAGGCATAATTGTCTTCCTCTTCATCAAGGCACTCTATAAAATAAAAGCAAACAAATATGATATATGTCATGAAAGCAAAGAACAAAAACAAATAACAAAACAAAGAACAAGAGACAAGAATAAAGTACAAGAACAAAGAAAATTGTAAAGTGATTAAAAAGAATTCGTCATTTTCATCTGCTATATAATTTGTCAGATACCAACCATGTTTTTTTTTAAAACAAAGCAATCTCTTGTAAGCATCCTTGAACTTCAGAACAAAAGTGGTGGTTAAGGCAGAATGATCTAGCACAATAATGTGAATTATTGTGAACTATCTAACAAAGTTAAATTAAAATCATATAAATTTCATTTTGTATTAGTTTTTAATTAAAACTTGTCAATGTATGAGGCGCAGTGGAAAAAGAGCCCAAACACGTTAGTTGCCACCATCATCCTTAAAGTGGGACTTCTGAGTGCTGACACTGAGTCCAATAGAGCCGCCACTTTTGAAAGCATTTCTGGAAGGTGTTTTCTTTTAGCAACATGCTGAGAAAGGCATGCGAGGTATTTCCTCAATGATCTGAAATTTTTTGTCCCTTTAGATTCATTTGTTTTGAGAACAACACAAGGTTGCATGGTGAACATGAAGGATGGGGTACCATAGTCATGCTTTTACTGCCCATAAAACATTGAGCCTGAGGATAGCATGGGCTGGTGCATTGTTTGGTGGAAAAGTCATGTTTTGTTCTATCATTTGTCTGTCACGTTCTTTTTCAGATACCTCAAGACCTTGACATAAAAAGTAGAATTAATTGTTTGACCCACTGGCACAAATTCCCTGTGAACAATTTTCTTTCAATCAGAAAAACAAATTAACACAGAATTGTTGCTCTTGACTTGTCTTGCATTCTTTGGTAAGGTGATTGTAGACTTTTCCACAAGCCATGTTTTTGTTTGGTTTTTGTGTCACAGGCATAGACCCATGTCTCATCACCCATAATAACATGTGCAAAACATATGCGGTCACTTTCATTACTGCATTTTCCAATCAGCAAATATCAAGTTGTTGCTTTTAGTCAGCACTCAGAAGTTTGGGCACAAATATTGATGCAACACACCACAACATCAAATTCTGTTTGAATTTTGTGAAAAGACTCCATAACTGACTCCCATTACCAGCACACTAGCTTCATCAAGGGTCAACAGTGACCTTCACAGATAATTAAGAAATTTGTGTGCATTTTCTTAACTATTTCATGCTGTTGAACTAAACAGAGGTCAACCTGATCACCTATCAACATCCACCAATGTTCCACCCCATTAAACCAGGAACACCACTCAAATGTCTTAGAGGTGTTCATAGTTATTTATTTATACTACATATCCCATGGACATGCAGTCAATATGGCGGATAGGCGACAGGAACCGTTGAGGCTCTGTTTGAAAAGTGTTCCTTGTTGCAGTTTCCTCATATTCTAAGTTCAGCTTGCTGCCGGAGCTACTGAGTTTAGTGCTCTATGCACACAGAGAGCTTATAAATTCCATCCAGATCGTGTTTCAATTTTCCAATAGTTTAAGATGAATGATGACATCGTATGGCAAAGGACAGTTTGGCTGTGTTCACTTTTGGTGCAGTTACACCTTATATCCTTTGGCGTGTGCTTAGCTGCTATGATGGGGACTGCAGCTGCCTTTCTTTCTTTGGATCATTCAATGCGATGAAATGTTAATTCGGATGATTCCACTGGCACATGAGATTGAGCAATTATTTTAATTCGTTTTACAGTGATGTAAACTAACTACAATTTCAAAAACATATCACCTGTCATTTTACTGCATAAACTTATTTTTTTTTTTGCATTCACCAGCTTTTACCTCTGATAAAGTTCTTGGAGACTAGGAACTGAATTTTGCAAGTTAATCCATTTTTCCCTGGCAGCCATGTACCCTCGCCGCACAGGCAGATAACTCCGTCTTTGGAGGTACTCATATTTTTTCCACCCATGAGTAATTCATGTTTCAAGCCGGGCCTCAATGCTGAGGCCAGTGGTGGTTGCCGCAGAGAGAAATCATAAATAAAAATCCCAACTGGTGCAGCCAGTGAGAATTTGAACCCACAACCTCTCTGTTACTATTCTTTAGTTTGATTGCATGCCTCCTGTCATTTTATACACATACAAACCAGTTCACCATTTCTACTACACATCTATAATTTTAGACAAAGCGAGACATTACAAAAGTTTGCAACACTTACGTTGGACCTCAATAAATTTTGAGGCTTCCACTAAATTAATACTCTGAACTGAGTGACCCATTAGGTGGGTGCTTTGTAAACGGTTCTGCCAAGGCATCCACTCTGCAAAGTTAATCTGCTGAGAGGTGTTATATTTTGATTTGTCATACAAAGTCTGAAATAAGAAAAAAAGAAGAAAAAAAAAGAATTATTCATCATTCTACGTCTATATACCCTCTACGTAAGGCAAAGTGACCCCATAATATATATTATATGGGTGGGAAGTTATTTTTAACTTCACAGTATAAAGCACAGCATTTTGAGACTAGGAGACCAGTGCATTTCTTAGCTTTTAATAAATGCTTCAACTGTATGAACCAGGTTTGTATTTTTGTTCACATCTGAGTCTTAACTGGAAGAGAAACCATCAAAAAGACCAATACACTGCCAACACTTTCAAAGACCCGTAACTACCATTTTTTAAAAACTGTCACACACAAAAAATAACACAATAACTTGACATTAATTTAATTTTCCTCTCGGGCCAAAGACAGCACATCAGGCGGGAGTCTCCATGATTGACGATTTGTCGCTGGTTTTTGGTTGTTTCTTAGTTCTATGGTTGAACCTTCCCTAGTTATTGTTCAACTGTTCTGCATAGTGATTATCTGGGTCTGCCTTGTTTTCACCTAATGGTTTTCACATGAATACCTGGTGAAGTCTTTCTCCATTCACTCTCAGCACATGACCGGTGTATTTCAAATGTCTTCTTCGTATAAAGCTCGACACATATTCTTGTTTAGACTCATCTCTTATCTGTTAGTTTGAAATGTATTCTTTCCACCTTATGTTTGAGATCCAACAAAGACATTTCTTCTCAAAGGCATTTAATTATAACTCGACAGCTGTAAAAAAAAAAAAAAAATTAAGATTATTGCTTAATGAATATTATGTTACTTTTTTATGCATAAGACCACCATTACTGTACTCAGACAGTGTACATTAGTACTCCAATCTCTTTCCAGATTACACAAGAAGATTTTAGCGGAATTTATAGACCCTGCAGCACCATCAATGTTTCTAGGAGTAATTTCAGAAAGTTTCGATAAAGGTACAGCTGCTATCATTGGATTGCATGTCCTTTGCAGAATATCATATTTATCGCAGTTTCTCTGAAAGAATCTCTGTTTCTAGCCAGGTCTTCCACTTCTACTGTTGTTGCGTTCAAGGTCTCTTTTGATGTCTTGAAATCATCTTCCTCTTGGTCTATCCTTCTTTTGCCTTCTTGATCTGCCCTTGTTTTGTCATCTTGGAACCATGCTTTCCATTATTGTTCTTTAAAGCTCACTATGTCTTTTGACATGGCCAATGTATTTTAATTTTATCTATAAGATGTTTGTAAGCCAGTTTTCTTCAACGTTCAGGTCTTTTAATGTCTTTATTTCTCTTTTTCATCATCCAAGTTATTCTAGTGATTCTTCTGCAGCATTTGTTTCAAATGAACCAATTTTCTTCATTGTTGTCTACAAGATTTTCCAAGATTGATAACCATATATTTTTATTGAAAAGATATGTGCCCTCAGTAGTTTTAATTATAATAGAAGAGTTGCACTTTTTAAAAATTTAGTTAACTTCTGTATGGTGCAGAAACATGGACATTGGACAAGAAAAAAGAACAGAAAATTGAAGCCTTTGAGATGTGGATTTATAGAATAGGTAGAATTGGATGGAAAGAAAAGAAAACAAACAATGAAGTTTTAAAACAACTAAAAATGAAAAGATAACTACTAAACACAATTAGAACAAGACAAATGACATTTTTGGAGCATGTTAAAAGACACAACAGCAAAATAAAAGTAACATTGGAAGGGAAAACACAAATTATGATGAAATGATGAGTTAACTTCAACTGCTGCATACAACCTACCATTTTTTTTTATATTTAACTGTCAATGGTTCTTTAATGTATTCAACTTTAATACTGGACCTCTGTTTTATCATTTTTCATTGACAGAGAGCTGAGAGCACCAGTAGAGCAATGGTAACACACTGACTTAGTGATAATGTGCAATTAGGTTTAATCCAAGCTTTCAGCTCTCCAGTTAATTCATCTAAAATAGGAAAGGGTATGTGGCTCGCTGAGTTGGGAAAGGTAAAGACTAGGTTGATAGAGATAGCACTAGAACCATCACAGCTGTGAGTGACATCAAGAAAATTGACAAGTTTGTACAAAATTAAGATAAAAGTTTAAAGGTGAGGTAGCAAAGTTTCTAATCTGTTCATCTAGTATTCAGGTCAGTCCAGGTTCAATGTTTTTCACATCTGGCAAAATTATTTATCCAGAATGACACTGCTTTGGGGTTCACAGAACCTCTTACAATGGATGCCAGAGATTTCTCTGAGGAAGTCAGAAATACTTGCATGATATTAACCACATCAACCAGAAATGTGCCAATGGTTTTGGAAAATATTACACTAACACCATAAAACTCATATGCTGCAAGGGGTGGCAGGTAGTTTTTATCTTGTTCGTTTGTTTACGTGCACCAGCTTTATTCCTAGTTAACTCCCAATCAACCAAATTTTTCTCAGAGGGACCAAATTTCATGCAAACATCACTTTTTCCTTTTTTTTTCACACTGGCAGCCATTTACTCAAGGTTCCTCATCATAGAGGCAGATATTCTCCAACTTCAGAGGTACTCTCATTTATATTGCCATTTTGGAGTGGACTTTATTTATTTTGCCCAGGCTGCAGCCATTTTCGACCTACTCTTTTCGATTTCCAACTGTCAAAGGTCCTTTAACATGCACAGATTGCACACAAGGCCTCGAATTGTTCACCATTATCTGAGAGGGCTAGACAATGGATCTCATTACCCAGAGACAAGGGGAGAGTAAAGCCATGAATAAACAAAAGATTTGATTTGATTTTTAACCAAACTTCCACTGCCTATGATAGCAATTGAACCTAGGAACTTCTAGTCCTGAGGTCAACATATTATCACCCAGGCCCCTGATGACAGGTAATTTTATAACAGTCTTATAAAAAAATATTCCTCTTATCCTTACTGTTTGGAATCAAGATCTCTTCTTGTTAGCATTCATTTATTTGGTGGACTTGATGAATTGTGTTGCTAGTTTATGGCAAAGCTGCAATATCTGTGCCTTTCAGCCCACCACATCTGTATTCAGGACGAGTTAAATTTGCTGAACAACTTTTGCCCAGCCAGCGGCTATTTTTGGTCTACTCTTTTCCACTTTTAACTGCCAGGGATTAATGTGTACGTGAGATCTCCTGTTTTTAGCAGTTATCCAAAAGAACAAGACATTAGGTCTCACTATCCAGAGACTAGGGGAAGGTAAAGCCAAGACGAAACTACAGACTTGAGGTAAAAAGTTCTCACCATCTGTGGCATGATTTGAACCAGTGACCTTCCAGTCCAGAGGTTGACATCTTACCTCTAGACCAGGGATGGCCAATAAGGTTCCCACGGGCCACACTTGTAGCCCACGACGTCCTTTTTTTGGCCCGTGGTGGATAAAAAATAAAATCAGGTTGCATTGAGCAAAATATCCTGGGTAAAATTGATTTAAAATTTGTTACATTAACTTCTACCGTGGAGAAAGCTAACTCAAATATTTCCTAGTAGTTTGTTAAAATAAAGTATAATTATTGGTGGAAACATCCGAGGTAAATCTAAGAAGAAGAATAGTACAAGTAGACTTATGTTTAACACTCAGAACATTCTAGTAGTTAGTTTAACGTCGCCTTCCCGTCATTCCCGACCCATCCTTTTTTTCACGTCTGATCATCCTGCGATGGACTGAAACAAAGGAAGAAGCCAGCGAATGGTTCTAGAACCAACTCTTGGTTTGGCGAGTTCAAACAGTTTCTGCCAAGAAATACTGTCAGTCACCCACCTCCTCCTCCCCAACACATTCACCCCACAATTATTTCACTTTCAGTTTCTTTCTCTCTAATCCTCTTTTCATCAGTCAAAATTATATATCCGATCTGATCATTCTGATTTTGTCGAGTTACAGTGAACAGTTCCATTTTTAACAGGAAACAGTGCTATTGTTGTAATCTGTTTTTTCATTGTCTGTTGCTTCAGTTGTGGTATAATATGAGCAATATTAAATTAAATGAAAAAATCAGATTTTGTCATGAGAAATGGGAACATGATTTTTTATTTATCAACAATAAGGATAGCAAACCCCAGTGCCTTGTGTGTTTGCAAGTGTTGTCTGTAAATAAAGAGTATAATCTTAAACGCATTACACACAGCAACACACCGCTAAATACAAGGTACTACATTGGTACAATACGTTCTACACTTGTGTGCGATTTAAAGAAAAAAGGTTAGTGCTCACAAATCTGTTTTTACTACATTAACAACAAAACAAACAAGTTCCTTAATGGCATCGTTTGTTGTAAGCGCAGAGATAGCGAAATAAAAAAACATCATTATGTGACAGTGACTTCGTAAAGCATTGTTTTATTAACATGGCGTGTGCATTTGGGGAAGAAAAAATTGCCTGTCATTTTGAGAGCATTCCACTATCAAAACAGACAGTCACTAGAAGGGTTGAGGAAATAAGTTCTCATATATCTAGTAAATTAAAGAGTGTCGTTACAAATTCGGCCCATGAAGCAGGATGGTATCATTCTGGGGTTGTTTGGACATTTCGATGTTTAGGGCCGAAACGTCGTTTAATCTGTGTCGTCCACTAATCATGTAAAGCTTCTAACATACCATTTTTTTCTATTTTTTATTTTTCCTCACATTCAGCTTTACTGCAGCATCGCATTTTTATGCATTCATTTGCATTTCTTTGCCTTAACTCCTTAAAACAAATGCCAAGTTTATTTGTATTGATGTTGCTATGTGTGTGGTCTGCCACAAAAAAAATAATTAAAAAGTAGCCCGCCATTTGAAAGAAATTGGTCTTCCCTGATCTATACCATCCAGTCCCCTTTAGGAATCAAGATAATTTATTGCAAAAATGTTCAACAAAATGTCAATATTAAACAAAATACAAATCAAACACACCTCTGTGAATGATGACAAAGTGATACATGTGGGCCTTGGCAAATATTTAGCCATTGATGACACAGCAGAAAACTCTCTCCTGATTTCAGCATATTCCTCTGCTGTAAGATGTTCATTCTCAATCACCTTTTTCACTAAAGAAAAGACAGAAAAACATCTGTTGTGAACACTATCACGATCATTACAACTGTTTTCATTTAAGAGAAATAAAAAGTGCACATATAGTTCTTGTATGCTATGAATGTGTGAATTCATACAAAATAAACTTATTATATATTAATACATTCATTCAATTTTTATAACTGAGATTTTAGACTTTAAAACAAACTGGCGTCATTGCAGGCGGGACATTCCCAGCAACCCCTGCTTCAACAACCAATGTAGTGTTCATCCTGATCATTCAGTGATCATGTTGCGTTTTGAAAAAAAGTGCTGTACCTCAAGATGTACACTTCTGGTTTGCTGTAATGGTCATTGTGGGAGAGCATGATCTTTATTCACACATGCCAAAACCGTGTAGACTTCATGATTAGTGAGAGTGCCCCAAGAATCATTGTCCCAATACATGAAGTTAGGTTTCACTTCGGTGAAACACTCGATCTGACCAGTCCAGCTGGTGGTGAATTTGCAGTCAAACACAGATCACATATCTCATCACAGAGCAAAGATGAGGCCTGGTGCCATTCCACTTTAATCAACGGTCAATCTGCAGCATATACTGCACACACTGACACCACAATCATATTTACTTTGTGGTCATGTGAATGCGACCAGCCCACCAATGTCTCCACAAACAAAAATCAAAACCAGAAAGAATCATTTGAAAACACACTGCAGCAAAGATGCCACCAGTTCTGAGCCTGATTTGACTAGGCAGCCATCTTGGCCCCCCGCACCAACTGAAAAGTACAACTCAGAATGTAGAGCAAATTTCAGGATGCTTTATTCTAATAATCTTATGGATTTCAGTCATGAGGTAATTATGTTTAGGCAATCACTTTTACAAACCTTGTTTGTTGAAGACATCAGAGATTTTCCTACTCTTGCTTCCTGTAGGATTTGTGCTTTTACGGGGAGTTTTTTTAGTCCTACTGCTGCTGTTAACACTGTCTGCTGCAGGAGTGATATGCATCTTATGGCACTGAGGAGTCAGGGATGATGGTATCATTCTGGGGTTGTTTGGATAGAATTGTAGAGACTTAGCCCCATTCAAGATTGCTTTGTGGATGGCTTTCATAGAGTATAAACTGTGGTTGTATATCTGTAAATATCCAATTATATTGATCATTACATGTGCATTTTATTTTAATAACAGGATAACAATAAAAAGAATAACTAACCAAAGAAAATTCAAAATTTCTATTTTCATAAATGTTTAGTAATTGAGTCTTACATTTGTTAATTTGCTTCATACATGTGTGTTCAAATACTCTCACAATATCTAACATCACAGAGATTTTAGAGGCTTAAATCTCACATTACTCAGCTACATCACATAGAGTTGATGGTGACCAGGTCCATTATTACCTTTACACTATCCCTGATAATTAAGAACGAACTTCTTCCTTATTCTGTGTCTACCGAACAATTACTTCTTTTTCTCCTCTGCTATTAAATGGACATAGCCACATTATAATACAGTAGCACTCTCATGAAACAAAGTAGTATCACTAATTAGAGGGGAATGGGCAAATAAATGCAGTGCTACAGTAAAGCTGGTAGCAAGGAGCCAGTAGTGGGGTGTAGCTTACACTGCTATAAAATATGGTGACTGCTTCACAAAAAAAGGAACACAAAATACTGACGTTTCAGCCTAAATGCGGCCTTCTTCAGAGAATGAGAACAACGACTACACACGATGAGGCACAAATAAATACTGTTACATCTAAGAAAATAGCAAGGAGCCAGTAGTGGAGTGTAACGTACACTCCTATAAGGTATGGTGACATAAGGTATGGAATTTCCATTTTGGAAAAAATTAATCCACTAAATATTATTTTGTACTTCTATAATTATTATAAACATAATGTGCTTTGTTGTTTTGCTTATTCTGCACTTGATATTTTTTTAAAGTGAATTTACATACCTTAATTTATTCAAAAACATATTTTATTTTGGCTGCTTTGGTCCAACATAGAAAGAGTATATAAAAGAGTTATTGTCCAGACTGGCTAGTCTATTTCCAGTAAAAATAAAAAATAAAAAAAAATGGTATGTAAGAAGCTTTACGTGATAAGTGGACGACACAGACTAAACAACGTTTTGGCCCAATAGGCCTTCATCAGGAACAAACAAAAAAACACACACACAAAACTAATAACGAAAAAACAAAAACAAAAACAATCGAAATGTGTTAAAGAAAACAAAATTAACTATCCTCTCAAAACAAAGGGAAATAGCAACCAAGTGCGGCTGTCGTGAACATAGAGAAACGTGTAAAAAAGTGCGCAAATGCACACAGAACCAGAGAAGTTCACACAGTTTTGTGTGTGTGTTTTTTTGTTTGTTCCTGATGAAGGCCTATTGGGCCGAAACGTTGTTTAGTCTGTGTCGTCCACTTATCACGTAAAGCTTCTTACATACCATTTTTGTTTATTTTTTATTTTTCCTCATATTCAGCTTTACTGCAGCTTCGCATTTTTATGCCTTAACCCTCTATTTCTAGTACCACCACAGAAAGGTAGAACGGGACCTAAATCAATTTTGGTCACGGATCCTGACACAAGCAGTCAGCTATGAGTTGCAGACTATCATTAACCCAGGTGTGGTCTAACATCTTGACCCATATTAAACAGTAATATATTGCTACATCAGTGCTGGAACTTTATTGCCATAATATTGTAAGCATTAATTATTAATTTCAAATTACATTACTAATTTTGAAGATTCATAATCATCATATGCCTTACCAGTTGGCGTAGGCAATCATATCCTTTCACAATCTTCTATCCACAGTGCATTATATCAATTCTGTTGTTGACTGTTTTCCATGCCATGACACCAAGCTATCTAGTATCTTCTCTCTTTGTCGCCCGCGATATCTCTTTCCCTGAATTTTGTCAATTGTAACATTCTAACTTTACTATTCTCATGATGTGCCCTAACAATGTTGATAGTTTCTTTCTGATGTTTTTAGGAGCTCCCTTTTTGTGCTGACCTCTTTGAGAACGTCCTCATTAGTCTTTTAAGTTGTCCAGGAAACTTTCAACACTTTTCTGAGAAATTCCATCTCTGTGGCCTCTATTTGTCTTTTCATTTGTTTGTCCACTGTCCATGATTCGCTTCCATAGGTCAGAATTGGCTCTATATACCACCAATGAACTCTCTTTTTCACTTCTATTGACATAGACTTGTTGCATAAGACGTTTTTCATTTTATGAAATGCTTTATTGACCTGAACTATTCTGCTTTTTATTTCTGTGGTGTATCTTCCATCTGATATTATTGTGCCCAAGTATTTGACACGTCACACTTGTTTCAGATTTGTTATATTTATTTTTATGCTGCATGACAGTGATGATTTGTGATTTTAATCAATAACAAATTTTGATGATTAGCTCCACTTCACTTACTTGCTCTTCTTTTCCTTCTGTGACTAACATGATGATTCTACCCTTTCGTTTTCTTCCTGTCCTGCCCATTCGTTGCACCAGACGAACAGGGCTCTTGTGGGCATCAAAACAGATAATCAGATCAACATCCCCAATGTCTAGACCTTCTTCGCCAACACAAGTAGATACTAGCGTATTGTAACCACCTTCCCTGAAGCGCCGCATCACCTGAATAAAGTATACAGATAAAACAATGGTAGTTAGTTATATAAAACAGAATGGTTCAAAATAGAACATCAGTTTAAAAAAAAAAAACAGTACACAATAGGGAAAAGGTGTGAAGCCTAGGGAGAAGAGAAAGAGAGATAAACAGATGATGGTGAAGATCTGTATTTTATTAATTTTGTTCTTCCCAAATCAAATAACATAATTTACTTGTTTATTGACCACAATTTGTGGTTCAGGCAATGGGATTGTATTTAAAATATGGCCCATCATATTCTGTTTAACTTATGGTCTAACTCGTTCTGAGGTGGAAATTGGCTGCAAGTTCAAGTCACTGTAACAACAAAATTTGTTATCTCTATAATCATATAATGTTACACTCATGTTCAAATCAGATAAATGGATGGAGGAAAAGAACTCTCAGGCCACATGTAAAAAATCAGGAAAAATAGCTGGTGAAAAAAAAAAAGCATCTGCTAATATTTTTTATGCTAAATTAAATGTGGTTCTTTTTCTTCCTCATTTGTCTTTCAGTGTCAAGGGGAGATAAAGCGTCAGCTTGCAGTCTCCACACTCAAAATAAGAACAACCAGCCACTGTACCCTGGATGACATGATAGCAAAACATATCCTACAGGATTGCCCCTAGTAGACAAGCCTGAGGGAGGTCATTGTGACCATCACCCACCTCCCTAGAAGAGAAATTCTACAGAGCACCCAAATCACTGAAACAGACAGCAGTCTTCATAAGAGAGTCAGGAATCCTAGTTTTAATGAGACATAATACAGAAGAAGAAGCTTCCAGTCTTTTGCTCTTCTGTTGGCCTCTCCTGCTGTTAAGTTTTCTAATATTTATAATATTCCATAAATCCATCTTTTTCTTGGTCAGCCTTTGGGTCTGGTCTTCACAGTGTTTATTGGAAGCTTGTTGTGTTGTGATCTTTCTGTCTTATCACATGGCCAAAACAATTTATCTGTTGTTTCTTTATGTATTCAATGATGGGAATTAATCCTAGCTATTTTCTTAATCCGTCATTTCTGATCTTATCTCTGAGGTTGTTTCCTGTTATATGTCTAGCACATTTAATTTTTGTAGTTGTTGTTTTCTTATTGTTCTTGAGTCTAGCACTAGACTAGGTCTGGTATTGGTAGAACAATGGAATAAAGATTTTGTTGCACTTTTTGCCTCTAATGTTAACTCCTTGGTGGACAGCAGCAGTAGCGAACTTTGTCCAATGATTTGACAAGCTTAGTTGCATCTTGAGTCTATTTCTATTGTTTGTGAATTATCATTTGCCAGACATCTTAAGTATTTTAATTCCATCACCTGCTAAACTGTCTGCTCTCTATCGTTATGTTGATGTTCTATTTTTCTTTTGCGCCATTCATGACTTGTCTTGTCAGAGCTGATTTCCATGTTGTATTGGGTGCCTATGTTGCCAAGTCCATTTAAATGTTCTTGTAGGTCTATTCTATTTTTTCATATTTAAATGTGGTTAGTTTTACATTGAAAGGTACTACCGCACTGGCCTTTATACCTCTGCCCTTGAGTTAACCCCACCAGATACCTGAAATTGGATAAATGTGGTAATGATAGATTTCATCCCATCATTTAACAAAATGTTTATTTTGTCCTTTTTATACAAATGTCAATATTTTATTTTAAATGTCAACAACTTTAATAAAAACTATAAATATATTTCATAAATAATTACTCATATATGAAAAATATATGGATTTGACAAATCATTTTTTCCTTTGTGATTTGAGTAAAATAACCAGCAGAACTACAGATAAACATCTTTATTTAATTCTGTCAGTTAACATTTAGTAACTGTAACATATTCAACTGAACGCAAACAATATGGAAGGACTTGACAGACCTAGGTCGAAGTAAACCATAAAAATTGGACTGAGGAACTCATCATCATCATCCAGTGCCTTCTCCGCAACGAAGGTTGGCTACCATGGAGCGCCATTCTGCTCTGTCTCTTGCTTTGATGTTGCAGGTTGTCATAGGCTGATTTGTCCATCTTTTGATGTTACTCGTCCATGTTAGTCTTGGTCTGTCTCTGCCTCTTTTACCTTGTATTTTCCTCTCCAGGATTACTTTTAGTAGGCTGTTGTGTCTTTTAACATGGCCCAAAAATCGCATTTGTCTTGTTTGAATTGTGCTTAGTAGTTCTCTTTTCATTTTTAGTTGTTTTAAGACTTCATCATTTGTTTTCTTTTCCTTCCATCCAACTCTACCTATTCTTCTATAAATCCACATTTCAAAGGCTTCAATTCTCTGTTCTGTTTTCTTGTCTAATGCCCATGTTTCTGCACCATATAGGAATATTGAGAAGATGTAACATTTTGCTATTCTTAGTTTTAGCCCTGGTGTTATTTGTTTTGATGTTAGTATGTTCTTCATGACATTAAAATTACTTTTTGCCATTCCTATTCTTTTGTTTATTTCAGTTGTACATTTTCCATCACTGGTTATAGTATGTCCAAGGTAGTTGTACTGAGGAACTAGTAAAACCAAAATTGTTATAGCCTGCTAGCTCACAGAAAGAAAGCAGCAATAACTATGGATATGGTCCGAGAGAAGCATAAGTCAATAAAGTTTGTTGTTATACCAGTATGTCAATCAATTAATAATTGAATTTCTTCAATAAACTTTGAAATACTTTTATACATTTTTAAGATGGTTATTTTCTATTTCATTGATTCTTTAACTACCAAATAAAAACAGGGATATGATTGGCCACAAAATACTAAAGCAGCAATGATTAACACAGCAAAATCTTGGATGCTTCAAAACCCTGGCCATGTTTCACTGGGTGCTTGTCCCAAACAAGCCTGGCCAATTCTGTGCTGTGCATATAATCCTGTACACTGTTCTTCACAAGGCTTCCTTATGTCTGCATTTTCTTTGCCTTTTTACCAATGTTTGGTGCAAGACAGTACTTATGGTAATTTATAGATTACATATGGGTAAGCAATCTATAGAGTTCAAGCATTTTACCTAAAACCACTGTTTGCATCTTCTCTTGATTGCATCTGTTGAGATTTCTTGCTTATTTACTTTTTTGGATACATTTTCTTCATGCATAAATTATAAAATGATGCCAGTTGAGTTTACTTTTCTGTTCTCCAGTATTCAAATCCAAAACATTGAAAGTGTACAGCTCTTAATTATCCTTATTGTGGTTTCTGTGCTGTACTGTGAGGATCTTCATATGTTGTTGACACTGAAAAAAAAAATATTATTTTGGCTTTATTCATATTTCAAATCTGATGTAACCATGATTTCTTTGTATGTGAATGCATTTGTTGTTGCTAGCTTCTGATTGTTGACCAAGTGATGAGAAGAAATAACAAGTGAATTATAAAATAAGTCCTGAATAGAAAACAACAGGGAAATCAAAGAGGCCAACCTTGAGAAATGCAGATACTGATTTCCTTGAGATTTAGAAGCTCATCCAGATTTGAGACTTATTGTAAGGACTTTCTGAGGATTAACCTTCATTAGGAAACCAGATAGGCACTCTAAGTGGCCACTAATATTCAAAGTACAGAACCGTTGGCACTGCTTATAACCCACTGCAGCTAATAAATTAAGAACAAGGAGTTAAAGACAAGTTAATAAATTACCATAAGCTGATCTTTCTGTGTGTATCCTTTTGAACTTTTCCCAGTAGATGATTGGCCAATGAAATGCATAGCTTTGATCAATGGCTCATGCTGGTTCAGAACTAAAGTAATTTCCTGCACACTGTCTCGGTATTCACTAAAGATCATCACTCTAGTCTCTTCCCCATCTGCAACCAAGGATAAGCACATTAAAATCACAATTCTCAAGCTATTTTAAGCTCATGATATGATCTGTATTCAACATTTACTACTTTCTATAAATACATATTATCTTAAATATTCTCTTGAACTTAAGATAAATTGAAAATAATCATATTTCCCCACAAATAGTTTTGGCTGAATTACTAATTCTCATACTTGAAAATCTTCACAATCATATTAATATATATATTGTAAACTCATCTTACTAAGACAGGGATTTTTTTGTACTGGTCAATACATTAGCTAGAATATACTGAAGAAGCTTTTTAAATGTTTGTAATTAGTAAGAAATGCAGAGGACAGGACAGGAATAAGATGTGGGACAAGATTATCACAACACGCAAAATTCAGTGCCTAGTCTATAGGGACTTCGTCAGAAGTAAAAAGATGGCGAACCGAAAAAAAAAAATGATCACAAATGGAAAGGTGTATTTAAATTAGACATTCTTCTAAAATGGGAGCTATGATAGTTCAGTGGTTAGTGAACTGGACTACATAGGACAAGAGGTGGGTTTGATTCTGATCGACGGCTTTCAGGTTCATCCAGCCTTAAATGAGTACCTGATTTTTTTCTGGGAAAGTAAAGCGGCACGTGCATAAAACCGACCACATTACCCCATCATGTGCCGAAGGTAAATATAAATTATGGTCACTAACACCATATTCCCTATACGCCACTTGGCATGATGGGGCTGGTTACATTTACTTTTTACTTTATTCTTCTAAAATTAAATGTTTTGGTTCATATATTCATTGACTATCTGGCTTCCACTTTCAGAGATATGCAGTGATTGATAAGACAACTAATGAAGCAATGACTGAGACTGCAGAAACCCTGAATGAGGTGTATGATGAGAAGGAAGAAGTATGAAGAGTGAATGCCTAATGAGTATGAACAAGTAGATAAACTAACATTATATGAAATCTCTTCCATTATTTGCTGAAAAAAATCTTCATAGCTATAGCTTTGCTTTGAGTAATGTGATGAGAGGCTATAAACTAATTTGAAAACAAATAAAGGGTACATGTTACATCTTGTGACTATAATAAAGTTTGAAAGTAAATGTACAAGAGTAATACAGTACTAGCAAAGAGAAAAGATACCAGACAGCTTAAGAGAATGGCTTGGCAGAAGTTCAACAACAGAAATGATAAATAACTGTTGAGATTGAAAGTTGTGGAGAGACATGATCGCCTACGCCAACAGGCCCGGTACTTGATGATGATGAATACAGTACTAAATAGGGACAAATATAACACTAAGAGAAAGAACAATAACAGTCAGACTGTAATCAAATAATGTAGGAGACAAACAACAGGGGAGATGCACAGTAGCTAATCTTTAATGCAGGGAGCTCACTTGATATGATTAATCATTTTCTAGCTAGGTAAAGATGTCAGCTGAACACATGACTAATAGCATTTTTTTTAAATTTGTTAATGTTTCTTCAAAATTCAAAATGAATGAGGAAGTGAAAAAAATTGCCAATTAACCACTAATATCATCAGTAATCAAGAAAATATGGGAAACAACAGGTAAAAGAAAAAGAGGAAGACCCAGGGAGACACTGAGAAGAACATTGATGAGAGAGGCAAGAGCAGCAGGAATCGGCTCCCTCAATGAGATAGAACTGCTTGCACAGAACAGAGACAGATGGCGAGATTTGATAAAATATCTTTAAAAGAAAACTGCTAGAACAAAAAATTCATATAGGAGAAGGTGTATCTTGGTATACGCCCTATGGGCCGGTTACGGCTCGAAAGGTCAATAGATAGATAGATAGAATCAAGAAAAGACGATGGACATATGTTGGACATGTAATGAGAAGAAATATTAACCAAAAAAGCAAAATAAGCCCACATGTGGGAAACAACAGGTAGGAGGAAAAGAGACCAACCCAGAGAGACACTGAGAAGAACATTGATGAGAAAAGCAAAGGCAGCAGGAATCACCTTCCTCAAAGAGATTGAAATGCTTGCACAGAACAAAGACAGGTGGCAAGATGTGATAAATGTTTTGTGCAAGGAAAGAAAATTTAGAAAAAGAGAAAGAGTATCTGGGTCGATGCCCTAGGGGCTGGTGTCAGCTTGAAAGGTCAACAGATAGAGATAGAACATTTCTTCATCTAACAATCTGTAGTTTCACAAATAATATTCAGTTTTAACACCTGATTCAAAAACTTACTGGTAACCATTGGTTCAACCAGTGGATTCTAAAGACACACATGGGATTCACAGCATCAATTTTCACTCACAATTCACAAGCACCCCCCCCCCCCCTGATTCATAAACGTCAGTTTTACCATAAATTCAACAAGCTCAAGTCCATTCATGGTTCACAAAATTTCAATTAAAAACCACCTAAACACAGCACTCACTATTCTGAAAAGACCTAAAATGGGCCACAACAATATCTTCAAGTTTTTGCACCTTTGGATGACTAACAACAACTTTACGGTCACCAGGTACCAATGACACCCTGAAACAAATTTGGATACATTAATATGCATCTTCTGTGTTAACTTTTAGATATCAGCTTGAATATGGTAACAGTAGTGGCCAACAAGAAATATGTACATAGAATACATGAGTATGCCAGTAATATCTTGAACATACAATAAATGCAAAGAATTTGAGGGAGTGGGGTGTAGTGACATTACATATTTGTTTTAATAACAAATACTTGCATCATCATTAGTCCTGTAACACTGGTGATCATTCGAACACTTTTGATGATGTCTTAACAATTTTCTTTCAACCGTTTTGGATTAACTCCTCCACTACCAAACTTTATTTTTTTAAAAAGTACCACACGGTAACGGACCAAAATTAAGGCAAATAACATGGACTCTTTAGATAGACATATCTCTGGACCTACTGCATCTACATGCTTAATTTATATATGTTTGTTGAAGCAAAATGGATGAAGAATTTGAATATGTAAACAAGTGTGTGTGATGATTTACAAATAAGTATATGAAAAAAAAATTGTTCTTTACTTTAAATAGAAAAATTTGAAAATCTTTGAATGTTTTTGTTCTTTTATGTTTACTTTTATCTCAAAAAATATATATATATTAAAAAAATATTCACAGCAAAAGAAAAATATAACAAAGACAAAATATTTTTAGTAATTTATTATCTTTATTTACAGTTTTACTTATTACATTATTATTCCAAGTAGTTCAGTATTTTTATGGAACAGTTTCAGCAAGGTACCACTTTCCACCAGCTACCTTAGTGAAAATGAAGGTGAAGCCTCCAAATCAATAATTACTACATTTTCCAGAACAACAGGAAAAAAAACTAAAAGAATAAAACAGGTAGAAGTGATATCATAGAAAAAAAGTCATAGCAATAATTATTGGTTACATTCCTTAATAAATGAAAAATAATATTCAAAAGCGATGTGAATTTGTCTTAGGTGCACAGTTCAATTTTTACAAAGGACAAGTTTACTCAATGGTGGGAGAGAAGGGGTTAAGAGCCGCTTTCTGAGATGTAAAAAGTAAAGTACCCCCGTCACGCTAAGTGGCGTATAGGGAATATGGTGCTAGAGACCATAAATTTTACAGACCCTCGGCACATGATTTTTGGGGTAATATGGTCGGTATTACGCCCGTGCCGCTTTACTTTCCCAGAAAAAAAATTTGGTACCCAATAAATGTTGGGTGAACTGGAAGCCGTCGGTTGGGATCGAACCCTACCTCTTGTCCTTTGTAGTCCAGTTCACTAACCACTGAGCTATCGCAGCTCCCTTTCTGAGATGTGATGAAGATTAATCCTGTCCATTCTCTCATACTGTCTTTCCACCTATTTTTCTGTCTCCCATGTCTTGTTTTTGTTATGGGTCCAGAAGCCTGTGACGCCTTCCGGCCCAATACCATGTAATGATATCTGTAGGTATTTCTGAGTTCCCTTGTAGTTCCACACAATGTGTTCCATTCATCAGTTTTGAGGAAGTAGAGTTGCTCTGATGTCAGTAAGCTTTGCACAGTCACAAATGTGATGTTCTACTGTTTCATGTGGGTATTCACAGAGTGAAAATGCTGCAGTTTTGTTTTATTCAATGGTATAAGATTGGTTTTCAATCTGAAGATGGTAGTTTGGTCTCTTCTTTTTAGATTGTTAATGTTGTCATCTCCCTTGTCTTCTTTTGCTTAGTCTTGTACCTTGTAGAATGGTCTTAGCATGGCCTGCACATCTTTTAATATGTCCGTACCATTACAATTTTAAATCTTTTACCTTTTCCAGCAAGTCTTTAATTGATCATGTGGGTCATCTGATTTTGTTGTATAATGTCTCCATCTAGTGGTTAAATCTGCAAGTTTCTAATGTCAAACAACTTATAACAAGGTACTTTCCTGTAACATACATACATTTACTCACCCATCAACACCTGATACTAAAAACTTCTGCCTTAGGTTTTCTACAATTTCATTGAAGTCTGCATTCCTCAACAGCTCATGTCTTGTTTGGCCACATCCCTTTTCTCCAGTAATGACTCCGGTAAGATAGTTGTAGAGAGACAGCAAGCCATGATTCTGTAACAGGGCAAAACCATAACACAAACTGATTGCTGTGGAGAAGTCAGCCTCTATAATTCCTGTTTGAGCTTTCTGTAGATTAGAAAACATGCTACAATCATACAAAAACAAAAACATGAAAATGTGTACTTAAAAAAACAAAATATGTGTAGTAGCAATCAATATAGCTTGAATTCAATAGAAGATAATTAAGAACAGCTTCATATAAATGAACTTTCACCATTTTTCAGCATAAAAAGTGAATTTCCTTGGATCTTTGCTTCTACAATTAAATCTAACAGGATACTATTGGTCTACCTTTTAATGTTATTCTTCCACATACATCCTGCTTTTATGATTTTGTCTGCTTGCCTTCAGCCATGCCATTTAACAGAGCTTTTAACATAAAACCTTCTTCATGTACTCACAATATTTAACTTCTAATGTTTGTTAAAACAGGCATTTTTCATTTCACTCCTAATCTAGTTTTGTCTAAAATGTGTTTATTTGTTAACTTTCCCCAAAAGAATCCAACTAACACAACTGGAAGGCTTGTATGACTATTAACAGTGCCATACCTGCACACAAAATTTAAAACTATGAAGAACATGTGGTACAATACCAGCAAGGCAGTGAAATTAAAATTACTGACGCCCTGTATCTTCCAGAAAGCAACATATGGTTGTGAATAATGGACAATCTCGCAAACAGCAAGGTAGAAAATTAATTCATTCGAAGAAAAATCCTTAAGTTGCCTTATTAGATAATGAAAAAGAGCAACGAAGACATTAAAAAATGTAAACATTAAAAAGAACTGGCCCATAAACACTATTTTACAAAGGCAATTTAAATACTATGGTTATGTCAAAAACACAGCTGGCTGGAAAGAACAATAATGAAAGGACGACACATAAGGAGCAGACCATGAAGAAGGTGGTTTCAAGACATCAATGAGACCTGGAACATGACAATAGGAGAAGTGGACGGTCTGAGTAGAGACAGAGATTCTTTCAGACGAGCTGAGATGAATGCAACGTTCTGTAAAAGACAAGCAACCTTATGATGATAACCCGCACAAAGCTGACTGATACTTTCTTTGAACTAATTAAAGCTGATGCCTTCTTCCTTTTGGGAGCCACTTTAGCTCATTGGTTAGTGAACTGGACTACAAAGGACAAGAGGTAGGGTTCGATCCCAAACAATGGCTTCCATTTCACCCAGCCTTTTATGGGTACCGGATTTTTTTCTGGGAAAGTAAAGCAGCACGGGCGTAATACCGACCATATTACCCCAAAAATCATGTGCCGAAGGTCTGTAAAATTTATGATCACTAGCACCATATTCCCTATACGCCACTTGGCGTGACGGGGGTACTTTACTTTTTTTTTTACTTCTTTTTAGTGTTCACCCACTCAGTACGCATAGATGCGATGTGCTACTAATTTATAGCAAAACCGTAATACCTGCAACATTAGGTCCGACACACCTGTTTTTGGAATAAAGCTGATGCCTTAAAGTGTGCACAAAAGAAGTTTATATTTCCTTCCACAACTGCATCCTATTCATCTGTTAATCCATATTTTTAAAATCTTGATTGACAATAGTTTTTACATCTTTACAAAAATTTATTTTTTTACATTTTGAAATACATCTATATATCTTAGACATCTCTTCTACTTACAAAGTCAGAAGTTAGCAGAAACCTATACAACTGGCTGTTTTATCTAGTGGTAATACCCATGCTGAAGACAAATATGTCAGGCCAGAATGTGCAATATATAAATAACCTCAATATATATATATATATATTTTTTACTCAAAATTCACCATTGTCTTTTTTATATCCAACCCAATATTTAATTTTTCCTGTGTGTTACCGGGGCCTCATTATGAGGGAAGTAAAGAATAGTGATACTGTGACCTTCCAGGCATGTCGTAAGAGGCGACTAAGGAGGTTGATCGATGGCTTGACAAGCTGTCTTTGTAAAAAGTATTGTTATGGAAACAGCACCATATATTTTAGAGCAGTGATCTCTGCAATATGTGCCTCTTTGGCACGCAAGGTTTCTGTTTTTGAGATTGTGGTTCTGCCCTATGTGCCATCTTCGGCTCGAAATGACAATAGATAGAATATTTAATTTATATGAAATTTGGTTTAGACTGGACATCAGTTAAAACATACGTAAATTTATACAAAAGCAGAGAGATTGAAAAATTACTGATAAAAATATAGATCTAACATCTTAACCAGGGAGTTGTGTGAAATGTAACTAATTTAAAATGCTAAAAAAAAAATACCTGCATATTATGAGGTGGGTTCTGTCTATAAGCAAGTCTAGCCTTCAGTAGACCTCCTGTGGACACCTTTGATACATCTCTGATAAACAAAACTTTGTTTTTGATAAGCCTTTGAACAATGCAAGTCATTATCTGTGTTAAAGAAAGCAATATTTCAGTAAAAGAGTTTGGTTTAATAACTATCACAGTTGCATAGATAGCTAAACAAAAAAAAAAAAAACTGCATTATTTTGTAAATTTAATTTATTAACTAAAACAATTAAGGTACTAAACTGGATAATTTAGTTGGTCAAGTTTTACATGTCTATCTTGTGATAAAATTGCATTCAGGGGTTAAATTCCATGTTTTAATGACTCTCTTGGTGTTTAAATTCCACGATTAAATTCAATATTTTATGACAGAGTGTTTTTTTGTCAGAGTGTTTACTGCCTTGTAATAGACTTATGGCTTACTATTTGCATTAAGATTAATGATAACAACAGCTGATTAGAACTTCAACTTCCATTGATGCCTCTAGAAACAAACTAAGAAATCTGGTTAAACAAGTAGGTATTGGAGAGAGAAGGCAACCTAGTATTCAAAAATGCTGTATTGAAGTCTGATATGTTTGGCCATAAAGGTGCAAATATCACAGTTTGCTGAACACAACAGATCTACCTCCAATTAACCTTTCATGGGACAATGATGAAGAGTAGTCTTGAACACAAGAAATAATAAAGAGAAAGAATTCATTGCTTGTTTGAATTACTTACTTGTTTGGCTCACATCTGAAGTTTTTTTGTCCATTATGTTAACTACCAAACTGCTGATTGGTGCCAAAACCACTGATTTTAAAATACATCAAATAAGTTGATGTTGTTTATTAATGTTCCTAGATTGATATTAAAATAAATAACTGATATATATATATCAGAATATTTATGTATTATTATTTGTATCCAGTATATAACCACTGGAAACTACTATTCGTTTAGTTTCGTCCAATAAATGTTTGTCTGCAACACAAGTATTCAGCCATACTGGGAGATACTTGTATTAATAGGAAAGTACAGAAATACAAGTTATTTCCCATCTGTAATCGTAACCCTATGCTATAGTCATGGGAACGCCTTCGTGTAAGACACTGCTCACAATAGTTAATTTTTTAGTTAGCTGCGTGGCAGTGTACCAAGCATTCGGCTTCTCGTGGCAAGGCGCGGTGCCATGGAGTACGGGTTCGAATCCTGCTTCGGACCATATATTGTTCTCTGTTTTTTTCTGTTGTTGTTTGTCTGTCATTTTTTCCGAGTGCTAACACATACTTCTTTGTTCTATTATTCCCTATATATATACATGAATACTTTTATAATGATATTAAACTTAAACAGCCTGAGTGAGGATAAAATAGATTATTTTCATATTGATGTAAAATAAATTAAATAATTTGAGATCATATGTGAATGTTTCTATACTAATTTTAATTTATGTTTTTTTTAATACTTAAATTAAAATCAAATAAAATTATGTCAATGTTTCTAATTTTAGATTTATAAATTAGTAGTACCAACTCAGTGCAACATCAGTAATGCTCAGTTCCTTTCAGCAAATGACACAGAATATGCATTCTAATATAATTCAGCTCACATATGAACTATCTACACCCCTAACTATCCCTTCCTGCTTATGTGAATAAATTATTGTAAACTCTTGTGGTATGCCAATTAATGAGTGACCTCATTATGTCCAACATATCCATACTCAGTGTTCTCACAATAGATGCCTTAGAAGCCAACTTGGCATCTATATCTAGCATTGCCTAGTACTCATGCATGTCTAGGACAGCAAAGCTAATTTTAAAATAGATATATAATCCATACAACTTGATTTTTAACATTGTCCTGCAAATGTATGAACTGAGTCAGAATTCTAAGAACCAAAATAAGACAATTAGTAGATGATCTCATTCTAATGACCAGCTTCATGTAGACAACTCATCTCACGATATAACTTGTTGAGCACAGGATTTATAAGTGGATTTTTAAGATAACTTACAAAATGACCTGGATTAACTTGTGATTAAACAAAACAATGATGCAAGGTAATACCTTCAGGTACTTCAACTTGATATCACTCAACTCTTCTCCAAGTGGTATGACAATCTTTTCAACTTTCCTCTCATGGGTATATGGGCAGATATCTATAGATTCCTCAGATCTCAGCTCTATATTACTGATCAAAAGGTTGTTCATCACTTGCTGCACTGCCTGAAAAAAAAAAAAACCAGATACACACAAAAAAACTGCAGATCAACAAAACAAAATATAGACAGTTGATATTCTATCTGTATTTTCTATATAATATTCTTGCTTGCTTGTGTATTAAAGGAAATTTCCTCTTTGTTCACACAGTGAGCTGCATTATATTATGATGTGCCTTTCAGTTGTGTGTATCCACTTTCAGAAAGAAATTTGTTTAGTCTTGCTGTGAATTGTGAGACTCCAGCTTGATATGCCTGATGAAGCAGGGGTATCACAACACCCAGTAGTGTCTGGGCTGAACATGATCAGCAACTCAAAGTGCACTGCTAGTGTTGGGATTAGCCCCAACTGCCCATCAAGATCTTACTCCACCTCCCCATGGTATGTCTGAAAGCAGACCAACTAGTCTAGTCAAGTGAGTAGAGATCAAAGTGGGAAGACAACTCTGTACCTAAACATGTCATGCTGAAGTTAGATGTTTAGGCAGGAAGGAGCAAAATATCACAGCTTACTTTAAAAAAAAAAAGCAATTATCTTCATTGTATAACGGACAACTTTATAGTGCTCAGATTTCCTCCTCAGCATGTTCCCCAGGATGACTCACACTACCACACATTAAGAAAGTATTGAAAATGGTTTCAGTTCAAATGAACGGACTCTGTATCGCCAGAAAAGACCTTGTCTGCAAAATCTCCTTAGTCACCTCTTACGACATGCTTGGCAGGTGACAGTCGTTATATTTTTTTCTCCCTTCATTATAGCCAGGGCCCCAGTAGCCACATGGGTGACAGTGTACCTAAGTTTATTGAGCATCCTTTTAAAGGCTGATGATAAAAGATCAGTTTTCTGACAAAAGCAGAAGAAAAAGAAGTATATAAGGCAGCTATAAAGCCATTAGTGTTTGATAACTCTTGTAAATTGTGTTTCCACTTCTGCAGTTAAATGAAACAAAACTATACATAATTCTTTTCTTTCTTTCTTTCTTATACCCACTTGGGTGTTGCTGGAGATACAAATTTATGGCTCTTGCCCTTTTGGCTGTTTCACTCATTGTCAATTGTTGTAGTAGCTTTTCTTTGATGTTGTCTGTCCATCTTACTCTGGGTCTGCCTCTTGTTCTTCTGCCTTCTTTTTAATATAAGCTTTGTTTAGTAAGGAATCACATGGCATTCTCTGTAGATGGGCAAACCAGTTTATTTGTTGTTTCTGTATGTAGCTTAGGATTGGTTCAATTGTATACACAATTAATGTGATCAAAGATTGTGTGAAATCCATCTATAAACTAACTTCACAGAGACAGGGATTATAAAAGAACACAAGGAGCCTTTAATCTGCCTAAAACAATTGTGGCTTAGTGTTGTTGTGTTAGAACACTTTTCAATCTTGATGAATTATATGCAACCTTTCTTCTACAACTGCATTCACTCAACGCCTACTCCCTCTTCATAATCTGTTCTTATCCCTAGATTACGATACCATCATAAAAATTCATCATCAAGAACCAAGCCTGCTGGAGTAGGTGATCATGACTCTCTACAACTTTTTATCTCGACAGTTATTTATCATTTCTGTTGTTGACCTTCTGCCAAGCCAAAATAGTAAAAATTACCATATCAAAATTCTTCAAAATTTGATAGTTTGCCATCTTTTCCATATACCGTCCTAATTACTTCTTCTGGCGACCCCTGAGTGATGGATTTGTTTCCTATGTTGTTGGACTACAGTATCGCAAACATGCAAGTCACAGATAGGTATTGTAATCTAGGGGTAAATAGAAGTTAAGTGGGGTAAGTTGTGTTATAAAAGTATTTAAAGATAGCTGTGATATCTTGACCTTTCAACCAAACAAATCCAATTTCAGTATGGTGTTTCATGCAATGGGACAATTACTTTTATATCTTTACAAAGATCTTCTTTCTATTATCCTGTTATGTTTTCTACTGGTAGGCATCATAGACTTAATGTCAATGATGTGTTTTCTATCAAGGGCACTTGCTGTGGTTTGTACATACTGGTATTGTATTGTTTTATTATGCTGTAAACTTCCTCAATCCATCTTCTTCTTGGTCTACTTCTATATCTTGGTTGTTCCATTTTCTTGTTATAAGCTCTTGACGCTGATGGATTCATGTGCATTAAATATTCAAACCACTTTAATCTTTGTCTCTGTGTATTCAATTACTGGTAGAATTCCAATGGTGCTCCTGATTTCATCATTCTTTACATTTCTTCATGTTTTATTCACAGCTTTTCTGAGGCATCTTATCCCACACACATGTCAGTTTTCTTTCTTAATCTTTAGTCAGAGTCCATGTTTGACATTGATAGCAAAGAGTTGGAATAAAGATAGTTTATCTAGTACTTCTTTATTTTTATTGATATAGCAGGATGCTTTAAAATTGGTTAAATTTGTTATGTAATTTTCTTAGGACTTTGAATTCTTGCCTCAATCTCTCTGTTGAGCCTTCCATCCTCTATAAAAAAGCTACGCAGATATTTGAATTCTTGCACTTTTTTACTCTTAATTCTTGAAATATATCTTTCAAATGTTGAAATATGTTTATATATTTTAAAAATCTTTTCTACTGACAATGTCAAAAGTTAATATTAATCAATTAAATGGGTTGTAGTTTTGGTCTATTGATAAGACCCATGTTCAAGACAGATGTGTCAGATGAGAAAGTTCATATATAACATGGTCTGCTGTTAACTAACAACAAAGTACACACACGCACACTTAATGTCCCCCTAAGGAAGGAAAGTGAATATCAGCTGTCAACATGTCTCTCTTCTCAACATCCACCTATTAAGCGTTGCTATGTGTTGCTGGTTCAAAGTAAAGCCATGACATTTGTGCTTATAAGCCCAGCACATTAGTCTCATCGTGGGTAGATTTTATAAAAAATTTTTCCTGGACAACAGCAATTTTTGCCTTATTAATTTAGACTTTTCAACTGCCAAGGGTTCTTTAATGTACACAGAGTGCATACTGGACCTCCTGTTTTTCACCATTATCCAAGATGTCTAGACAGCAGATCTCACTACCCAGAGACTAGAGGTGAGTAGAGCCACTAGGAAACCACGGATTCAGAATGAAAAATTCCCACCACATGTGGTGGGATTCGAACCTGCCAATTCACTGTCGGTGGGTGAATGCAGAAGAGGAAGAAAAGTAAACTCATCATCGAGTGCCTTCTCCGCAACGAAGGTTGGCTACCATGGATCGCCATTCTACTCTGTTTCCTGCTTTGATGGTGCAGGCTGTCATAGATTGACTTGTCCATCTTTTGGTGTTACTCGTCCATGTTAGTCTTGGTCTGCCTCTTCTATCTTGTATTTTTCCTTCTACTATTACTTTTAGTAGGCTAAAGTAAACTAAAGCTTAACAAAATGAGTTACAGTTTTTTTTTATCAATTTCTTGTTTACCTTCAAATCACTTCCAGGAGTAGCACTAAGTGCTAGAATTCTAAACTGCCTCGTAAATTTTACAAGCTCTCTAACGACCTGGACAAAGAAAATATAAATAATTAGTTCTAGAATTCATAAAGAATGTGATTATCTGTCTGAGAGAGTCACTAGAAAAGACTTGGTTGGTTTGTTATTGATCCAGAAGCCTATGTGACCTGATCATCGCAATATAGTGTTATGCGCATCTGATTTATTTTAAACAGCAGTAAAGTTTAATAATTTCTGTGAGTAAAAGTGAAAGCAATAATTTTTTGACTGCTTCAGTTTTGTTAAACTTGTATCTAGAGAAGATCTATATTTTTGTGTTTGGGGCACAGGTGTTCACAAGTCATATTAATTAATATCTTATGGTTCGCTTAATTCACAGCATATAATCTTTCATATTAACATTTGAAATCTATGTTTGTTTATACAACAATTCAATTTAATAATTTTGGTGAATAAAAGTGAAAGTCATATTTTTTTTTACCTTTTCAATTTTATTAAATTTGCATTTGAAGTTGAAACATATTTTTGTGCTCGTGGTGTCAGTAAAAGTGAAAGTAAAAGTGAATTGTTATTTTAGCAAATTTGCTAGATAAACTGAAATAACAGACATGACACTGTTGGTGGCATTATATAAACAATAATTGTTTTTATAGCAGCAAGGTGGGGTAAAAGTGTACCCGTTGAAAGTTTTTTTATTATTTTATTACTACGTGCATGCAGGGCAGCTTGACTGTCAGTGTGACATGCAGCTGATGCATGTTTTACTCGCACGATGTGTTGATATATAGATAGTTGCTTTATTGACGGCCTTCACCGTCCCTGTCAGTTCTGATAGGTTGACCTCTACTGGAACGCGCTGCTTGTGTTTACAATTGGGCCAACATGCCTTCGTGCCCCCTGGCTATCGTCTCAGCCCTGACCTTGCCGGGTCACTGTAGTACTTCGGGTTTGTTGTTAAGATGGCCACTTCACATTGTGGTTCCACAACAACTTTACTGTTGTTATGATTCGTCCCTGAGGGTTGACGCTAGGTTAGATAAATATAACTGTGTAACAGATAACAACACCTTGGTTATAAGAGTTTGTTCCGACTTTTAATTCTGTCACATCGGACTCTCGTTACACACTGGATATCTCAAGTTACACACTTAGAGCACATTCTACAATTTTTTCAGTCTCTCGCCCTAACGCTTGTCTCTGGGCTCTGACCGCATTCATACTCTCATCTACACTATATGTGGACCGTCCCCATTGATGGCCCATCTATATTATCTAACTTCTACCGGTCTGGCTGTCTCTTGGCCACTGCTACTATCTCTTAATAGTGCTACTCACTAATCTGCCCGCTTAACTGTTCTCCAGTCACTGCATCTACTAACTATTGTGCACTCTTGCCGACTAAAATTCTATTAGTCTTGCTTGGTGTCCTGACTCTAGATCGTCACTCCCTGCCAACTCAGCCTCTTCCAGTCTTCGGTATCCAAAAAGTGTCCTATCTATAGTGTTTACTTCTTAAATCTGGATCTTGTCAGCCAATCAAAACTCACTTCCAGTCTGTCTGCCTACTCACTTCTGAACATAGCCTTTCACGCTTTCCACGTGCATTTTGCCCCATCCTCTCATTTTTCTCCTGACTTCGTCTTAATGTCTTTTTCCTTTTTTCTATTTGATCTTGTTCTCTCGTCTGTTTATCCCTCTATTCTCTCCATTCCTCCCCTTCTACACCTACGCGTCTGCCTGCCCACTCACTTCTGGACCTGGTCTTCACGTTTTTCCTGTGCATTTCGACCAATCCTCTTTATTTTTATCGTGACTTCGTTTTAATATATTTTCCTCCTTAACCTTGTTCTCTCATCTTTGTTTTTACTACTCTGCTCTCTCCATTCCTCCCCCTTCTACAAAAGTTCTAAATGTAGGTTAGAAACACCTGAATTTTTGTCAGAGGAAGGGCCTCATCTGCGTCAACGTGATGTGACTTAGGTCATTCCAGCTAGAAAGCGCACCCTAAACAGGTGTGTATATGCCAGTGTGTTTGTGAGCTGTTATTTGGTTAAACATAAAGTGTTCCATTTATCAGGCCTCTAAGGATGAACTTTTATTTTTAAAAAAGACAAAGGTTACAACCAAAATGTTCAGCCAAGTATCTAAAACTTTTAGAACAAAATACAATGACAAGCAGATTTTACTATATAAAATAAAATATAGTACTTTTACAGTTTAACATTTCAACTTCTGATTTGAGTAGTCAAGTTTACAGCAAATGAGAATAGCGGTCTACTGAATGATTTCAGGCAAGTGACCATTGTAGATGGAGATATATGTACCACATTCAGTAAATATATTTTATCTAATACTTTCATAAATTCTATAAATTGAGATGTCACTAAGAATTTATTGGTACCCTCAAGTTGTTTATCATTTACACCACACTGCACACACAAAAATACAAGACAGAAAGAGAGAGAGAGAGACCATAAAAGACTGTAGAACAACTAACATAAAATAGTCAATCATGGGTTTCAAAATGATGCAAGAACTAGCAGTACAATATCTTATATGGAGAACAATGTTTTAATCATTACTATGTGTCATACTGATAGACGCAGGCCATCATATCCTTCAACAATTTTCTATTCACAGTGCAACGTTTCAATTCTGTAGTTGACTATTTTCCATGCCATGACACCATGCTATCTAGTATTTTTTCTTTTTCACCCTTGACCTCTCTTTGCCTAAATTTTGTCAGTTGTGACCAAGTATTCCAACTTTCCTTTTCTCATGATGTGTCCGAAAACTGTCAGTTTTTTTCTGATGTTTTTAGTTCTTCCATTTTTGTGTTGGCCTCTTTGAAAATGTACTAGTTGGTCACTTTATTTGTCAAGAGAACTCTAATCCTCAGTTTTAACCACATATAAAGTCTGAAGTATTATGAAAACTTAGTATCCAATTTATTTAGGTGAATCATAAAAAATGTTTAAAAGATGTTGCACTGATTGTGATTATTGCTGCATACTTTTCATTATGAACTCATGTCAAAAGCACCATTAGTTACTATACAAGGGTGGAAAAAAAATCAAACTTTGAGGGTAATAAATAATAATCCAAGCAGACTTGACTTAACTGCTTTCAGTGTGAACTGAATGTTCCATATAGTCCATGCCTCTTGTACAATAGTTTTTCTGATTGTTTCGATGGTAAAAAAAAACACCATGTTTTCAACAGTTGGATATGTTGGATACTGGCATTTCTATTATGTGAGGAAAGCTCATCATGGTCCACTGTTTCCATTTGGTGGTTAATGTGCCTGCAACTTGGTTTGAGCTAGAGGTTTAGTCTATATAGATGATGCTGGATAGTACATATCCTGTCCTCAGTAGGAATCTGACATTTGTCTTTCTTTTTAGGTGTTCGATTGGGTCATCTTTCATAGTATTCCCTGGTATATTAACAATCAGCATTCAGTGACACACTGGTTCAACCATTTTTGTTGGTATTTGCTTTAAGAGTCTGTTAGCATGTGTGGAAATTAGTGCATATTGATGTCTGAGGCAATAATGTTCCTAAATTAAGACAACATATCTGCTTACTCATTACAGCCAAGCAGAAAACAATATACTAAATCTAAATGCAGCATAAGATAGTAAGCATATCAATCATACCTTGTAGTATAATTTAGTTTAGTTGACAGGTCATTTTCATTGCACATCAGACATGTTTGTAAATTCTCAGATCCTCTCCTAAGTATATCCCTCAAAATGCACTGATTTAAAACACAGGTAATTTACACAATATTCATGCAGTGCACTCTATTCATGGCTGTAGATTCAGAGTAACAATTTTGAATCAGTTTTTATTGTCCAGCTTAAGACATTCAGAATTTAAGCATGATCCATTGCTCTTCCACACTCAACATCAGCCAAACTGGCAAGCCTGTCAGCATGCTCATTACCGCTTACACCTGCGTGTCCTGACATGAAAATGAAGCAACTTTTATCAGGCAAAACCTCTCCAGAGAAACTAACCAATGCCATCAAGCTCAGCAAGTTGTGGTCTTCCTAAGCAAAGCTTTGTAAGTTATAAAAGTAACACAAAAAAAAGTAAAGAGCCCCATCACGCCAAGTGGCATATAGGGAATATGGTGTTAGTGACCATAATTTTTATAGATCTTAGGCACATGATTTTTGGGCTAATGTGGTCAATATTACGCCCATGCCATTTTACTTTCCCAAAAAAAAAATCAGGTACCCATTTAAGACTGGGTTAACCCGGAAGCCATTGATCAAGATTGAAACCGACTTCTTGTTTGTAATGTATCTATCTATTGACCTTTTGAGCTATATTCGGCCTGTAGGGCATAGAATCAGATACTCTTTCCCTGATTCAAAATGTTCTTTTTAGCAGTCTCAATATGTGCAAAGATACTTTATCAAATCTCGCCAATTGTCTCTGTTCTGTGTAAGCATCTTGATCTCACTGAGGGAGCCAATTCCTGCAGTTGTAATGTATAGGGAATACAATTATCAGTACTCTAATTTTTCAGAACCTTTTTATGTGTTTATGAGTGATATGATCAGTATCAAGCAAAACAGCCTTCACGTCCCCAGGAAAAAAATCTCTAAAGGTTTCTATTTATTTTTTTAATGCACTTATGTAACATTTTAAACAGAACTTTTCATTTTGTGTAAACTAACCTGGCAGTAAGCATGATTGCCAAGAGCTTTGTGGGCTTCATCCAGCACCAAACACTTAATACTGTTAGCAGTGAGGAACCCTCTGCTCATATCATTTGTAATGACTTGTGGGGTAAGAAACACAACTCTCTTCTCTCTCCAGGCTTTCTGACGGACTGCTGGAGCTATTGTTCCTACATGATATTAATGATAAATAGTCATGTAAAATGTAATATTAACTCTTTCCAGACTTGATTTTTTTTTTTTTCATGCTTGGACCAGATTAATTTTCAGTTTAAAAAAAATCCATCGCATGCCTTTTTCATTTTACAATTTCACACAATAATGTAGATAAATGTGCTGTACATGTTATACATTCTATCTATCGACCTCTTGAGCCGTAGCCGGCCCATAGGGTGCAAACCAAGATACTACTCTTATCTAAATTTTTATTCTAGCAGTTTTCAATTCTTTTAAAGATATTTTATCAAATCTTGCCATTTGTCTCTGTTCTGTGCAAGCAGCTCTATCTCATTGAGGAAGCTGATTCCTGCTGCTCTTGCCTCTCTCATCAATGTTCTTCTCAATGTCTCTCTGGGTCTTCCTCTTTTCCTTGTTATACATTACCAGAAAGGAAAATAGTTGCACAAAATAAAAATACATTGATGACATGTGATTATCTGAAGGAAAAAAATATTACAAATAATATAAAATATTCATGGGTAGATCATTTTAAATTTAAAATATGGTATTTCCTCTACTTTTCATCCATGGTAAAAAGTGATGCTATCAATTTTTCTTTAAATTTTATAGATAGGAATCCAAAGTTCTTCAAAATACAGTTTATTTGATGCATTTATGCCCACAAATAATGAAATTATGCACTAGAAGTAGTGGGTGTGGCTATTATTTATCAGAAATATGCACAATTTAAATTGAAAATTATTTAACGTCCAAAGTACGAAACATGCTAGTGTCTGCAGGAAGTACTAATAAAACCTCTTCTAGGTATGGAATCCAAGTACTTGTAAATATAAAACCTAAATCTACACTTTAAGAAACAAAAATTCAACCGCACCATTCAGAACTTAATATGTCTGTTGATGGTCCAGAAAGTGGTAAGTACTTGTTAAATATTGTAGTAGCATTATAAATTATATAGCATCTTACTATATTTCCAAGGTAATGTAATTTATAATTTCAATTTCGTGTTTGTAAAATTTCAAATATATAACATTGAGTTCTAAAAAACCATACTGTTATGTGAATGGTGTTTAAAGCTGCATTTATTGCCTTGGGATAATAGAACCTAGAGAGATGATAAAATATAGTTCCTGTGTTCAATTTGGGTATTTTAATCCTGGATGATACCTTTGTAAAAATGACCACCTCAAAATACAATATTTTTTTTTTAATTCGACAGTTTGCCATAGGCAAATATTTCTCCCTTCCCTTATCTTCCTAACTATTACTTCTGGTGACCCCTGAGCATTGGATTTGTTTGCTCAAATGGGTATATTTTTTTTTTAACAAATATGACGTGCGCGTCGTAAAAAGTATGAAGCTATCTTAAAATGATATTAATAAATTTAGTCAATTTTCAAGAAATTCTTTTTTTTTCTTATGACGGGGAAAATCTCTTTGGCTATTGGTGAGACATCAAACAAACATTTATAACACAGGATAGGCAGCGAACGATACTAAGAGGAAGCCAAACGTACATGCTGGACTGACAAACTGATGGCTGATGTCTCATTAGACAAAGTAACACTTCCAGAGTTTCAGGCCATAAATTGAAACTAAGCCAGAAAATCATTTCCACATCCAATCCCTGTATTCTTCTTGGGTAAACAAAAAGCTGTGTAGCAAAATTTCAAAGAAAATCTTATTTTCTAAGCTCCAAATGTATCAATTAGTGGTCGTAATTTTTACAAACGTATCGTAAAAAACAATACTCACAGACAGGTATCATAATCTATGGTTAAAGGACCTCGTTCAGTCTACTACTAAGAATACTGTATTCACATTTCACTTAATTAGGTTAAAGATACTACTTGAAGATCAACTTTTACCTTTAAACCTACACCAACTTCATCTATCGTTCTTTCGAGCCGAAGATGCACATAGGGCAGAACCACAATCTCAAAAACAGAAACCTTTTTTATATGCCCAAATTGCAGAGATCACTGCTTTTAAAATCTATGGTTCTGTTTCTATAACAATACTTTTTACAATGACAGCTTGTCAAGCCATTGATCAATCTCCTTAGTCGCCTCTTACGACATGCCTGGAAGATCACAGTGTCGCTATTCTTTACTTCCCACATAATGAGGCCCCGGTAACACACAGGAGTAATTTATAGTACACATTAAAGCGGCACGGGCGTAATACCGACCACATTACCCCAAAAATCATGTGCTGAAGGTCTGTAAAATTTATGGTCACAAACACCATAATTCCTATATGCCACTTGGCATGACAGGGCTTGTTACATTTTTTTACTTTATAGTACACATTACTGTAAACAACTCTAGTTCAGCTTTCACTTATTAAATTGGCATGGATGCACTGTGTTGCTAGTTTACAACCATGATATTTGCACCTTTCACTAAACACTAGTCTTCAGGATGGGTACATTTTTTAAAAATCCGCTGGACAATTTAGCCAGGTCAATGATGTTTGGCTTACTTTTTTCTACTTTTAACCACCAATGGTTCTTTAACATGCACTCCAGATCACCTGTATTTTATCATTATACAAGAGAACTACACAATGGATCTCACTATCCAAAGACCTGGGAAGGATAAATCCACAAAGAAAAACCACAGTTTGAAAGAAAAACAAAATAAAATATTCCTATCACAACTGACAGGATTTGAACCCTTGACTTCTTGTTCAGAGGCTAATGTCTCAACTTTTGACCACCCCCACCTAGAGATAACATTATTAATTCCTTCAAGATGTGAGGTGATGTAGACCTCTTAAAGCTTCTATCTATCTATCGTCCTTTCGAGCCGAAGACGGCACATAGGGCAGAACCACAGTCTCAAAAACAGAAACCTTGCGTGTCAAAATGGCACATATTGCAGAGATCACTGCTCTACGGCGCTGTTTCCATAACAATACTTTTTACAATGACAGCTTGTCAAGCCATTAGTCAACCTCCTTAGTCGCCTCTTACGACATGCCTGGAAGATCACAGTGTAACTATTCTTTACCTCCCTCATAATGAGGCCCCGGTAACACACAGGATCTTAAAGTTTAACATGGTTATAATTAATGGTTATAAATAAATGTGTTAAGATAAAACTGAAAACTTGCCTGTCATCTCGATTGTATCTGCCTTGGGTATTCCCATAATGTTGTAGCATGCATGAATTTGTTGAGCTACCAATGGCTTTGTTGGTGCCATAAATACAATCTTGCCTTGAGGAAACCAACGGAAGAAGTTATACATCACAACAGCAGCAATGAAGGTCTTACCAAGTCCAGTTGGCAGAACTACCAAAGTATTTTTATGCAAGGCCTGAGAAATAAATTTTGTGTTAAATAAAAAACATTTAAATATACCAGTTCTTGGCATTTCTGCCTGACAACAAAATATTTCAAAAAGTAATGACGGTGAAATGTTGGGACTCAACTGCTGACTATGGTGTTTGGATTTAATTCTCAAATGTGATCAATTTTTTTTTTCCAACCAACACTGTATGGAGTTCTTCCTCTTATTACTATTTCCTTCCTCATTTGACTTTCAGCATCAATGGGAGAGATCATCTGTGGTTATTATCACCTTATATGCCTTTTTCTGTTGTCATGCTTACAAGTGCTTCCAGTTTTCCGTCTGTATCTATTTTAAGGATGTTCTCTCAGTCTGTTGTTTTTAGTTTAGTTTAGCTGACGATCACCTTCACTGCACAACTGACAACTCCATAGTGCTCAGATCCGCTCCTCAGCATTTTCCCAGTATGAACAGTTGCCACATGAAAGCACTGAAGATGATATCAGCTCAGATGCATAAACTCCATGGTACCAAAGAAGACCTCATCCCCAGCCTCTTTGTAGCAGGTAACAGTGGCTACATTATTCTCTCCCTCACCATTTGGTAAACTGTTACTGGTACTCGTCTAAATGTGTGATGATGACTATTCTGTCAATATCCTCTGTTTCAGATTTGGATATGGCTGATAAAACATGAACATGCATTAAGTGTATGCTGCAATTTGGGTATTGATGTTATCACCAGATGATCATCAACACTACACCCTGGACACATCCACAGATGCTCCAATTCTCTCTTTGAAACACAGAGAATTTCACCACGGAGAACACTAACCCATGCGCATGAAATCTGTAGCTCGGCCAAGGATGAATTAAAAAAATTAGTGCGACAACATAAATGCACTCAAGTTTGCACATCCAATTACATTCAAGATGAAAACTCTAGGTGTGTGTATCATGTAGCACATTCTGGTGATACCATTGGTGCAAGCAATGTCACCAAGCCATGAAAATCAAAATGTCCATTAATGTATGAAACAAAAACTATAAAATTAAAAATAACACTACCACAAAAACTAATTAATATTCATATAATTTCTATCCAACTTGCTCATCTCATTTCCTGTCACTCAAAGTAAAGACCCACATGTTAGATATTGGATCACAATGCTACTATTTCATAAGAGAAAACGTGCATAGGAAGTAGCAATATTTTAAAATGACATTTCAATATTTTCTTCAATGTTTCTCTTAGTGGTTTTAATGCAAAATGAATTCACTTCAAAATGTATAGCTTTTTTCATAATTGATGTATAGAGATGATAATGGTATCATTGAACTGGTTAAACATTTGTTATGGATTATCTGGCTGTTATGTTTAAGAAATTTTCAAGAAACTATTTTGAAATTCATACCAAAGAGCTCACATTAAATATTTAGCACACTACATATATATGCCTCCAGCTGTTTGCAAATAATGTACACAACTAAATTAATAAAATAATTAAAACTTAAATACTTCTCAAACAATACATCTGTACACAGCAATAAACAGAACAATTCTAGCACCACCCAAAAAAAAGAAAAAAAAAAAGATCTTTCTCCCCAACGAATATAATAATTAATTATATATATAATATATGAGATATTAAACCTTTTGTACAATGTTGAATTGGTAGTCTCTGACTGGGTAGTTAGTTGGGTAAATCCACAATTTACCAGCTAAAACATCAAATCCTGATTCTTCTGTATTATGATCAGCTTCACTAACAACGAGATCAGTGACCAGTCCCAAGGATACATTAGCTGCTTCAGTATCTTCCATCTCTTCATCGAAATTGATATCATTTGTATCAAAACCAGCATCTGAAACAACAAAATATCATACAGAAGCAAGTCATTTATAGAAAATAAAGTTAACTCTGCTTTATTAAAAACACTCTTTTTAATTATCACTGAACTGGTTTCAGTTCCCAGGCATAGCAGGTTTTTTTCAGACCAGCAAAGCTTTGGGGTTCACCAGCCTCTAAAAATATGTACCTGAGAATTTTCTAGGAAATAAAGGCAGCCTGTCATAATACCAACCGCATTACCCAAAGAGTGCAGTGGACATGGAAAAATATAGTCACCGACACCAAATTCCCCATATGCCTAGCAGGATATGGAAAAACCTATACTTATTTAATATCAAACTAAAAATATCATAAAGCATAAGTTATTAAAACTTCAAGAATGAAACAAAATGTATGCACCTCGAATGAAGCAGAGATAGCTGTAAGGCTCATGGCTAACAACAAGGCTGCAGGTGAAGATGATAAAACATCCGCGATGCCAAAATCAATGGATAGCCATAACTTAAAACACCTGCAGAAAATGTTTAATACAATTTGAAAAGTAGAAAAGGTACCTTACACAGTGGAAAAGAGATATACTTGTCAAAATGTCCAAAAAAGAACAATCTCAAGTATTGCAATAACTGGAGAGGCATGACTCGAGCATCTATCAGTTGCCTCTAAAGTATTCTGTAAGATCATCATTTAAATTCCAAAAACATTATCTCTAAACAAAAGCTCATCCAATCCCCTATTCAGCAATATATAATATGTTTAGGTTCAAATCAAAGATCTTTCTGTGGCTGTCCACAAAAAGGAACCTGAAATATTACAAAATACTAAAAAAAAAAAAAAAAAAACCAGCGACTTCTAAGAGTTCATTCACTGAAATATTTCCTAACTGCTATTTAGTGCAAACACAATTTTATTATAAGCAAACACAAGCAACAAATTAATTTGTGACAAACAGATTATTTAAATTACTATATATATAATGGGGGAGCAGAAGCGTCTGCGACCTGTGGTCGCAACAGGGTCGGAGCACCATCAGCTGATCAAGATCTAGCAGTTCTACCTCCTCATGGTCTTCCCTGGTAACAGTCTGCATCAAAACAGACTGGCTAACAGAAGCTACGATCACCGTGTTCCCTGTAGTGGTGGCTGTTACTGACATAGAGGAATCAGTATTGCAGTACCCCTGGGCTGGACTAGCAGTTTCCCAGCTTAGCCTGGGATAGACGAACTCCGAACTCCAACCTCTCCAGTAAGAGCCGGGAATGTCAAGAAAGCCATTACAACCCGCCACATCGTATGAGTCAAAGGGCAACCTGCCCGCATCAACTCGTGCAATCCGTCAACAACAACTATATATATTTATAATAAATAAGATTAATGAAAACGTTCTGAAAGAGGCCAAAGCAAAAAGAGAGCTAATTTGCAATATTAGGAAGAAACAATCTTCATTTTTTGGTCAAGAAATGAGAAAGAAACAGCTGGAACATACTGTAACAACTGGGAAAATTGAGGGATGAAAAAATAAGAGGGAAAAGATACCAGACAGCTTAAGAGAATGGCTTGGCAGAAGATCAACAACAGAAATGATAAATAAGTGTCGAGATCGAAAGTTGTGGAGACATGATCACCTAAGCCAGCAGGCATGGTACTAGATGATGATATAATTAATAATTTTAATACTTATGGAGAAAAAGGGAAACAGCATATATCTGTCACATTATAAGACAAAAAAAACTGAGAATAATAAAACAAGCCTTCGTTGGGATGAAAGAAAAAGAGGCAGAGCATGAAAAAAGTGACAAGAACATTGACAAGAGGCAAAGCCTGCAGGCATGGGCTTCCTTAATGAATGTGATAAGCTCACCCAGAATAAGGACATATGGTGAGGTGTACTGTGAGCCTATGTGGTGGCAGTGGAAGGAAGAAATAAATGTAAGAATATTAATTTATCAAAAACATTTGCTAAATTTCTGTAGCTCACCATTCTCATCAGAATGTGCAATATCTTCAGCTTGAATCAGAATGTCATCATCATCATCCAACAAGTCAAATGTCATACCAGTAACATCATCATCAATCCTCTTACCTCCAAAACTGGCAGTGCCTCTCAATCTACTGTTTGGCATTATGTTTGCCATTATATCTAATATAAGATAGAATGAGATTTATTTAATAAAATGTTATAAAACTTTGCAATTATTAAATTGTTAAAAAAAAGACTGAAGACCTGAAAAAATGTCTTTATTTTGACAAACAAAAATATTTAACATAACTAGATAGTGGACATATATTAACACTAATATTTTCTAGATTTTCGAGTTATTTTTCTTCTTATTCCATAATTAGAGCATAAGGTTATGACAACAATTCTGGAATAAATTTAGACATAATTGTATAGTTGTGCTTTCTATTAAACAAGCATAACCACACATTCAACTAAGCAGAAATATCTGCATTGTTGACACGTAGCAAGGGTCAAAACAGCACAGCTAGTAGCTTCCAGCGGTGTAGAACGAAGACAATAATAATAAATAACTGGACATTTATTACACATGAAAAGTTTCAAGGTGAGAGACAAACAAATAAATAAGAGTCGATGGTATGTTTACAGGACTCACACAGACAACAGAAAACACAGAGAACAGCAGACATCCTGAACTAGGATTGAACACATCCTCATTGATACAGTGATGCTTAACAAAGTAGTTCTCTAGTAATAGCAGTTTGTACGCATTATAGGTCAGTTTCTTTTTAATACATTTTGTGGCAACTACACAGCAAGATCATTTAGAATGAAGAAGGAAAGTATCTATTCATTCTATCTATCTATCTATTGACCTTTCGAGCTGTGGCTGGCCCATAGAGCATAGACCCAGATACTCTTTCTCTTTTTTTAAAATTTTCTTTCTAGCAATCTCAATCCTTGCAAAAAGCATTTCACAAATCTCGCCATTAGTATCTATTTTGTGCAAGCATCTCAATCTCATAGAGGGAGCTAATTCCTGCTGCCTTTGCCTCTCCGATAAATGTTTTTCTCAGTGTCTCTCAGGGTTGGCCTCTTTCCCTTCTACCTGTTGTTTCCCACATGAGGTCTTGCTATTCGGTAATTATCTCTTCTCATCACATGTCCAACATATGCCCATCATCTTTTCTTGATTACTGATGATATTAGTGTATGATATTTAAAAGCAATCTATCCAATAGTTTTTTATGTAACAATTTAAATCTCTCTCTCTCTCTCTGCGATCAAGACTCAATCAGAGTAGGATTCCAGACTCTCTCATGAAGTCAGCTGTCTGTTTAAGCGAATCGATTGCCCCATATAGTTTCTCCTCCTGGGAGGTGGGCGTGGACCACATTGCTCTTCTCAGGTCCGTGTATTGTAATTTAAATGAAGAGACTTTCCCACATAGAAAACCACAACCTGGAATCTCATAATGGTTGCTTGTGATGCCTTGAGTGATTTTTTAAAATATGTGTCAATTAATTTATCACCTGGAATCTCATAATGGTTGCTTGTGATGCCTTGAGTGACTTTTAAAATATGTGTCAATTAATTTATCAATCTATCTGCTGTCCACAATGCACAAAATTCTAGACTCTCCATGTCCGACAATCACTGTTATTAAATGTCAGACTTGCGCAGGATCCACATTGTATTTTGCCACTTGTCCCTGTTTTGGGCAAGCCTTTAAACCTCAGAAGAAAACTGAGTTTATTCCACGGTATATAAAATATTTTCCAGAGGCATTTTTTTTATGCATCCAATATATTTTATATTTCTTTAGTTGTATTCCAGTTCTCTCATGCATAAATAAGGGTGGATAATATGTTTTATTTGACAACACAGCTTGCTTAGTAATTGTGACTTTCATATTTTGTCAAGGTTACTTAAAGCCATTGCTGCCTTTACTATTCTGATTCTAATTTTTTTTGGTCTCCTTCTTTATCTATGCAATTTCCAAGACATACTAAATGATCTGAACCATGATGGAAGATTGTTTCTTATCATCATGATATGAACCATGATCTGATAATCCACAATCGTAAAACATCTATTGTTATTGAAACAGAAATATCAACTTCAATAGAAAAAAATTGACAATATCATTAAATTATCTATGATTGATTAGAGTAATATGGTTTTTATCTATTGTTTTTGTTTTTTTTCAAAGGTGTAAAATTCTAATGTGCCTGACCACAATCAGTTGATATTTTGAAACAAATGATGAGCACAGTCTCTTATTAAAATAACATTAATCCATAGTTTTTTTTTGTTATAACCCTTTGCAATCTTATGGAGTGTGCGTGACCTAGATATTGTTTTTGATAGCAGAAAGCAAAGCTAATTTGCTGTTTTAAAAACTTACTTTATCGTAACAATTCACTCAATTACAAATTCAAAACATTTTCATAACTGATAGTGATATGTACAGAAATGAATGTAGTGTTTTAGAAAGATTGTACAGTCAAGGGCTACCTACTACAAATTATCTATCTATTATGTTTCAAATTTTAAAAAAACACTACTGTAACAAAGTTATAAAGATTAGAGTACCTTATTGAATGGCTACAATAATAGTGATCCTGATAATAATAAAATCACTAAACTTTTAAAACTTTATAAATTATTTTTAAGCTACATTCATCCATTTAAAAAAACAAAATCACCTGAACTTAAAACAAATTCGTACCACGATGATAATCCCACCATTCTTTGCTAAACAAAAAGTTAATAATTAATCGTGCTCATGATTTGCACTAAATAAATTATAGTTGTCTTGCTTGCTGCTCTGGTCTTTTGACTCTTTACAGTAGTAAAGCAAGCTTGGAGCAATAATTTAATCATCTTTTTTTTTTACTTAACTTATTATTCAATAACATTTTTAAAAATTACTTTCACTTGTGACAGATTTGTTATTTGTTTGTAATTGTGTCATAATGGTTATTCCATTATTCACTACCATTGATCATACATAATGAATATAAACATAGTATATATATGTATATATGAGTCATGATACTGCATTACACATTGGAATTTAGTGTATTGCCAAAAAAATGTGTGTGCACTCAGCACTGTATAACTATAGTCCATTCATAAATTTATGAACACGTTTGCTTTCGAATAGAGTGAAAACTACCTGTTATATCGCAGTGATTTTTTGCATGCAGCCTTAGAATATCCATGACACAAACATATTGCTATTCTTTATTCCACAGATACAACAGATTTAAATCTGTGAATTTCTTTCATCGTTTAGGACCATTGCAAATAAGTTTATTCAAATTTTTTATTTTACAGTAAACATGATAATTTCCAGTTCAATTTTCTTCAGAGGCGTATCTACTTAGTACTTTTAAGGATCAAGCAATTGTGTGTATTGCCCGTTATGTGTAATCGCAAACATGATTTGGTCAACATTAGATCACAGGGTGTCCTAACTGCACTCCAAATTGAATGATGGTAGACGCATTTTGATATGGAAATATATTTGTTGCCATTGTACATACACTTAACCATTTGTTCAACATACACTTAATGATCCCACGTTGTTATATGGTCTATCAACAAAATATGGTTTTCATCATTCCGAATCTGATGATTTCAAGCACTTGATAATGGTTAAAGACTGGACAAATTGTAATCCATCTCATTGCCAGTACTCGTCCTCCATCTAGAGCACATGTGCTACACACTTCTTCCAGAAATGAATGTCTGTTCTTGAGAGGGACTCACATGTCAGAATTTCAACATCACACATTTTAAACGTCCTGTTCTGTTCTGCAACTTGCCCTTTGTGACTTTAGCCACACAAGCTCAACCAGATAGAGGTGCGCAGGATATGCAGGGAGCCACAGAGAAGTGTGGCAGTATTCCTCAATGATTCTGTCAATATGAGACACCTTTTTCTTATTTGTATTCCTCACAAGCTGCAACAACTCATGTTTTAAATATGTGTCATTGAATTTGACATTTTCCTTAGCAAGCTTGCCATAATTTGATCTTTTGTATTTGATGCAGTGGGTACTTTATCTTCTGCTGACACAGCATTGTGATAAGGTGCATTGAGTTATTTGCGGGTCATCCTCATTGCACTCTGAATATGTCCATAGGTGCTCCGATCCCGTCCTCAGCAAGTCCCACAGTGTCCAGCAACTGACGACTCCAGTTCTGCGTTGGTTGATAAAGTCTTCTTACACACTCATTAAGTTTCTCGTTTCTGGCTGTGCTCATCTTAACTCCCATCTCTTTCATTCGAAGGAGTGACATGGACTCATCATTGTCAAAGTCCTGTGCTCTTCCCACATCTCGGAGGCATTGATGATGTCCACCCTCCTTATTGTCCTAATTATCTAATACTAGGCAAGAAGGTCTATCCAGGATTGGAAGAAAAATGATCTCCAACCAGTGTCATTTGTCAACCAAATGGAAAATGTGTCCATTCATTTCTGAGTTTTAGTCACTACCATTGATACTTTTTGATTAGAAAATAAGTCCAGCATCAAAGAGAAGGCCATTTTCACTGCTTCCAGCATGCATTAATATGATGCGCTGGCCTTTGCTGCTGGGAATTGTTCTTTTCTGTTAAACATCTACTGATTGCCAATCTTTAGCATGGCAATCACACAGGTTTTGTGTTAGTGCCAATATAGTAAACTTCTGCATAGTTATAAATTTGCAATTCAAACTCATTATGAGGTTGATATAAATGTCACTTTTTAGAAGCCAACATTATACCACAATAATTTCACAATAATAACTAGATATGCCTTTAACATAAATGACTGCACTGCTTTATAATGTTACTTGTTTACTGGTTTCAACTGAAAGTCAAATTGGTGCATAGGAAAATCAAGCTTTTTGATTTCTTCGGCCTATTACAATGTACCACGGAGAGAAATTCTAACTATTGTTTTAAGAACGAATTAAAAATAGGCACATGGAATGTTAGGACTTTATACCAACAAGGTAAATTAGAAAATCTAATGGTAGAAGCAGAGCGATTAAACATAGATATCTTAGGCATATCAGAAACAAGATGGAAGGAAAGTGGATACATACAAGACGATAAATATACATTTATATATTCAGGTAACACAACAGAACATCAAAGAGGAGTAGGCATTCTAATAAAACGAGAGCTACAAAAATATATAAATACCCACTGGACATACAATGATAGGGTTATACTATTAAAAATGAAGGCAAAACCATTTGAAATAGCAATAATACAGACATACGCACCTACTCAAGATTATACAGACGAACAAATAGAGGCATACTATGAAGATCTAAACACAGTTATGAAGCAAGAAATCATCAGACACCTTGATTATAATGGGTGACATGAACGCTAAAGTTGGAAAAGGTAAAAATAAGACCATTATAGGAAATCATGGTTTAGGAAAAAGGAATAACAGAGGAGAAAGATTAATACAATTTTGTGAAGAAAACAGACTGATAATATGCAACACCTTCTTTGAGCAAGAGAAAAGGAAATTATACACATGGAAAAGCCCTGAAGACAGGAAGAGGAATCAAATAGATTACATAATGATAAAAGACAGATTCCGGAACAGCGTCAATAAAGCCAAAACCTACCCAGTAGCAGATATTAATTCAGATCACAATCCTGTAATGATAAAAATCAAAATCAAAATTAAAGAGAAACAAACAAAAAACTAATTCAGCAACACCAATAGATATAACAGCGTTAAACCAGAAAGATGTAAAAGAAACTTATACTGTACAAGTAAAGAACACATATCAGAAGCTGCTAGAAGAGGGGATTGAGCAGTACAGAAGAAAAAATCCTGAGGAAAAAGTCACAACAAAATGGCAATGCATAAAAAACAGCATGCAAGAATCCTGCAGTCCTCGCCCAAACAGGAAAGTAACAAAAAACAAAAATGGATAACTGACAAAATCTTAGAAAAAATGGAAGAAAGAAGACAAGCGAAAAACACTGCCAGATACAAGGATATTGACAATGAAATACGGAGAATGTGCAAAAAGGCAAAAGAAGACTGGCTCAACCAAAGATGTCTAGAAGTTGAAACAATGGAAAGTAAACAAAACTTAAGAGAGATGCACACAGAAATAAAGAGAATGACTAATAAAGACAAAAAAGCTGCAGGAAACGGATGTATTGCAAACAAAGAGGGAAGAATGCTAACAGACAACAAAGATATAATAGATAGATGGCAAGAATATATAACAGAATTATTTCATGACGAAAGGGACAAAAAGCCAGACATAAAATGTACATACAACTATAAAATCCTGAAATCTGAGGTAGAAAAAGCTATAAAAACAATGAAAAAGGGAAAGGCAGCAGGACCTGACAATATACAGATAGAGATGATACAGGCTCTAGATGTTTTTGGCATTGAAGTGATCACAGACATATGCAATAGAGATGATACAGGCTCTAGATGTTTTTGGCATTGAAGTGATCACAGACATATGCAATGACATATACCATACAGGATACATATCAAACGAACTAAAAACATCAACTTTCATTAAATTGCCTAAAAAGAATGGTGCAGTTGAATGCAGCGATTTCACAACAATAAGCCTAATGAGCCAGGTAACAACAATTTTACTAAAAGTTATACAGGGAAGGATTCAGAATAAAATCAATACTGAATTAGATGAGCAACAATTTGGATTCAGGAAAAACAGTGGCACAAAAATAAGCCATATTTAGCATGAGAACATTGATTGAAAAGTACATAGAAGTAAACAAACCAATATATATATATATGCCTGCTTCATAGACTACACCAAAGCTTTCGATAGAATACACCATAACCAAACTATAGATTGCCTAAAGGATATAAATCTAGATGACACAGACATACGACTAATATGTAATTTGTACTGGGAGCAAACAGCAATAATAAAATATAACAAGGATAGATTCTGTACTGCTCAATCCCCTCTTCTAAACCCATGGACATAAAAAGAGGAGTAAGACAAGGATGCATCCTATCACCAAGCTTGTTCAATCTATACACTGAGCAAATCTTTAAAAACATCTCAGAGATGCCAGGCCTAAACATTAATGGAAAGATAATCAAAAACCTAAGATATGCTGATGATACTGTTCTACTAGCAGAAAATACTAAAGACCTACAACAATTGCTTAATGTAATAAACATAAGCAAAAAATATGGACTAGATATGAATATCAAAAAGACTAAAACTATGATCATTAACAAAGAAAATTCTCAAGACCTACAATTAAATATCACAGTGGAGGGAATACATCTGGAGACAGTCCAGAGCTACAACTACCTGGGACACACTATAACCAATGATGGAAAATGTAAAATTGAAATAAACAAAAGAATAGGTATGGCAAAAAGTAATTTTAATGCCATGAAAAATATACTAACAACAAAACAAATATCAGCAGGGCTGAGACTAAGAATGACAAAATGTTACATCTTCTCAGTATTCCTGTATGGTGCAGAAACATAGACATTAGACAAGAAAACAGAACAGAAAATTGAAGCCTTTGAAATGTGGATTTATAGAAGAATATGTAGAATAGGATGGAAACAAAAGAAAACAAACGATGAAGTTTTAAAACAACTGAAAATAAAAAGAGAACTACTAACTACAATTAAGACAAGACAAATGAAATTTTTGGGGCATGTTAAAAGACACAACAGCCTACTAAAAGTAATACTGGAAAGGAAAATACAAGGTAAAAGAGGCAGAGGCAGACTAAGACTAACATGGACGAGTAACATCAAAAGATGGACAAGTCAATCTATGACAGCCTGCACCATCAAAGCAAGAAACAGAGTAGAATGGCGATCCCCATGGTAGCCAACCTTCGTTGCGGAGAAGGCACTCGATGATGATGATTACAATGTGAAAACAAAACAATATTCATAACATGACTGAGTATTGTAAATCTGCTAAACATATGCCCAATTGTGTGAGGTTGACATTAACTTAACTATCATACTATCTAAGGAAGAAATCACTTACACTCTACAGTCACAGCACTTGTAAGCGTTACACTAGTAGTTTTCACGCAAATCGAAAGCAAATGTGTTCATTAATTTCTTTTTTTTAAATAGTATAGAATAGACTATAGAATAGTATAATAGTAACACTTACAAGTACTGTCACTGTCAATACTAACTGTAGTGTGATCGTAGTGAGTGTTAGTAAAGCAGTAACTGTTGACAAACTGAAACACAAACATTTTAATTTATCTAAACTAAAACTTCCTTCAGACTGCAGACCGGTAGACCGTGTGACACTGTTTGTAGCGTAGAGTGTGGCTTATTAAAAGTAAGTCAATTTACTACTTTTTTTTCAAAGACTTTTACTTTTGAACATTTGGCTTTAACTTTAGGAGGAGGTTACTTAGGGCAGGGAAGACGATCACCGATGATCATGATGTTGGTCAACTTTTTAAAAAATAACTATTAAAAATATTACTATTTTTATAGACTAACAGTAACAGTCATTCAGTACAAGTCTTATGTGATTATTTATTGCCTAAGTTATTATTAATTTACTCTTTATAAAATATATAGTGTTAGAAACTACATACTGTTAGTTTATTTAATTCGTCAAATAAATCTCGACTCTGTTGTACCCATCATATCATATTGTTTGATCTTCCACGGCAAAATATTTCATCAAATTTTGCCACCTTCCCGTCTGCTTTCTATTTTGTGTTCCCAGGTAGACATAAAAACATGGAATAATCTTCAAACACATAATATAATAATTTTAAAAATTAATTTTTTATAGTTATGTTGTCAGTAAAAGAAATGTAATTAAATAGATGATATGATCATTGTTGTTAATATAAATATTACAGGGTATTGTCTGTGATAAATTATTTTTTTACAATATTTTTTTTTTCCCAATAAATATGAATTTTAAATTCAGCCTCGTTTTTAACATGTTGATCTGTCGTTAGGATATGGCCGCTGTTGTCACAACTTGTATTTTCTAGTGCGGGAAAAAAAAGCTCATTTTTTAGTACTTTTACAAATTCATACACATCATAATGTTATTGTTTGCATGATCAGTGGAGTTTCAGAAGTGTAGTATTTTTTCTTGTGAATTAATGTGGACAAATCTATGAGATTATTTTGTTTTCAATTAAATTAATTCATCATAAAATAATCAACCTCACTACACTACTGTCGACTCAGTCTGAGTCTACTCCATGTCATCATAGCAGCAGCTCAGTAGCACACTCAGCAGAGACTAGAAATACTAAATAAAAATTAAATAAAGACGGCACACTGACACAGGACAGTCGAGTCAGAGATTAATCTAGTCTAACTGACTCTGTGACCCTTGCCTTACAGTACTTACACTTTACACTTCTTACATCTAAAGTCTAAGATTAAGATAGATAGTAAAGTTAGGTCGCCTCCTAAATAAGTAAATAACAAACCACAATATAAATAAGTTTAACTTTACTTTAAATTAAAACTTTAATTATTTTTTTTATGGATAGTTTATCTATTTACTAACCATTTTTGTTCTGTGCTGCTGTACTGTAGTGTACTATACTATTAAATTTTATTTTAAACCTCAAAAATTGAAGTTGAAATAAGTGAAAGCATTATTTCTTGAAATTGAAGAAAGAAATGGCCCGCCATCATAGAAGGATGACATGAAACTGAATATTGCTAACTATTCTATAATGCGAGCCAAGAAATAATGAAAAACTATAATAATATCTATTATAAGCCAATCTTATTATAACTATAAGATTCTATTCTAGCAGCACAACATTTACTCAAATAGTAACGAAAATACACAAAGATGCTTCCACCAGGACCAAGAAATCAGGATGACTCTCTGTTTTCTTTAGAACTCGTTATAGAAAAAGTGTACATACCACACACACCATGCAAGTTTCCAGCTGTAGCTTTTAGACTGTTAGATTATCCAACCATCGTTATTAAACATGTGGAAGATGACCTTGCAAAGGCTTTGAGAAGAAAAATCTCATTTGATCCTTATTTCCAGCTACCAGACCAATTTATAGAATTAAAAGACAGACATGGCAACTTTATGGTCAATAAAGGAAAATCATGTTTATTTAGAATACCATTGGATATCCTAAAGCAACATTTAGAAAATACCCCGTTGTATGTTATGATAATAGACTTATTTCCAGAAGTGCCAAAATTGATTGGCAATAGCTCAGTTCCACTAAACACCTTAATGGATTTTATAAGCAAAGACATTGCCAAACTTGGGGCAACGGTGCCATCAGTACATGGTGATAAAGGTCTTTTCAAGCTTTATAATCTAATGGGTGTGGAAATTGGCTATTTTGTATTAGGATTCAGATTGTTGTGTTTAGGACCAAGCTTGATCCCTCATTTGCCAGAATCTGTTCTTCTTCAACGACGTTCCAATAAAAAGACAACAAATGAAGATAGTACTGTTGATGAAATGATCCAGAAACGTCAAAATCAGCTGGAAGAAGTCAATGATTCATGTGAGCCTGAAATACAGCTGAGAAATTCAGCTTGTATGACAGACCCAATCAAACATGATGCCCTGCTTCAAACTGTAGACATGCAAGATAAAGCTATTCATGCTGTATTGTCTGGTGTTGGTAGTCAAACTGAAACAAGAGCTGTGCATGATAAAGAGTCTTATAGCATATCCACTCAAACAGAAAGAAGAAAGAATTTGAAGGAAGCACAGAATGTGCAGAAGAAGTGGGTTGAATTATTAGAAAATGAAACTGTTGGCCATGATGATGTTATTGTAAATAATATTGATTGCCCACCACCTTTATTTTACAACAGCAATGCTTTGCCCATTTTAAAGATACATAGACAAAATTTATACCAAGAGCACGATGAAATGCTAGTTGATGAATTATCAGATATAAACAGTTATGATGGTCAAGGGCTGGAAAAAGATCAACTTCCTGGAGGAAAAGATGCCCAGCAAGACCATTCCCCTTTAGACACAGCTGTATATTTTAAGCCTGAGAGAGTGTATAACCCCCCTCCATTACCAATACGTCAAGCAAGAGTAGGTGAAACAGTGCAGGGTTTACAGATAGCACCTAACCCTGGCACAGTTTTTCCATTATTGACAGCTCTCATACAAGAGCTTTCTGTCATTCAAAATCCACAGTTGTTACTGAATGTTTCCAATCAAATTCAAGCTACATCTTTGAACCTAAGGAGATTAGATCACTCTCCTAAAATTGGAGTAAAGTTGGATCAAAGACAAAAAAGTGACAAACTGCCACCAACTGTGGTGTCTACTGTAGCGGCAGCACTAATAAAAAAGGTTGAAAACTCTAAGGAAAACAAAAATGTTACTGAAAAGTCATCCAGATCTCAAAATTACCACCTTTCTTCAATGAATAAAAATACTAATGAAGGGAAACAGCAAAGTCAAAAGCAAAATTCCATTCATCCTGAAAAGAAAGTTAAACTTGTCTACGGTATAACAAATACTCAGCGGCTGAGACTTCAGAAAGCAAATCCACAGTGGCTAAAAGCAGTAGAAAAGGAGGCTGCAGACGTGAAAAAGAATAAACAACCAGCTAAGAAACAAACGGATATGGATGACATGAATGCAGCACAATTTTCTGATACGCTGACTGAAGTGAGGCGACTGGCAGAAAAGGAGCTGAATAATACAGCATGTGAAAACACACTTATTGGTGTAACCAGTGAGGCAGAACCTTTCCCTACAAAACAGAAGAGTGTAAACAGAATTTCCCAGCAAAGTTCAGAAAATGAAAGCAGAAAGCTTAAGCAGGATGCAAATGTTGTAAAGCCCTCCAGCTATAGATCATTACAGAACACTCCATCACCTAAGCATAGGCTGAGACTTCAGACATCCAAGCAAAGTGAGAAAGTAACCAATCCTTCACAACAATCTGATGAGCTCATAAAAAAACCTGTACCTCATGTACGACATTTGATAGGTTCTGCTTCCCCATCACATGATGATCAAGAAATTAATGCCACAGGTAAAAAATAAATATAAATGTTGTTTCCATGTCATCTTGTATTTTCTTTACATTCTAATGTAAATAATTTCTTCATATTATGAAATTGTCAGTGTGAAGACTGGTATCTCATTTGTTCAATTTTCACCATATTTGTAGTTATACAACAATACACCAGTATTTCCAACATTGCTAGTATTAAGCTAAATATATAACAAAGTACTTTATTTAAATCTCGATTTATTGTTGTACGTATTTGTGTTCGTTAGCTCTTATTTCTCCACTGATTTTTTTACCACTCAGTCACCAATTCAGTGGGCGTTGATGCATTGTGTGGCTTGTTTACAGCAAAGCTGCTATATCTACACCTTTCTGCCAGACACATATGTCATCTGGATTGGTAGATTTACTTAACAATTTTGTCCAGGAAGTGGCAATTTTTTACCTATTCTTTTAGAATTTTACTGCCAAAGATTCTTTAATGTGCCTATGGGACTTCCTGTTTTTCACCATTACCTGAGGGGGCTTTCATTATATCTCACTACCTAGAGACCAGGCGAGGGTAAAACCATAAAGAAATTGGATTCAAAGTGAAAAATTTCCAATGCCTTTATTGGGATTTAAACCAGGGACCTTCCTGTCCAGAGGCCGGTGTCTTACCTCTAGACCCGCCAGTCCTCATCAATTAGTCTATTTTATATTTCAATTAGCAGCATTCTTGTAGGCAATCTTTGTCAGCTTTTATTTTTATTCCAATTTCATCTGCTTTATAATTATATTTGTTCTTTTAGTTACTTGAAGGTTTTGTTTTTTTCTTTTTTTGTTCCATGTTATACAAGACAATCCAATAATAGAATAAATTCAAATGACTAAATAGTAAATATATCATTATTTAACTGTATGTCTATGTTGACTTTTAAAGTGCTCTTAATTTACCTCAATTATAATCTCTTTATGAAATAAATGAAAAGAGAACTACTGAACACAATTCAAACAAGACAAATGTGATTTTTGAACCATGTTAAAAGACACAACAGCCTACTAAAAATAATCTTGGAGGGGAAAATACAGGGTAAAAGAGGCAGACCAAGACTAACATGAACGAGTAACATCAAAAGATGGACAAATCAGCCTATGACAACCTGCACCATCAAAGCAAGAGACAGAGCAGAATGGCGCTCCATGGTGGCCAACCTTCGTTGTGGAGATGGCACTCGATGATGATGAGATAATTGTTATTCAGTATCATTGCCTCATTATTGATCTTGACATTCTCTTTTGTAGGTGTAGATAATCAGCTGAGTCCTGATCTAAGCTCACGAAGCCGTTCTATTGAAGTTTGCCTACCTTCACATGATTTAGCTGAGAGTGATGATGATGATGATATTCCTCTTCCTGATGACAGCTCCACAGGCAAGAGAGAGCCTCATAATATCAATTTTCAAAAGTATTTATCAACAGATTTATCTCTTCCGGAGTCCATCAATGGTACCACCAATACATCCCATAATATGTCTGCAGTACTTGACGATAATTCACCTCTTGAATCAACACGTTATTCAAAGAATTTTAATTCTGATAAAGATTCCAGACATCAATCCACCGATTATGACACACGTCAGTTCCAGTCAACAGATGAGCAAGAGCTGCAAGATCTGCTGAGTGAGAATGAAAATCCTTCTACAGATCAGAATAGTGGGAGAAGGTCTGTAGCATCTTTGAGAGCTTCCCAAAAATTTGCAGTTATTAATCCTCAATTATCTGAAAACTCACCTGTACCATCTGTTAGAAGATCAACTCAAAAGCTAGACCCTACAGCCCTTAGTTATGTCCCTTCATTTTCTCAGAGATATGATTCATCTGATTCATCAACATCTGGAGCTTCTAAATCAAACATAATTGCTGCTAAAGACTTCACACCTGAAAGACTTAGTCCAAAAGTATATGATTCTCAACAAGTTGGTCTGAAAGGAAATGTCTTTGCCTCATTAAAAAAAGACAACTTATCAAAATCACCTTCCAGCCCTCGACGTAAGACACCACAACATCAAAAACCATTGCATGGATCCCTCCATACCGACTCACTCAGCTCCTACATGCCCTCTGACCTTGACAATATTATAATATCATCTAGCATCTCAGGGATCTATTCAGATGACTTTCAGCTTCAGGATATTGATGAAAATGAAGAGACATCTTTATCTCTCGACAAACTACCCAAATTCATTCCAAGCTCTAAGCTGGGGTATACAATTAATTGACTTATGATTTGCAACATTGTTTTTGTGCATCTCTCTGTTTTTTTTTTCTTATCTGTTTCAAAATTACTTATTCAACATTTCAATTATAGTATACTATTCACTTGAGAGAAAACTAATTGCTTTTGAAAGCAAACGCCTATGAAGAATACTAAATACAATGGAATGAAGTCAAGACTAATATAGAGATAAAAGAAATGGCCATGCAACCAATGATCTCACTTACAATTAGAAAGAGAGGATGGACATATGTTGAATATGTTCTGAGAAGAGACAGCAAAACAGGTTCTAGGGTATAGGAAAAGAGGAAGGTCTAGAGAGACACTGAAAAGAACACTTGTAAGAGAAGCAAAGTTTGCAGGCATAGACTAATTAGATAAGATTGAACATCTCACCAAGAATAAAGATGGATGGCAAAAATCACTACAAGCTCAATGTGATGTCTATCATTGCTGCAAGGATCGAGATTCATCTCTCTCTCTCTCTCTCTCTCTCTCTCTCTCTCTCTCTCTCTCTCTCTCTTGCGATCAGGACTCAATCAGAGTAGGACTCCAGCCAGACTCTCGCATGAAGACAGCTGTCTGTTTAAGCCTGTTAGGTCCACTCCGCTTGGATACCTATTAAAACGTTGCACTGTGTTCTGCGCCAGTGGCCCAGTGCATCCGATTTCAGCCAGCATTTTGTTCAGGTTTGCTTTCCTTAGCCTTTGATTGTCCCCAATCTTCCTGCAAGGCAGCAGATGATCTTTTCTGTAAGGGGATTCTGCCCTTAGATGGCCGGCCCTCCCATGTTTACGAGCACCATCTGCCCTAGTCACTAGAGGTGACTAACACAGACATGCGACTTGGAATATGAGGAAACTGCAACAAGGAACACTTTTCATGCACAGCCTCCAACTGTTCTCGCCACCTATCCCCATATTCCGGTAAGTCACGTCCTCTTGAAAATGATGATCGTCATAGCACTTGATAATGTTAGGCCATTGTTGATCACTCCAATTCCGAACATATAGACACACAGTCAGTCGTCAAATTATCTCCGTCGCACATCAAACAGCAAACCGTAAGATTTGCACACGGCCGTTTAGGGAACCATTACGATGACGTAGCACACAACAATGTCGCCGAACACATAATCTCGCTCCCTTTAGATTTCTGTCTGATTACTCTAGTGTAAGCAGCCCACGATGAACAAAACACGAAGCAACTTCCCCAAAGAGTGTGAGGTGAGATTTTCTTATTTCTTTCTATTCATTCTTTCTAAGGCTACTCCATTTCGTTGTTCCCCCTTAAAATCGCATGAAATTGGTATAGACTATATGTTGTGTTGTCATTTGTGGAAATAATTGGTGTTTTTGGTGCCATTCAGCCAGTACATCCAACATCAACAAGACATTTGTGAGTACTGGATTGCCTTCTCTCTTTGATCACTACTTGCTTGATTGGGGGTTTGGAGTAGGATCTTGATGATTTTTGGTTCACTGATCCAGATACAAGCAGTCATCTGACCATTTTTAGTATAAGTGCTGTTGGGCATCTTGGACCCTGTGTTTGTCTTATATTATATATCTCCAGATTATTCTATCAGTTGTCTTCTTTCTGCCATCATCCAATGTATCCTTCATGTTTTCAGAAACCACCTAGTATTGTCTTTACTTACTTAGGATTCTAGTTGCATGATTCTTGATTTCAAAATTGTTCACTTGAACTGAAACAATCTTCAGTGATTCTGCTACCATGTAGCACAAGTAACTGCACACTGGAGAAAGTGCTGGGTGGAGATTTTAGCACTGTGAGGTTGCCCACTGTGCAGAGATGATCTGCAATCTAAACTAAACTATACTTTGAAGTATTATTTCATCTGTTTCATCATTTTCCCGTGTGTTACCGGGGCCTCGTTATGAGGGAAGTAAAGAATAGTGACACTGTGAACTTCCAGGCATGTCGTAAGAGGCGACTAAGGAGGTTGATCAATGGCTTGACAAGCTGTCATTGTAAAAAGTATTGTTATGGAAACAGCGCCATATATTTTAGAGCAGTGATCTCTGCAATATGTGCCATTTTGGCACGCAAGGTTTCTGTTTTTGAGATTGTGGTTCTGCCCTATGTGCCGTCTTCGGCTCGAAAGGACAATAGATAGATAGATTATTTCATCACCATATTTTTCTTACTCATCTTCTGTACTTTTCTGTTTTTTAACTTACTATATCCATTTTCATTATGGGATTTCTCAGAAGAATGTTGAAAGTTCCTTGGACAGCTAAAAAGACCAACGAGGTCATTCTCAAAGAGGCCTACACAAATAGGGGACTCATAAAAAACATCAGAAAGAAACATTTTTAGGGCACATTATGAGAAGAGAACAGTTGAAATACTTGGCTACAGCTGGCAAAATAAGAGGTAAGAGAGATCACGGACGACAAAGAGAGAAAATACTGGATAGCTTGGTGTCATAGCATGGAAAACAGAACTGATACGATGCACTATGGATAGAAGATTGTGGAAGGACATGATCACCTACGCCAACCGGTATGGCACATGATGATGATATCCATTTTATTGCTGTTCTTGACAGATAAAGATATACTTAATTTCAAAACCTTCCTCAAGTATGCAAATATCAAAGACAGCGCATGTACCATTATTCCTGTCTTATACAGCATTCATTTATTTTCATAATCTACTTGTATTGTAATTTATCAGAACATTGCTGTGGTACAAACTGCCTGATATTAAAATTTATATGGTTCTTTATTCACCAGTGACTGTTTAAGCATTGTAATATACACTCTGGTTACATATACAACAATCAACAGGATAGAAAGAAAGTATTAGACGCTCTCGACTGAATTACAGTTTTTCAAGCAGTAAAGTGATGAAAGCGCCCCGCCACACCAGGTGGCATATAGGAAATATGGTGTTAGTGACCATAATTTTAATAGACCTTTGGCTCATGATTTTTGGGGTATATGGACGGTATAGAAGTTTTCTTTGGAAACTTAATCACTTAAGAACCCAAGAAAAGACTGTTTTTTCTCTCTCTCTCTCTCTCTCTCTCTGCGATCAGGACTCAATCAGAGTAGGACTCCAGACTCTAACACGAAGACAGCTGTCTGTTTAAGCCTGTTAGATCCACTCCGCTTGAATACCTGTTAAAACGTTGCACTGTGTTGTGGCCCAGTGCATCCGATTTTAGCCAGCATTTTGTTCAGGTTTGCTTTCCTTAGCCTTTGATTGTTCCCAATCTTCCTGCAAGGCAGCAGATGATCTTTTCTGTAGGGGGAGTTTTTTTTTCTTTGATTATGATTTAAGTTTGTCCAAGAATGTATAGAAATAATATTTGCTATTAAGGGATTCAATCCTTTTTTCAATATTTAGTACTCTGTTTTACAAATCAGATTGCAGTCATGCCAGCGTGATAAAGACTGGTCATTTCCAAGTCATAATCACTGCGCTGTATCCTCTGTTCCAGTTCTACACCTGCTGACTAGGTTCAATATCATATGTCAGTTATCCAATCCAGTCATGATAGTCTAATACGTTGCTTCCTTTCTGTCATTTTATGTTAATGTGTTCCAGGTACTTGTTACATCATTATTTGTCATCATGTTTCAGTTGTTTAGAAATGTTATGTTTATTATATTTACATAATATAATTATTCACCTATAATACTATATTTATAGTACGTTTTTGTTTAATATTGCTTTTTATGCATTGTGGGATAGCTTGGATGAATGATGAAGAAAACAAATACTGAAGTTTTGAGGTAAAAATAAAGACAGAAAATTAATGAATACAATCCAGGCAAGACAAATGAAATACTTTGTAAATACAACAGACATAATAACGTACTGAAAGTCATCTTAGAAGGTAAAGTTCATGGAAAAAGAACATTATCATCATTATCATTGGTATTGACATAACACACCTTATATGGTGATTAAGACTGAGCTGTATTAAAACGTTTGCACATATTCAGGGCAACCACCCCTGGTCTCAGCAGCGAGGCCCGGCTTGAAACGTCAATTACTCATCGACAGAAAAAATACGAGTACCTCCAAAGTCGGAGTTATCTGCCTTTGCGGCGAGGGACCCCTGTGCACACTGCTACCAGTGAAAAATGGATTAACATGCTAAATTCAATTCCTAGTCTCTAGGTACTTCGTCAGAGGTAAAAGCGAACGAGGAGAAAAAAATTGGGAGTTGCAATTTCATTGTATGGTTAATTACTCAATGGTATGTTAGTAACTATCAAACCTGAACATTCAGAGAGATTATTTTCAGCATGTCTGTGGCTAATGGTACAATGATTTTTAAACAGTTGTAGATTGTCTTTTTTATAATGGTAAACAAAGGCAGGCAATAAGCATCAAAATTGAGTAAGGGTATCAAGAGGGTAGACTATGAAATCAGCCTAAGTGTGTACCATCAAGGCATGGGATAGTATAGAATGGCATTCCTTGGTAACCCACCTTTATTGTAGTGCTATGCATATGATGGATTTTTTTCTGAGAAAGTAAAGTGGCACGGGCGTAATACCGACCACATTACCCTAAAAACCATGTGCCAAAGGTCTGTAAAAAATATGGTCACTAACACCATATTCCCTATACGCCACTTGGCGTGACTGGGGTATTTTACTTTTTTTTTTACTATGCATATGATGATTGATTTTTGTGAATCTTCTTTCATTTGTTGCATCTTCCTGTTATTTATGTTGCAGTAACTTCAGGGTGAGAACCTAGCAACATTTTGATTAGTGCACTTACCTGCTGACCTGAAGAGTCAGGGTTCAAATGCCAGTTACGACAAAAAATATTTCTTACCTAAAAGGCTCTCAGGGTACAACCAACCTCTTTAATGGGTACCAGGGATCTTCTCTGGGAGGGAAATGACCATCCCACCTCATAAAACTGAGGCATTACAATGAAGCCACTAGCACTTTAACACCCAATAGTAAGCAGACCTACAAAGGCACTACCTTTAGCTTCAGAGTCTGATGTGTTTACATATATTATAATAATATAGATTTATCAGGGAGCCAGTAGTGGGGTGTACATACACTCTTACAAGTTATGGTGACAGCTTTACAGAAAAGTAAAAAGAAAAAAAAAAAAGTAAAGAGTGTATAGGAAATATGGTGTTAGTGACCATAAATTTTACAGACCTTTCAGCACATGATTTTTGGGGTAATAGGGTCGGTATTACGCTCGTGCCACTTTACTTTACCAGAAAAAAAATCCAGTACCCATTTAAGGCTGTGTGAACCCGGAAGCAGTTGGTTGGGATTGAACCCTACCTCTTGTCCTTTGTAGTCCGGTTCACTAACCACTGAGCTATCACGGCTCCCTTTACAGAAAAGGAACACAACAAAATACTAATGTTTTGGCCTACATGCAGCCTTTTTTAGAGAATGAGAACAACAACAACAAACAATGAGGCACAGATAAATACTACTCCATCTAGGATGATTGGGACAGGTTCATGAGTTGTTTTGATATTAAATCTAACATGACATGTTAAGATAAGAGTGCCCACTTTCTGAAGAAGAGATGAGGAAATATATTTTATGATGACTAGCTATAGCTAAATAAAACAGGGATTTGACAGGATAGACTTTCATTCCAACTCTGCATTACCACAGTTAAACATGGTCAATCACAAGAAGCCAGAAGCAATAGTTAGTCACCACATAAATCTAATTAAGATGCTTAAAGAAAATTGCTGGCATGACTAGAAGTAAGAAAATTAGAAATGAGACTGTAAAAGAAAGAATTAACATAGAATCAGTCTTGAACAGCATCATCTACATAGATGGTTTTGTGTGCAGTAGTTGGGGGTTTTGTAGCATATCAACATAGCAGAGAAGTTGACAATAGTGAAGGCTACCATGGGAGCAAAAGCTATAACTTTGTAACTCTCTCACACTCATAACGGTAGAGAGAAAGTGAAGAAAAATGAATATTTGAAAGAAATGTTGAAAAAGATTATAGATTTGTCAAAGATGTTGTTCTCATAATTATAGTTCCATTTACAAATAGTTAAATTGGCTTGACAAAGAGTTAACGTGAATGGATATTCCTGACTTTACCAATGATTGAATGAAACTTTGCTCAGATTTATATTTATTTCTTAATTTATATAAATTGTTCTCAGATTGTTATGCTATTTCCTTAACCATGTTCATGATTTTGTTTGTTTCATTTATTGCTGAAGATAAGTAGAATTTGAAGTTGAAATAGAATGAAGATTTTATAAGGAATCGTAAACATTTCCAGAATTATAGATAACAGTCTTCTTTCTTCTTCTTTTCTTCCTCATATGCCTTTCAGCGTCGAAAGTAGTAAAAAAGTGCCCCAGTCACGCCAGCTGGCGTATAGGGAATATGGTGTTAGTGACTTTAAATTTTACAGACCTTCAGCACATGATTTTTGGGGTAATGTTGTCAGTATTACGTTCGTACCGCTTTACTTTCCCAGAAAAACAAAATCCGGTACCCATTAAAGGCTGGGTGAACCCGGAGGCGAGATTTGATAAAATATCTTTAAAAGAATTGAGAACTGCTAGAACAAAAATTCAGATAAGAGAGGGTGTATCTTGGTCTACGCCCTATGGGCCGACTGCGGCTCGAAAGGTCAATAGATAGATAGAACCCGGAAGCCGTCGGTTGGGATCGAACCCTACATTTATTGAGGACTTGTGTTTTTAAAACTCTGCCTTGTCATGTGGCCAAACCATTTTACCTGTTGTTTCTTTATATATTGAGGTTGGGGGGGGGGGGTTGTTATTCTTAGCTTTTTAATCTCAGTTCTTCATTTCTGATCTTGTCTCTTAGACTATTTTCTGTCATTCGTCTAACACACCTCATCTCAGTGGAGGTTATTTTTCTTATCGTTTTTGCATCTACGGTTCAGGAATGGCATTGGTAGCACAACGTTGGGATGAAGATTGTATTGTAGAGTGCCTGCTTTGCCTCTAGAGTTGTTTCCGTGTTGGACAATAGTGGTGATAGCTGTCCAATGAGATATAAGTTGAAGCCTCAATAAAATGAAGTAAATGATTGACGTATGGTCCACGTTTCATTTCATTATTGTTCATTGTGCACTGAAAAGTCTTGTAACTACCAATACTTTATTCATAGACATTGTTATCAATGGACCTTAGAGTAGGCTCACGTGGGCGTGGTCACGGAAGAAAGTGACACAGTTTGTGTGGGGAAACTACAAATTTATCTTCAGTGTTGGAAGATTTTTTTGAAGGGTAAAATAAAATTAAATATTATCAATGTATGAAGGTCTTTTTTTATTTAAAGTGAATATTGGTTAAAGATTGTGTTATGATGTCAGTACCACCAATAAATAAATGTTTGTGTCCGCACCATAGGCTAAGATTCAAAGAAAAGAGAGATTGTGTGGTCTCGTGATTAGCGCAATGCCTTAGCGATAAAGTGAACATGGGTTTAGTTTCGGTTCGACAATGAACAACTAAAAAGAGTAATCTATCTATTGACCTTTCGAGCCGTAGCCGGCCCATGCCAAGATACACCTTCTCCTATCTGATTTTTTGTTCTAGCAGTTTTCATTGAGGGAGCCGAATCCTGCTGCTCTTGCCTCTCTCATCAATGTTCTTCTCGGTGTCTCCCTGGGTCTTCCTCTTTTTACCTTACCTGTTGTTTCCCATATGAGTGAGTAATATGGACATTAATAAGTGAAAGCAAAAAAAAAAAAAAAACATGTGAGCTTCTAGAGAAAACGGTCTTATTTTGGTAATGTTTAGATATGGCATTTGGCGTCTTGGCAGACAATTGGTAGCAAGCAATCATGATTTTGTCAGTAGTTTAGCTATATATTAGTGTCTTACGTTGAATGCTAAGAAACCTCTCTCGTGACTGAATTTGCCAATACTGGATAGACAGATCCGACCGCAGAATGAGCTATTGCATTTGTGGAGCCTGGCCCCAACTCCTTTCTCCTGCACCGTTTGTCTTCTGATTCTGACTACTGGCCATGAAGTGAGAATGAACATCGGGGATATATTGCGATAAGGGAAAATTTTAGGGAAAAAGAGGCAGAGGGAAACGGAGAAAATTTACCAGAGAGTTTAAGAAAATTGATAGGAAGTCAACGGCAGTGGAGATAAAAAGTTGTGGAGAGACATGATCACTGACACCAGCAGGTAAGATGTTTTTTAGTTTACCCAGCTGAAAGAGATATGGCTCGTGGCTCTCCTCAACTCCAAATGACGTGACCATCTCTCATTGGTCAGAGAATAACAGTTATGTTTTTATAGTATCTTGTCTAGGACAACAATTTACTGTACTCCAGTACGGTGACTTTTAATAAATGTAATCTTAACGTGTTTTATCGCTTTCTTCTTTTTATTTACCTATTTGGACAACATTGCTACATGGTCATATTTAAGAAACAACAGATCAAATAGTTTACATATGTAACTTGTTCACCAATATCCCCCAATGAGCTTTAACTCTTTCCGTACATAAGCTTTTTATCAACGCAATGGAAGAGATTTCAGAGACAAAATTTTCATGGTTTTAAGAATCTATCTACATATTTATTTTTATCTAACACATAACATATTATATATGAATTTTTAGATAATTAAACAAGGAATTGTTTTTACACCAATACCAGGATGATACAAGACGTAAAAAGAATATGGTTTGATGACGGTTCACAATAATCAAATTGAGAGTGAAGCACAGTGTGTCGACATGTAAAGCAAAAAGAGTTAATACTCAGAAGTAACTTGAAAGTGGAGAAGATAAACCTAAATATAGTATCTGCCTGTCTATCTATTTATCTTGTCTGTCTATCATATATTATCTATCTATTGTCCTCTCGAGGAAGACACATCAGGCAAAAATTCTAGACTCTGCTATTAACTGTCTGATTTTGCACACGATCCATATTGTATCTCTCCAAACGTCCCTGTTCTGAACGAACCTCTCAACTCGGTAAGAGAGATTATGCCTGCTGTTGTTGCCTCTCACCTCAATGATCTTTTTAGTTAGCGGTATATAGGTCGAAACATCAGTAGTCGTATTGCCCTAATATGTAAAGCTATCACCATACACCGTGTCCAACTCGTTCCCTGCATGCAGCTTTACCGCAGCACTACATTTATGTCTCTGTTTCCTCCTCAGTGTTTCTCTAGGTTGGCCTCTATTTCTTTTACTCTCTAACTCCGATCTGAGGCTTGCTTTCAGATTCTCTTGTCTCTTCTCATCACATTGCCAACATATGAACAACTTAGTCTCATGATTGTATATATTTTAATGCTTTGTCATTTCACTTTGTTTTTTTGGAGGCGAAGGCGCGCCTCACAGCACCAGAGCTGGAAGTTGTCAGCGACCAACAGCTCATGGCTTGCACCAGGACCGGTGAACCAGAACCACCCAGACCCTGCTCCACCTCTCCGTGGTGCCTCTAGTAACAGCCTAACCTGTCTAGTCTGGGCAAGTGAGTAGGGATCGAATAGAGAAGACAACCCGGTACTCAAAAATAACATGCTGAAGTCGGATGTGTTGGGCCGAAAGGCGTAAATATCACAGTTATACTGCAAACCACAACACAACGCAGACACACCCACATAATGCCCTTTTAAGGGCGGATGATGAAGAGGAATTTTATAGTCTACTAGAATATTCTAGAATACTTTAGTCATCGGGCGAACGCAAGCAAGCGAATGCAGGATAAAGCTGCAAAACTATTAATTAATGACATGACACTTTATGGCAAAGATCATGGGACATGGAGAATATAGATTTTCAGCCTTTTGTGCTGTCTTCGGCTCGAAAGGACAATAGATTGATTGGTAGGTAGATAGACAGAAAGAAAGACAAAATCATAGATAGATGGATTGATATACAGATTAGAGATAAGATATACAGGGGTGAGTGGGTAAGTAAATTGATGGATTGGTGGGTGGGTCGGTGGATAAATAAAAAGGTGAGCAGATAGATAAATAGATTTAATGGTATTTTCAAAATATCAATTTCAGAATATTATTAACAAAAGCTTCAAGAATCATGTTTACAAATCCTTTGCCTAAGAACTATTTAATCACTGCAATACCGCCGGAAAGTCTTGCACCTTTTGATCATATTTAATATTTTTCTCTCAGCAGAAAGGTAAACAAAAATATTATATAAGTAATCTCCAGGTAAGTCTTAGGTAAACCATGGTTAACATTTTTCTGAAGGCACGTTTCGTTTCACCAGTGTACAACGATCCGAAATTGATAGCCATTGTCTCATCAATGATCCGGACAAAAACCTGCGGATGAAGATTGAACAAACATCATGCTTTTGTTTATGTTTCTGCGTGTCAGTGCAACGATACTGTTTCTGCATGTCAATGTAATGATACTATTTCTACGTGTCAATGCAACGATACTTTTTTTCTATGTGCCAATGCAACGATACTGTTTCTGCGTGGCAAAACAATACTATTTCTGCGTGTCAATGCAACGATGCTGTTTCTGCGTGTCAATGCAACGATACTGTTTCTGCGTGTCAATGCAACGATATTGTTTCTGCGTATTAGTGCAACGATACTGTTTCCGCGTGTCAATGCAACGATATTATTTCCGCGTGTCAATGCAACGATATTATTTCCGCGTGTCAATGCAACGATATTATTTCTGCGTGTCAATGCAACGATGCTGTTTCTGCGTGTCAATGCAACGATACTGTTTCCGCGTGTCAATGCAACGATACTGTTTCCGCGTGTCAATGCAACGATATTGTTTCCGCGTGTCAATGCAACGATATTATTTCCGCGTGTCAATGCAACGATATTATTTCCGCGTGTCAATGCAACGATATTATTTCCGCGTGTCAATGCAACGATATTATTTCCGCGTGTCAATGCAACGATATTATTTCTGCGTGTCAATGCAACGATGCTGTTTCTGCGTGTCAATGCAACGATACTGTTTCTGCGTATTAGTACAACGATACTGTTTCCGCGTGTCAATGCAACGATATTATTTCTGCGTGTCAATGCAACGATGCTGTTTCTGCGTGTCAATGCAACGATACTGTTTCCGCGTGTCAATGCAACGATACTGTTTCTGCGTGTCAATGCAACGATACTGTTTCCGCGTGTCAATGCAACGATACTGTTTCCGCGTGTCAATGCAACGATATTATTTCTGCGTGTCAATGCAACGATGCTGTTTCTGCGTGTCAATGCAACGATACTGTTTCTGCGTGTCAATGCAACGATACTGTTTCTGCGTGTCAATGCAACGATATTATTTCTGCGTGTCAATGCAACGATACTATTTCTGCATGTCAATGCATCGATACTGTTTCTGCGTGTCAGTGCAACGGTACTGTTTCTGCTTGTCAATGCAACTATATTATTTCTGCATGTCAACGCAACGATATTTTTATTTCCGGTCCTTTACCCTTGCAGTACTAATGTTTCCAAGAATTTAGCGTGTTTACTGTGTTTTGTTTTAACCGCGCTGAAGAATGTTTCAGTCGAAACCATTGTTTGCGCAGTCTTGTCTTAACTACACAGTTTAAACATCCAGTTTTTAGTTATTTGCTTGTCTATGTTGTGTGTTTTTGTTCAAGCTGTTTATTACCTTGTATCATTTTGTTACAAATACAAGCTAAAAGAGGAAGACCAAGACTAACATGGACGAGTAACATCAAAAGATGGACAAGTCAGCCTATGACAACCTGCACTATCAAATCAAGAAACAGAGCGGAATGGCGCTCTATGGTAGCCAACCTTTGATGCGGAGACAGCACTCGATGATTATGATGATGCTTTTATTCCTTTCAGGGACGTTAAACAATCCTGTATTATTTAAAATTGTATAGCTATGGAACACTAATATAAAAATAAAATTAAACATGTAAATAGTAAAACCTGTGAAAATATTGTTTTATATATATATATATATATTATTGAGATTCCATGTACGGTACACAAGGAGTTCTTGCTTTCTTTCAAGTTATTTTTTTTTTTTTTTAAAAAAGTAAAGTACCCCCGTCACACCAAGTGGCGTATAGGGAATATGGTGTTAGTGACCATAAATTTTACAGACCTTCGGCACATGATTTTTGGGGTAATGTGGCCTGTATTACGCCCGTGCCGCCTTACTTTCCCAGAAAAAATCCGGTACCTTTTAAAGGCTGGATGAACCCGGAAGCCGTCGGTTGGGATCGAACCCGGAAGCTTTGTAGTCCAGTTCACTAGCCACTGAGCTTTCGCGGCTCCCCTTTCTAGTTATTACACGGGTCTAAATTCACAATAACCAGTACAATGTAAGATAAGTGCAGTATAAGATACAAAGCATTGATGAACAGTGGGAAATGCTAAAAGAATCAATGCAACAAACATCAAGAGTTCATACTACCAGAGAGGACAAATTCAAGAAAGAAATGGATGACAGATAACATTTTACAGCTAATGGATACAAGAAGAAAGAATTAAGGATAACAAAGATGAGTTTAAGAGATTAAATAAATTGTAATAAAATGCAATGAAGCAAAAGAAGCATGACTAAAACATGTACAAAGAGATTGAAACGCTACAGAAAGGAGATGCTAATGCTATATACAAACAAAGTGAAGAATTAACGGGAAGAAAAACGCAATCAAAAACTGTATGTTTAAGATAAAATGAAGGAGAACTGTTGATTGAACAAGAAAGCATAAGGGGCGAGTGAATTCAGCCCTCTATAACTCCTATATCTGATAACATCACACAACTTGGTGGGTTTTCCGATTTTATTTTCTACGCGCCGGCCTTTAGAAATCCATAGATGGCTATGTCTGATAGATAGAGTACAACAAATCATATAACCACAAACGCATTTAATGACGTAGTACACATACTTCTATATAAAATTTTTTCATCCCCCTGAGACTGCGATGGAACTCCTCTAAGTCCTGCAGGTATTCAAAGAGGCGAGCCTCCTTGTCTAGAAAGTGAATGATCGTGCTCAGCGCGCTGACTATCTCCCTGATGTGATGCGCAAATAGTGCGTTTTCCTTCCATTGCTGGGAGGAGATGAATGCGTCAGTTTCCGCCACGTAAAGCAATTTGCTTTTATCGGGAAACGACACGAAAAGCCTGGGAAATTCATACTAAAATTAGACTACTAAAAAATGAAACGTAAAACAAACAAACAAACAAACTATTTTTTAAAAAATTAATAATATCATCATGTTCCATACCAGTTGGCGTAAACGATCGTGTCGTTGCACAATTTCTAACTACGGTGCATCGTAACAATTCTGTCCCTAACACCGACGAGGAAGATGCAGTCATCTACTCAGACGGATCCTTAATATGACACCAAAGGGGTGCATGGGCATTTACAGCACGCTCGGCAGCTATAATAGTCAAAGAAGACAGCGGTGCGTACGTTATGACCAAGAGTAGCATGACGATGGAAGTGATAGCAATGACCAGGGCATTCATCTGGTTGGAGTCACAAAACTACACCCACGTCTGCATACTAAGCTATTCGACGAGCATGATTAAAAAAAAAAGTGGAGGCGGGCTCTGTACGCATGCAATGGGTAGAGTCATTGCAGAAGTCAAAAATACGTAGAGTCATTGCAGAAGTCAAAATACGTAGAGTCATTGCAGAAGTCAAAAATACGTAGAGTCATTGCAGAAGTCAAAAATTTGTAGAGTCATTGCAGAAGTCAAAAATACGTAGAGTCATTGCAGAAGTCAAAAATATGTAGAGTCATTGCAGAAGTCAAAAATACGTAGAGTCATTGCAGAAGTCAAAAATATGTAGAGTCATTGCAGAAGTCAAAAATACGTAGAGTCATTGCAGAAGTCAAAAATACGTAGAGTCATTGCAGAAGTCAAAAATACGTAGAGTCATTGCAGAAGTCAAAAATACGTAGAGTCATTGCAGAAGTCAAAAATATGCAGAGTCATTGCAGAAGTCAAAAATACGTAGAGTCATTGCAGAAGTCAAAAATACGTAGAGTCATCTTTGCCTACGTACTGGACATGCGGGAGTATGGAGAAATGAACTGTCACCGAAGACGGTCAACCAATGGATCGGGAGGATGTCTTCAATGCACTCCGAGATTCGGGAAAGGCACAGGAGCACAGGACTTCGACAAACATGGTCCACGTTACTCCTTCGGATGAAAGTGATTGGAATTAAGATGGGCACAGTCAGAAACAAGACAATTAGTTGGCGTATAAGAGGACGTATCAGCCAACACAGAACTGGAGTCGTCAGACATGTTCAAGGTGCAATAATAATGAACCGCAAATAACTCAATTCTGTTGCTGACCGTTTTCCGTGCCGTGACACCAATCTATGTAGTATCTTATCTCTTTCCGCGATCTCTCTTTCCCTGTATTTTGCCACTTGTTGCCAAGTATTCCAACTTTCCTTTTCACAAGATGTGAGGTGCCCGAAAAATGTCGATTGTTTCTTTTTGATGTTCTTGTGAGCCCCCTTTTCCAATGTGTGTTGGCCCCTTTGATAATTTCATTGTATGTCTTTTTAACTGTCCAAGGAATTCACAACATTATTCTGAGAAATTCTCATCTCTGTGGCCTCTAATCGTCTGCTCATATACAGTACATTATTTTTTTTTCAATAGGCCAGAATTGGTTCTATATAGCACCGATGAACTCTCATTCTCACTTCTATTGGCATAGACTTGTTGCACAAGAACTTTTTCCATTTTCTGAAATGTTATTTTGGACCGAGCTATATCATATAGTTACTGCTACAACTATATATGATATATTATATTATATAGTTGGGAGCCGCGATAGCTCAGTGGTTAGTGAACTGGACTACAAAGGACAAGAGGTAGAGTTCGATCCCAACCGACGGCTTCCGGGTTCACCCAGCCTTAAATGGGTACCGGATTTTTTCTGGAAAAGTAAAGCAGCACGGGCGTAATACCGACCACATTACCCCAAAAAAATCATGTGCTGAAGGTCTGTAAAATGTATGGTCACTAACACCATATTCCCTATACGCCACTTGGCGTGACGGGGGCTCTTTACTTTTTTAAAAATATCATACAGTTACTGCTATAACTATATATAATATACTATATCATATAGTTACTGCTATAACTATATATAATATACTATATCATATAGATTAAAACCAAATTAAAGCATTTGTTAATTAACGGATCTACTGAGGGAGGATAAAGTCGGATTCACTTTCAAGATTGAACGGATTTTTAATTCACCCAACCTGTTCTTTTCTGTTGTTCACCCTATGTCTATTAAAGAAATCGATTGTCCTTTTCGTCACCGGTTGTTAGAATGACGTTATTTTAACGTAGAGGCGTTAGAGGCTTGCAGTGGAACTGTGATATGTGTGCCTTTCGGCTCAATACATCCGACTTCTGCACGACATTTTTGAATACCAGGTTACCATCCCTACTCGCTTGACCAGACCAGACTAGACTAGTTAGTTTTTTTTTTTTCTAGAGGCACCACGAAGAGGTGGATTAGGGTCTGGATGGCTCAGATTCACCGATCCTAGTGCAAACATCAACTATGAGACGTTGACAACTTCCAGCTCTGTTGCTGTCAGGTGCCTTGCCGGCTACCCAATCTTGAATAAAGATCACACAGGTCCATTGTGAAATAAAAATGATACAGGTGTAGTTATTACCATATTGCCCAAACCAACGTCACGAATATAGATGAACAATAGCCATTAACATGTTTCATTACAGTAAATGCGCAACAGGCGACTAAGGAAGTTTGTATTCGTCGTCTGTGTAGCCGAGTAGGTAGTACACGGAGCGAGCTTGTCAACAGAATTTACCAATGCATTTTGGGAAATATGACAAATGGTGAAGCGAATATATGGAATTCCTGACTGCAATGAAAATGGTTCTGTGATAGAATCGAATAGAAACACAGTCTTTTTTTTTCCTCGTCATAGGTATGACCTTTTCGTTCACGATCATTTGCAGTCTTGAACATACAACCTGTCTTTGGAGAATTTCTGGAATATTTTGATCAAACAAAATAGAAAATTAAGAGCTGCCTGTTGTGTTCTCAAAGTGTAATTTTAGTTTTAATCCCCTAAAAATGTTGTTACATGGTTATTGGTTATAATTAGGCGAAGGCCCCGGTTTCACTGCAAACGAATTAAAATCCATAATTGTTCAACCGCTCGTGCCAGTAGAATCATCCGAATTAAAATCCATCTCATTGAAAGTTCCAAACAAAGAAAGGCAGCTGCAGTACCCATCATAGCAGCTACAGGACACGCAAAAACACATAAAGTGTAACCGCACCGAAAGTGAACAGAGCCAAACTGTCCTTCGTCATACAATATCATCACTCATCGTAAGAAATCGGAATATCGAAACACGATGCGGATGAAAAACACAGCTGACGCTGTGCACAGAGCACTAAACTCAGTAGCTGCGGGAGCAAGCCAGACTTGTAATATGAGGAAAGTGAAGAAGGAACAATATCCAGACTGAGCCTCAATGGTTCATAACGCCTACTCTCCATAATGACCGGAAGTCCCATGTTGTTATATTTATGAATGAAGATGCCCTGAAAAAACTACATTCCACTCATCATTGAGATTTATATTTTGTAGAGTTTCTCACAGGCACCGCACAAAAATATCATTATTCTAGCTTCGTAAATTGATGTGCCATTGATACTTTAGTTGAATAATTGTTATGTTAACTCTTTCCGTACGTTTCGCCGCACAGTGCGTCACTCTCAATTTGATGGTGTAAACCGTCATCAAACCATATTCTTGTTACATGTCTTGTATCATCTTGCTATTGGTGAAATCTAATTCCTTGTTCAATTATCTAAAAATTTCATATATAATATGTTATGTGTTAGATGAATATAAATATGTAGATTGATTCTTAAAACCATGAAGATGTTCGTCTCTGAAATATATTCCATTGCATTGATGAAAAGCGTCCATACGGAAAGAGTTAAGAAATATTTCAAAATTTTATAAATTTGACCTGCACAGGTGTAAAATAACCATACTTTAAACTCAAATATTGCCCAAATGTAAGTTGTAGCGTCGCCTATGATCAGTTTTAATACACGAAAGCAAATTTATACTCTAGTCGTGTTTAAGGACTGAAAAAAATTAGCATGGCTACTAAAATATCATCAACAGACAGCTGTGCGTATAAGAGGTGTATGCTACAGGAGATTCTTATTACGTCTTCTCCAAGATCGACTTCTGCTGTAAGTAAAGTACCCCCGTCACGCCAAGTGGCGTATAGGGAAATATTGTGTTAGTGACCCTATATTTTACAGACCTTCAGCACATGATTTTTGGGGTAATGTGGTCGGTATTACGCCCGTGCTGCTTTACTTTCCCAGAAAAAAATCCGGTACCCATTTTAAGGCTGGGTGAACCCGGAAGCCGTCGGTTGGGATCGAACCCTACCCCGTGTCCTTTGTAGTCCAGTTCACTAACCACTGAGCTGTCGCGGCTCCCTGACTTCTGCTGTGCATTTTGCTAATTCAAACGTTTATCCAGCGTGGGTTACGGACAAGACGAGCAAGGTTGACTCTCATCGTTCGACAGTTTGTCATGCAGTTACATCATCGACCGTAGCGGGGAAGCACCGGGCATTGTCAGCTCAAACAATAAAGTCCCCAATAATATGAAGGCCACACAACTAGGCGCTAATCTGCACAGTGACTTCCGAATTCCCACGCAAGTCAGACACCGGGTGGGTGCAAGGAGTCCCCGAGCCGACGGGTCTATCTGTAGCCACTTCATTTCGACTGGAAAGCAGAGCAACCTGCTAGGGCAAGACAGGTAAGTTTAACTATTTTCGAGCGTATTAAGTGTAGTTATCATGTTCCGGGTATACAGCATTAGAGGCAATGCAGCAGGAGGTCGACGCCTGGGAGTTATGACCCAGGCGGGCCCACCTTCCCTTGATGAAGGCTAAAGGGCAGACAATGAGACAACTAGTAACTAGGCTATGTTTCCGGTGTCATGGCGGCTTCGTGTAGTCGTTTTTTTTTTTATAATTCAGCAATTGCTGATATATTTAAATGATTTACACGACAGTCTAGTTGTGAAATTATGTGTTGCTATTCCCCGTTTGGTGTATGTTTTACTTCTGACGTGTGGATGAACTGTGATTACCGATATTTAAGTGGAATATGATTTATTCTTCTTTGTGTCGCGTGTTCGCGGTTCTATAGGCAAGCACATGGTTCGACAAAAATGTCGCCGGCAAACCGGGTATGTTCAACCCGAATGTGAAAAGTCTGTGGATGGGGCGGAAGAATAAGAAATGATCAACGGCCCAGAACGCGTAAAAAGCAAAGTGTGTGGTACAAATGAGGCATATTCAGAACACGGGAGGCGAAAATGGCAGACCACCGTGAAAGAGATTGGAGCCTCATGACGTACTAGTCCAGAGGAAGCAATGGAGAGGAATTCGAACTTATGTCGGAGGAAAGATCTTAAATTAAGTACTTGGAATGTTAGGATTAAATATCAAGAAGGAAAATTGGAAAATATGATTCATGAAGCAGAACGAATAAATATAGATATTTTAGGCATATCAGAGACAAGATGGAAAGAATGTGGGTACATAGAGGACGAAAAATATACATTTATATACTCAGGAAACACAACAGAACATCAAAGGGGGGTAGGAATACTGATAAAAATAGAGCTACAAAAATATAAAAGTAACCACTGGACATACAATGATAGGATTATACTAGTCAAGTTGAAAGCAAAACCATTCGACATAGCAATAATACAGACATATGCACCTACTCAAGACTACACAGATGAACAAATAGAGGCATACTATGAAGACCTAAATAAAGTTATGAAGCAAGTGAAATCTTCAGACATCTTGATTGTAATGGGTGAAATGAATGCTAAAGTAGGAAAAGGTAGATATAAGACCATTATAGGAAATCGTGGTTTAGGAAAAAGAAATGACAGAGGAGAAAGATTAATACAATTCTGTGAAGAAAACAGGCTGATAATATGCAACACCTACTTTGAGCAAGAGAAAAGGAAACTATACACATGGAAAAGCCCTGGAGATAAGAAGAGGAATCAAATAGATTATATAATGATAAAATAAAGGTTCCGTAACAGCGTAGAGAAAGCCAAAACCTACACAGGAGCAGATATTAATTCAGATCACAATCCTGTAATGATTAAAATGAAAATCAAACTAAAGAGAAACAAGCAAAAGTCTAATTCATCAACAAATCCACTAGTTATAACAGCTTTAAATCAAAAAGATATTAAAGATACCTATACAATACAAGTAAAGAACACATTCCAGAAGCTGCTAGAAGAAGGAATTGAACAATACAGAAGAGAAAATCCTGATGAAAAAGTAACAACCAAATGGCAATGCATAAAGAAAAGCATACAAGAAACCTGCGACACCTTACCCAAAAGAGAAAAGAACAAAAAACAAAAATGGATAGCTAACACCATCTTAGAAAAAATGGAAGAAAAGAGACAAGCGAAGAACACTGCCCAATACAATAAATAGATGAGATACGCAAAATGTGCAAAAAGGCAAAGGAAGACTGGCTCAGCCAAAAATGTATAGAAATAGAAACTATGGAAAGCAAACAAGACTTAAGAGGAATGCACACCGAAATAAAGAGAATGACTGATAAAAATAAAAAAGCCACAGAAGGTGGATGCATTGCAGACAAAAAAGGAAAAATGCTAACAGACAATAAGGATATTATAGATATATGGCAGGAATATAAAACAGAAGTATTTCAGGATCAAAGGGACTAGAAACCAGTTATAAAATGTACATCAGGCTATAAAATCTTAAAATCTGAGGTGGAAAAAGCTATAAAAACATTGAAAAATGGAAAAGCAACAGGACCTGACAGCATGCAGTTAGAGATGATACAGGCACTAGAAGATTTTGCAATGAAGTGATTACAGACATATGCAACGACATATACCACACAGGATACAAACCAAATGAACTAAAAACATCAACTTTCATTGCATTGCCTAAAAAGAATGGTGCAGTTGAATGCAGTGACTTTAGAACAATAAGCCTAATGAGCCATGTTACAAAAATCTTGCTAAAAGTTATACAAGGATTCAGAATAAAATCAACACTGATTTAGATGAGCAGCAATTTGGATTTAGGAAAAATAGCGGGACAAAAGAAGCCATATTCTGCATGAGAACATTAATCAAAAAGTACACAGAAGCAAACAAACCAATATATGCCTGCTTCATAGACTACACCAAAGCTTTTGATAGAGTAACCACAAACAACTTATAGACTGCCTAAAAGAGATACATCTAGATGACATGGACATACGACTAATATGTAATCTATACTGGGAGCAAACAGCAATAATAAAATATAACAAAGAGAACTCTACACCCATTATTATCAAAATAGGAGTAAGACAGGGATGCATCCTATCACCAAGCTTGTTCAATCTATACACTGAGCAAATCTTTAAAAACATCATAGAGATGCCAGGCCTACAAATTAATGGAAAGATAATCAATAACCTAAGATATGCTGATGATACTGTACTACTAGCAGAAAATCCTAAAGATCTACAACAATTACTTAATGAAATAAACATGACAAGCAAAAAATATAGACTAGATATGAATATCAAAAAGACTAAAACTATGATCATAAACAAAGAAAATACTCAAAACCCACAAGTGGATATCAAAATTGAAGGAATAGACCTGGAGACAGTTCAGAACTACAACTACCTTGAACATACTATAACCAGTGATGGAAAATGTACAACTGAAATAAACAAAAGAATAGGAATGGCAAAAAGTAATTTTAATGTCATGAAAAACATACTAACATCAAAACAAATAACACCAGGGCTAAAACTAAGAATAGCAAAATGTTACATCTTCTCAGTATTCCTATATGGTGCAGAAACATGGCCATTAGACAAGAAAACAGAACAGAGAATTGAAGCCTTTGAAATGTGGATATATAGAAGAATAGGTAGAATTGGATGGAAGGAAAAGAAAACAAACGATGAAGTCTTAAAACAACTAAAAATGAAAAGAAAACTACTAAGCACAATTCAAACAAGACAAATGCGATTTTTGGGCCATGTTAAAAGACACAACAGCCTACTAAAAGTAATCCTGGAGGGGAAAATACAAGGTAAAAGAGGCAGAGGCAGACCAAGACTAACATGGACGAGTAACATCAAAAGCTGGACAAACCAGCCTATGACAACCTGCACCATCAAAGCAGGAGACAGAGCAGAATGGCGCTCCATGATAGCCAACCTTCGTTGCGGAGACGGCACTCGATGATGATGATGAACGCGCAGAGACATTTGCTCGACGGGAGGTCTTCTTCTATTAATCAGATTGCCTCCTGCTGCGAAGCTCTGTACAAAGAGTTTCATTCTACTGCAGGCTGTTTCTGTGGGTCATGTTTGGGTGCACACAGTGATAGGTAGACAGCGGAAATGGATAGACTATGTTCTTAGAAAGTACTGAGAAACGATCACATGAGCTGACTCCAAAAGGAAATCAAAAGAGAAAACTGTGATTACGAAATATGGTAGAGGACAGTGGAAAGATAGAGGATCATATTTTATTATTTATTTGCTAGTCAGTAAAATACGACCAACCGTGTAGTCCAGTGACTGAAGAAGAAAGAAATTACAGTGAAATCAAATCATTGCAATCAAAATACATTGAGGCAAGAAGAATACAGCTCTGTTTAAAATGTGTTTGTTTGATTTGTTCAGCTACAGTTCTACTGTCCTTACCAGATTGTCTTTGCTTTATTTTTGTCCGGTAAAATGACAATGGCTTTCTTTCAGCTTTCACTGGGACTAGTCAAGCAAATTCTATGATCCGGATACACCATCCGGCTTCGAGATGATGACCTCTATGGTTGTTTTGTTCATTATAGAAACGTACTAGTCTATATTTTGTTTAAGCCAAGGACAACCAGTGAATATTTTAAGAGAATGGAGCTATCGTTTTGCAAGCTCACATGTGCTGTAACTGGTACGGACTAAGACGAGATGTATTCATGCTGCTGTTGAAAATTGTTCCACAAGAATTTTAGCTTCTCTCGCAAGAAAAACTGAATGATGGCTGATGGGTTGACCTTCTGTAGTCTGTTTTAGCTACATCCTGTTTGATAACGATAGGCTAAATTTACTCAGCTTTCCCATATGGTGCAGAAGCGTGGAAAATAAGAAATTAGTGCAGAAAATTGAAGTCTTTAAAATATCTATCTATCTATTGTCCTTTCGAGCCGAAGACGGCACATAAGGCAGAACTATAATCTCAAAAACAGAAACCTTGCGTGCCACAATGGCACGTATTGCGGAGATCACTGCTTCTAAAATATATGGTTCTGTTTCCATAACAACACTTTTTACAATGACAGCTTATCAAGCAATCGATCAACCTCCTTAGTCGCCTCTTACGACTTGCCTGGAAGGTCACAGTGTCACTATTCTTTACTTCCCTCATAATGAAGCCCCGGCAACACACGAGCTCTTTAAAATATGGATTTATATAAATATGAGAAGAATTGGGAGAACGGCAAAGAAAACAAAAAAATGAAGTTCTAAATCAGTCGAAAATGGAAAAAAAGAATGATTTAACACAATTCGGAAAAAGACAAGTGAAATATTTGGGACATGTAAAGAGACACAGTAAAAGTAAAGAGCCCCGTCACGCCAAGTGGTGTATAGGGAATATGGTGTTAGTGACCATAATTGTTATAGACCTTCAGCACATGATTTTTGTGGTAATATGGTTGGTATTACGCCTGCGCTGCTTTACTTTCCCAGAAAATAATCCGGTACCCATTTACGGCTGTGTGAACCCGGAAGTCGTCGGTTGGGATCGAACCCGACCTCTTGTCCTTTGTATTCCAGTTCACTAACCACTGAGCTATCACGGCTACCTAAGAGAGACAGTACCCTACCAAAAGTCATACTACGTAGGAAGGTCAAAAAGTAATGCACACCATTTTTTTTCTCGGAAACTATTCGGGCAAAATGTGTGAAATTTTCACAGATTGTAGCTGAACATCCCCTTTACACTACCTATTTTTCAACATAATCTCCGTCCAAGAGTATTGCCTTACGCCAACGCGAAACTAGGTCATGAATGCCTCGTTTGTACCAAGTTTTGTCCTGCTCGCGTAGCCATTTTTTAACTGCACGGATCACACCCTCATCATTGTCAAAGTGTGTCCCACGCAGGAATTTTTTGAGTGGTCCAAACAGATGGAAATCTGAGGGAGCCAGATCAGGGCTGTAAGGAGGATGGGGCAGTACAGTCCAACCAAATTTGTTGATTGCTTCCCGTGTTACCAGACTTGTGTGAGGGCGTGCATTGTCATGTTGAAGCAACAAATCTGCAGATGGCTTATTAGGCCGAACTCTGTGGAACCGATTTTTGAGTTTTGTCAGTGTATTGATGTAAGCTGTCGAGTTGATTGTCTCACCTCTTGTCATTACATCAACAAGAATCACACCATCAATGTCCCAGAAGACAGTGATCATCACCTTTCCGGCTGATGGAGATGTTTTGAATTTTTTTCTTTTTGGTGACTGCGGATGATGCCATTCCATTGACTGCATTTTTGTTTCAGGCTCATAATAATGTGCCCACGTTTCGTCACCGGTAACAATTTTTGACAAAAACATTTCTCCTTCAACACCGAAACGCTCCAACAATTCAGAACAGAATGTTTTCCTTTGAACTCTGTGATCATTTGTTAGGCACCGAGGAACCCATCGAGCGCAAATCTTTGAATATCCGAGAGTTTTAAAAATTGCGATTGCACTTCCCTTGCTGACTGTAAGCTGCAATGCCAATTGCTGACTAGTGATACGCCTATCCTTACGAATAATGGCATCAGCCCGGTTTAACATGTCTGTGCTGGTAGCCGAGGCAACACGTCCAGAACGCGGTAAATCATGCAGCTCCACTCGTACACTTTCTGCAGCTTTAATTCTTTGAACCCAGCGACTAACTGTGCTCCTATCGACTGCAGAACATTTGTACACTGCACACAGTCGTTTATGAATGTTTGCCACAGTTTCTTTTTCCGCAACCAGAAATTCTATGACAATTCGCTGTTTGTAACGGACATTGTTGACAAGCTCCATTTTAACGGTTCATAGATTGCGTAATATTTATCAGAATGCTGTGCAATTTGGTGCACATAATTGGAACATGTCATATTCCAAGTGTGCAAAATTTCATATTCCTATCTTTATTATTAGCCGAGAAAAAAATTGGTGTGCATTACTTTTTGACCTCCCGTATAGAATGGAAGGGCAAGGTAGACGAGACAGAGGTAGACCAAGACTAAAGTGGATAAACATCAAAAGATGGACAGGTAAACCTGTGACAACATGGACACAGCAAGATAAGAGATAAGACTAAAATGACGCTCCATTGTAGCCAATCTTCGACGTGGAGACAGCACCCAATGACGATGATCTTTGGTAACTAAACAATTATGAGTATACATGTACCGTTTTTTTTTTTTTTGTAATAAACAAATTGCCTTGCTATATGATGAAAACAAAAGAAGTGGAAGAGAAATTAAAGAAATAAAAAGATCTTACTTTTCGAACAGAGTGTAGGCAAAAGCCCTTATTGTTTTATCGCTAGTCAATAATTTCCATTTCCTCTTTACCAAAATAACTTCACTTTGCGAGATGGCGATGTCCTCAATTTTCTGTTGCCAGGTGCTAATACTCTCCCACGAGTAGTTGTGGTAGTTCTCACCGCGTCTTTGAAAGCAAGAGATGTTGCCCATATGTGGAACGGTGCAGTACTTCAGCTTCTTGGCAAAATTGACACGTTTATTTCTGCTTGTGGCAGTGCCTTTCAATAAATATTTTTAAAATAAGGAAAATAATGCAACAATTTGCGTGGGTGCAAAGAATTCAATTTACAAACACATTGGTAAAGGTCAGGTTTAGTGTTCCAAATTATTTCTGCTCGGAGTATCATCCCCTTTCACTTTATTCGGTCGCTCTCGAATCTGTCTTTAATCGACCACTGAGTTAGGTTTATGGCTTGGAATAGCCAAAAACTAACAGTGGACCTTGTTGCAAAGATAAAATTTAATGCACAAAAACTAGAAACGGTTGATAATTCAAGTATGTCCAGTCAGTGAGGGTAGATCATTCGTTTCGTAAAAATAATTTGCGACACCAAACTAGACCTTTAGTTAAACTTTACCATCAAAATATTAGCCGCGTTTAGGAATTTGTTCACTAACTGCTATCGATATTGCACGATTATTAAACCAGTTCTGCTGACGTGTACAAAGGGTAGGGGGGTAATATTTAACGGAGATGGAGAATAAATGCCGCATGTTCAGCGCAGTCGCCATGATAAGTTCGATCAGAACTTGCATTTCAAATCCGATTATAGTTTCATTACATTTTAGGGCTGTTTCTCTACCCCCCCCCCCCTTTTTTTTTCCCCCACGTAAATCGATTTCTTACGTCTTTCTCACATCCAAAAATTATTGGCTAATATTTTTTTTTTATTCGCACGAAATTGAATATGTTACACTATTCTTGTTCATGGCTAACAATGTTTAATTACTTGTTTAAAAATAATAATAAATTACATGTAATCTTTGTATTTTTACTCTATCCATTTTTACCAAATCAGACAGTGTTGAGATGGTAACACAACACACCCTGGTAGGCAGAAAGGATTTTTTCTATCGGGGGTGAAATACAAAACCTGAGTCTCACACGTCGTGGCGACTGCTTTGACCAAGCGGCCTTTATCCCTCTGGTTCTATCGTTAGCCCCCCCCCCTACATACACCAGCAATGGTACTATGTGTCGTTAAGATAGTTTTTTTTTATATTTTGTTATCACAGCGCCTTTCTTGACAGGTTCCAATCGGATTTGAAAGAGGATAGCATCAATTAATTAATGTGATAGTTAGAGTGGTAGTAGTAGGTAGAATGTCTAGTCTAATACATGTAGATCACGTGAAGTGCCAGTGGTATAACATAAAGTACCATAAATGGTTTACGGCAAGTCTTGAAAATCTTCAATTTTTTACTGCCAAAAACTGGGAAATCTTCCTTTATTTAGCTGGCAAAAAAGGGTGGGGTGGTGTAGCAGGGCGGAAGTTAAGCTAATAGATAACCTGGGTGTAAATATATACAACTGTGCGTGTACGGATGTATGTATTATATACACACATACGCTTTACAATAGCTTCGCATTATTTGTATGCAATCACATGCCCTTACCATCCCCACCCCAAAGCAATCGCAATGAAAAAGGTCTATGTTATTTTTATTTGCATTCAAAGATGGTGGGCTGAAGCCATTTGATTTTGAAGGTGATGGAGATGAGTCTTGCAGGGCAAGTTATGTTGCCATCTTTTAACTACATGTGTTAGACTTCTATGAGGGATGCATCTTATCACCAAGCTTATTCAATCTATAAGTAAAAGTAAAGTACCCCCGTCACGCCAAGTGGCGTATAGGGAAAATTGTGTTAGTGACCATAAATTTTACAGACCTTCGACACATGATTTTTGGGGTAATGTGGTCGGTATTACGCCCGTGCCACTTTACTTTCCCAGAAAAAAATCCGGTACCCATGTAAGGTTGGGTGAACCGGAGCAGTCATTTGGGATCGAACTATGCCTCTTGTCCTTTGTAGTCCAGTTCACTAACCACTGAACTATCGCGGCTCCCTTGTTCAATCTATACACTGAGCAAATCTTTAAAAACATAGAGATGCCAGGCCTAAACATTAATGGTAAGAATCAATAACCTAAGTTATACTGATGATACTACTGTATTCCTAACAGAAAATCTAAAAGATTGACATCAATAACTTAATGAAATAAACATGAGAAGCAAAAAATATGGATTAGATATGAATGTCAAAAAGACTAAAATTATATTCATAAACAAAGATAATACTCAAAACCTACAAGTGGATATCAAAGTTCAAGGAATAGACCTAGAGACAGTTCAGAGCTTCAAGTATCTTTGGCAATCTATAACCAGTGATGAAAAATGTACATCTGAAATAAACAAAACAACAGAAATGGCAAAAAGTAATATTAATGCCATGAAAAATAAACTAACATTAAAAAATAACACCAGTGCTAAAACTAAGAATAGCAAAATGTTATATCTTCTCAACATTCAGTGAATGGTGCAGAAACATGGGCATTAGACAAGAAAACAGAACAGAAAATTGAAGCCTTTGAAATGTGGATGTCAAGAAGAATAGGAGAAATTGGATAGAAAGTAATGAAAACAAACGATGAAGTTTTACAACAACTAAAAATGAAAAGAGAACTACTATTAATCGCATTTCAAACACGACAAATGAGATTTTTGGGACATGTTAAAAGACACAGTAGTCCACTAAAAGTAATCTTGGAGGGAAAAATACAAGGTAAAAGAGACAGAGGCAGACCAAGACTAACTCGAGACTAGTAACATCAAAAGATTGACAAGTCAGCCTATGAAAACCTGAACCATCAAAGCAAGAGACAGAACGGAATGGCGTTCCATGGTAGCCAACCTTCGATGCGGAGACGGCGCTCAATGATTGATGAATGTTTTGTGCGATGACGTGTCTATTCTGGAGTAAAACCAGTCAGTACTTGCTCCTTCTAGAAGCGTAGAGCTGTGCCAGCGTCAGGGGCAAAGCAAGTGTTTCTCCCCAAAAATGTACTTCTTCAACTTTTTATTTTGAAAATGTGTGCCCCTGATAACTTTGTGCACGTAGATATCACATATCAGGAACTTGAAAGTGATGTCCTAGCATCAAGCGCAAAAATAAATACATATACAAAAATATAGGAAGATCATCATTTTCAGGACGACAACTTCCGGTCAATATGGTGGATAGGCGGCAGGAACCATAGAAGGCTATGTCTGAAAAGTGTTCCTTCTTGCAGTCTCCTCATATTCCAGGTCCGGCTTGTTGCAGGAGCTACTGAATTAAGTGCTCTGTGCACTTCAACCGTTTTGATCGTGTTTCGATATTCCAATTGTTTACGATGAAGCATGATATCGTATGGCAAGGAACAGTTGGCTGTGTTCACTTTCTTTGCGGTTTCGCCTTAAGTCTTTTGGCGTGTACTGAGCTTGCTATGCTATTGTCTACAGCTACCTTTCTTTGTTTGGGAGATAAGTTAGTAATTAGGATGATTCCACTGGCACGGGCGGTTGAGCAATTATGGATTTTAATTCGTTTGCAGTGATACCGGGGCCTTCCATAACATTAACTCCATATAGAGATAAACATTCAGTCAGTACAGAGAGAAACACTCAGTCAGTACAGAGAGAAACATTGTCAGTATAGAGATAAATAATAGCTTGCAGCATCAACACATCCAAGAAAGTACATATAGACTGCACCAATAATATGAACAAATCAGGCTGCGCATAAAGAGACTTATGGTGATACATTCAGCATCAAACACAGGCCGCTGCATGCTTTGGGAACACGGTGATACTATCATAGGCCAGTGAAGATATCAACAAAAGGATAACTATGAACAAAGTAAAAAAAAAAAAAAAAGTAAAGAGCCCCCGTCACGCCAAGTGGCGTATAGGTAATATAGTGTTAGTGATCATAAATTTTACAGACCTTCAGCACATGATTTTTTTGGGGTAATGTGGTCGGTATTACGCCCGTGCCGCTTGACTTTACCAGAAAAAATCCGGTACCCATTTAAGGCTAAGTGAACCCGGAAGCCGTCATTTGGGATTGAACCCTACCCCTTGTCCTTTGTAATCCAGTTCACTAACTACTGAACTATCGCGGCTCCCTATGAACAAAGTAGCTCTTCTCAATCTAAGCATTTGGAGATTCACTCAGCAGGATAGTATTATATGGACCCGAGTGCCAAAGTCTAACAGAAATGGAAGCGCCAATACTGTTATCGTTTCACACATCCCGTCTGAGGAGAGAATAACAGAATGTTTTGGTGAATGGATATAAGCAGCAAATGTCAGGGACATATATGGATTTTAGTGTTGACAAATGGTTGGTAGCAAGCAATCATGACAAGTCAGTAGTTTGGTAAAAAATATTAGTGTCTTATGCTGGATGCTGCTTTGTTGAATTCTCTCGTGGCTGAGTCTGCCAATTTTGGACAGACAGGTCTGTCCGCAGAATGAACAAAATGTATTTGTGGCACCTGGCCTCTAGTCTTCAGAATTTGATATCAGTGCTACCTCGAAAGTTGCTGTGGCATTTTACAAATATTTTTGTTCTCCATGTGCTACGATCTGCAGCCAGATGTATCCAGTTTCTTTCACTGATAGAGAATTACTTCAATGAAGCCCTTCAAACAAGATTATATCTCATCACAGGTCTGCCATTTGGTCACTTTCCGTCTTCTTCAAGTTCGCCAAACAATATTTGTTTAGGAATACGATCTCAGAGACATATAGTCAAGAAAAGACAAACAAAATAGACAAATTGAAGTAGTAGAAAGGAATAAATAGTAGCAGTAAAATAAAATAGCATAACTAGTAATTGTAAAAGTAGTTAAGTAAGCTGTGTCCACATTGGTGACGCAACTTGCAAGACTACTATTCCTGTAGCATTGTGAGTCGTGTCTGGCCTTCAATTTAGAGTAAATACAGGACTATACCAAATTGTGATCTAATTTTCAAGTTATTCCGAAAAAAAATTATGATCAAAATCAAGAAAACTGCAATAGTGAAATCTACTTTATTATTATTTTAAGCGGTCCTTCTAGGTCATGAATCGAGAGTACTACACGATAATGGCTAAATACCATGAATGCTGCGTTAAATTATCGTGACAAGAAACATAAGGTTGTGGACAGCTATGACATATGACAACTTTCAATGAGGAAATGACATTTTATCTGATGTGATAATGTTTTTGAATGATAAATAAAACTTACAAAAAATTATCTCCTACTGTGCGTGTAGGCGCGTGCGTTCATTACTAATAATTAAAGTGCAAGGATTATTTGTTGTTCCCGTATATTTATGAATTTATGGAGATCCTCTCAATAAAACAAGCACTCACAAATCTACAGAAATAAGGTGAATGCTGTGCACTTCTAGTGCTGTTATGAAACATGAAAATGGTAATGTTTCATTCATGTTGTCTGGGGGAAAATGAGAATAGTTTGGTCAAAGTTAGCAGTTACAAACTATACAAATTAGTTTCTATCTATCGATTGTCAGTTAGTCCAAGTCTGGCATTGGTAGCACAACGTTGGGATGAGGATTGTATTGTATAGTTCTCGTTTTGCCTCTAGAGTTTTCTATCTATTGACAATTACAAACTATACAAATTAGTTTCTATCTATCTATTGTCAGTTACAAACTATACAAATTAGTTTCTATCTATCTATTGACAATTACAAACTATACAAATTAGTTTCTATCTATCTATTGACAATTACAAACTATACAAATTAGTTTCTATCTATCTATTGACAATTACAAACTATACAAATTAGTTTCTATCTATCTATTGTCAGTTACAAACTATACAAATTAGTTTCTATCTATCTATTGTCAGTTACAAGCTATACCAAATTAGTTTCCATCTATCTATTGTCAGTTATAAACTATACAAATTAGTTTCTATCTATCTATTGTCAGTTACAAACTATACAAATTAGTTTCTATCTATCTATTGTTCTTCTTCTTCTTTCCTTCCTCATTTGCCTTTCAGCGTCGAGCGGAGTTATAATTTGCGGTCTTTGCTCTACTGTTCGCCTCAGCTGCTGTTATGTTTCCTACTGCTTCTAATATTCCATCCATCCATCTTTTTCGTGGTCGACCATTGTGCGTGGTATTCCAACGTTCGTTGTGTTGTGATCTTTGTCACGTGGCCAAACCATGGTATAGTCCGTTCAGATTCGTTTGCCGAGATGTTATGATTTATAATTCAAAAAGTTCTTGATGATTTCACATGATTTTTGGCATACGGTGTTAAAATGTCCATGTCACGAGAACATATGTGTTACTCGATGTCTAGCTATAACGGTTTTCTTAAAGCGGCGAATTCCTTTGATCTTTGCCCATGTAACTATTATTTTGACCCTAATCAAAATGTTTTACAGTAATCTAGTGCAACGATGACCCATAGGCGTGTCCATAAAATTGTACTTGGTGGCAAGTATACAAATTTTAAATTATATATAGAACTTTTGTTCGTAGAGTCAATTTGATATAGTTCCATGCTCTTGGTGTGAGTTTCCCAAATGTTGTCGCTGCCTTTCAAATACGTACATTTAGTTCCTCATCTAAGGAAAGTGTGGCTGTAATAGTGGATCCAAGATAGCTGAACTTCTGTACTGACTCAAGCAGGCTTCCATTCAAAGTAATGGTTGTTGGTTTGCTTATAACATATTTTTGATTGCTTGGGTGGTCTTGAACAATAAACTGTTTAACAAATCAGCTAGGAAATTTTGCAAATCAAACTATTTATCTGTAGACTTAATCAGAGTAATGATCATTCAGAATCAGACGAGTCAAATAGGTCGATTACTGCTTTCGGCTGAACAAACAACAAACCATCCTTTTTCCAATATTCCTCTTCTTGTCGTAACACATGATCCTCACATTTTACCCAGTAGTCTTTATTTATATTTGATAGAGCCTGATTTGTAAGTGTCTCAACATCGCATAATTTGAAAGTTTTATTTGTATATGCTACGTGTCCTTTAACTTTTGCCCAAACTAGTTCTATAGGATTTAAGTGTGCATGATATGGAGGTAGTCTCAAACATATATGGCCATGTTCTTGAATTAACTTGTCTATTTTAAATATCTTTGTACGTTGTGTCTGTTTTACAAGGCTAAGCAATTCGGGTTTCAAGTAGCTGTCGTTAACTTGTATGTGTTCTTTTATGAGCCACGTTTTGATTGCATCTTTTGTACTTGATGATGTTGGGATTCTATCTTCTACGTTAACTACGTTATGGTATGAAGCATTGTCCATTATGAGACAAGAAGGTCGATCTAATATTGGAAGGATACTTTTCTCGATCCAGTCTTTAAATATGTGCCCATTCATTTCGGAGTGGTAGTCTCTATTGTCTATGGATTTTGAAATGAAAACGAGATGAGCATTCTGCAACAACCCATTATGTCTGCTACCTGCATGTGCAACTATCAAACGTTGCCCTTTACTGCTTGGTACTGATCTTTTAATACTTCCATCTGCTAACTGCCATTCCTTTTCATTTGTATGATGAGCGTTGATCCAAGTTTCATCTAAATAAACAATATCATAATCATTTTCGCGCATTTCCTTCACTTCACGTAAATACTTGCTTCTAAGAGCTACTAGATGTGGCTTCTCACAAATAATGTTTTTTCCACCAGCATACTTTCTAAAGGTGAAGCCTGCACTTCTTAATATTTTCCATAATGAAGTTTTTGATATTTCAATGTCGTTGTTAGTTTTCAGCCAAAGCTTCAACTTTCTAAGTGTCACTTCTTCGTTTATATCAAACATTCGACAGATTTCTCTTTTTACTAGGTCCTTATCAAAACTGTCTAACGTTTCTTTCCTTCCTTGCTTTCTTGCATTTGTTGGCAATAAATATCCGCTTCCTTTAACTATTCGATCAAATGAACGTTTACACAAACCTAAAATATGCATTGTTCTCTTCTCAGGGTTTGATAAAGAACAATAAAGATGTCCCTTTTTACGCTCTCTGCAGAAGTATTGATAAATCTTTATAGCAATGTTATGCTCAGTAAAATATTTTGCCTTTATATTCATTCTCACATAGACTTGCAGAAGATAATATGGATAGTGCCGCCTCCTTTCTGTAAATATTGAGATTTGCCTCTGAATTATGACTCGAACTCGAGTCTACGGCCGTGATTTTGACGTCACATAATTTCCGGTTTCGGCTAAAATGTCATTTTGTGCTAAACGGGAAATTTCATATGTAACATTTCTTTATAAAAATTTATAGTGGAAACATAACTATTTTAGGACGGTGCGCATTCAGCCGTGAAGGTCATGCCTATATGTTAAAGAATCAGCTGTGAGATGTAAGCATCTACATAATCCCGCCGGTGTTTATAATATCGATTAACTTTTTTAATAATAATATAGGTTAAACCTTTTCTAATATAGGTTAAATAAGGCATCTTTGAAACTGGATCACATTTCTTTGATAAAAAAATATTTTTATAGCGACATTAGTATTCTAAACCTAACTTCAAAAGATCAATGCAAATGAACAATAAGTTTTTGAAAAAAATAAATTAATGTCTAGGCAAACGAATCTGAACGGACTATATCTATTGTTTCTTTATATATTCTACGGTGGGGGCTATTCCTAGCTTTTTTCTCTGTTATTTATTTCTGATCTTATCTCTCAGACTGTTTCCTGTCATTCATCTAACACATTTTATCTCAGTAGAGGTTATTTTCTTATTGTTCTTGCATCTAGGGTCCAAGTCTGGCATTGGTAGCACAACGTAGGGATGTGGATTGTATTGTATAGTTCTCGTTTTGCCTCTAGAGTTTTCTATCTATTGACAATTACAAACTATACAAATTAGCTTCTATTTATCTATTGTCAGTTACAAACTATACTAATTAGTTTCTATTTATCTATTGTCAGTTACAAACTATACAAATTAGTTTCTATCTATCTATTGTCAGTTACAAACTATGCAAATTAGTTTCTATTTATCTATTGTCAGCTACAAACTATACAATTTAGTTTCTATCTATCTATTGTCAATTACAAACTATACAAATTAGTTTCTATCTATCTATTATTAGTTACAAACTATACAAATTAATTTGTATCTATTGTGAGTTACAAACTATACAAATTAGTTTATATCTATTGTCAGTTACAAAACTATACAAATTAGTATCTATCTATTGTAAGTTACAAAATGCATAAAAATGTGAATCTGCAGAAAATCTAATTGCTAATTGTATGGAGAAATGAAAAAAAATATATATATATATAATCATCAAGTATCAAGCCTGCTGGCGTGGGTGATCATGTCTCTCCACAACTTTCGATCTCGACAGTTATTTATCATTTCTGTTGTTGTCCTTCTGCCAAGCCATTCTCTTAAGCCGTCTGGTATCTTTTCTCTTTGCTTCCCTCAATTTTAGCAGTTGTTACAATATATTCCATCTGTTCTCTACTCACTGCGTGGCCAAAAAATTATTATTGTTTCTTCCTAATATTGGAAATTAGCTCTCTTTTTGCTTTGGGCTCTTTCAGAACGTTTTCATTACTCTTCTTAGCTGCGTGTGGTATTCTCAACATTCTTCTGTAAAACCAGATTTCTACAGACTCCAGTAATTTTCTTGTCTGTTGTCCTATTGTCCATGATTCACACCCATATGTTAAGACTGGCTCTACATAATATTTAAGAACTCTTTTTCTTGTTTCTATTGTCAAAAATAATAACGATAATTCTCAAACGGCAGAGATAGAATCAAGATGCAACAAAGCTTGTCAAATCATCGGACAGTTATCACCACTATTGTCCAACAAGGAAATAACTCTGGAGGCAAAACGAGCACTATACAATACAATCTTCATCCCAACGTTGTGCTACCAATGCCAGACCAGGACCCTAGATGCAAGAACAATAAGAAAAATAACCTCTACAGAGATGAAATGTGTTAGACGAATGACAGGAAACAGTCTGAGAGATAAGATCAGAAACGAAGAACTGAGAAAAAAGCTAGGAATTTCCCCCACCATAGAATATATAAGGAAACAACAGATAAAATGGTTTGGCCATGTGACAAGGCAGAAAGAACAAAACACAACACACCGAGCTTTCAACAAACGTTGTGAGAACACCAGACCCAAGGGTCGACCACGAAAAAGATGGGTCGATGGAATATTAGAAGCACTAGGAAACATAACAGCAGCAGAGGCGAACAGAAGAACAAAAGACCTCAAATTATATCTTCCCTCGACGCTGAAAGGCAAATGAGGAAGGAAAGAAGAAGAAGAATTGTCAAAAATGGATTGCATAGTATTTTCTTCATTTTTTTGGAAAGCTGCTTTTGCCTGAGCCATTCTGCATCTCACCTCTGTTGTACATCTTCCATCTGAAGTTAACAAAGTTCCCAAATATTTAAATTCATTTACCTGTTTTAATATTGTTCCACTTGTCTTTATTTTTCAATGAGGTCATGTCCTTTTCTTTGTTGTTACCATTACTTCTGTCTTTTTTCTATTAAGGCTGAGTTCTTTATTTTTGCTTTCTTTCACTATAACGTGTAACATTTCTTGTAACTCATTTTCACTCTTAGCGATTAAGACTGTATCATCAGCATACCTTATATTATTTATATTATGACCTCCAATTGTTATTCCAGGCATGCCCCTTATGGATCTTAAAATTATCTCACTATGAATATTAAATAAATCTGGTGACAGCACACAACCTTGTCTAACACCCTGTTTTATTTGTTGGAACATTCCCAATTGGTTTCCAGTTCTTATGGCCGCTGTTTGTTGCCAATACATGTTCTTTATTATTCTTAGAGCTTTGCTGTCTACATTTATGCTTTCTAAAATTTTGATTATTTCTTGGTACTTTACTTTGTCAAATGCTTTGGTATAATCTATGAAACATAGGTATAGATCTGTTTTCACCTCTATGGCTCTTTCTACTAAAGATCTTAAGGTGTATATGGCATTGCTTGTTCCTTTATCTCTAACAAAACACACTTTTCATCCCTAATTTTGTTTCGCACTCTTCACATGATGATTCTTAGTAATATCTTAGTTATGTGACTTATAAGGCTTATTGTGCGATGATCATCGCATTCAATCACACCAGATTTCTATGTTAGGGCTATGAATATTGATTTGAGCAGGTCGTCTGGTATACATCCGGTGTTGTAGATTTAATTCAATATTTTTGTTATTGTTTCTATTCCAAAATCACCCATGGCTTCAATCGCTTCTTTAGTTATATTATCTGGTCCAGGAGCTTTTCCTGCTTTCATATTGCGCAAGGCGTTTTCCACTTCTTCTTCGAGTATTTCTGGTCCTTCTCCATTATCCTTAATATTTACTTCTGTTCATTCATCATTATAAAGATCTTTAATATATTCTGTCCATTGCTCCCTTATGCTTTCTTGTTCAATCAACAGTTCTCCTTCCTTTGATCTTAAACATCCAGTTTTTATTGTGTTTTTCTTCATGTTAATTCTTCAATTTGTATTTGTTTCGTTTGCTTCATCGCATTTTATTACAATTTATTTATTTAATCTCATATACTCATCTTTATTTCTTCTCTTGTATCCATTAGCTGGAAAACGTCATCTGTCATCCATTTCTGTCTTGAATTTGTCCTCACTGGTGGTATGAACTCTTTTGATGTTTGTTGCATTGATTCTTTTAGCATTTCCCACTGTTCATCAATGCTTTGTATCTTCTCTATTGCATTGTACCGGTTCTGAATTGTGATTTTATATTTGTTTTGCAATTGCTTGTCTGATTTGACTAAATCTAAATTTAACTTGATGTTAACTGAGGCTCGTTTTGTTGTTTTTAATTTTACTATAGAACTGTGTATTCACCTTTCACATTTAGCAAAGAAGGATAAAAGTAAAAACATTAACTGGAAAATTAAAAAATAAATAAAAGCATATCTAGGAAATAAAAAATAAATAAAAACATAACTGGACAATTAAAAAAAAAAAAAAAAACCAACGTTCAATAACTATGCCAATCTGACCTCACCCCTCCCCTCAAACTGCCAATAATAATTCTGAAAACGCATTAAACTGGAAATTTTTTTTAAGTTTATTACAACTTACTTCAGGTTTACAGGGGAAAAATTCAGGACACACAAGAAGAAAACATGTGATTTACCATTCAACTAACTCATCTAATGTTACTGAGTCTTTTCTATTCTCATTATTACAGCAAGAAAGCAGATCAAATTAACATGGTCAAAATACTTTTAAATAATTTAATAAAACACGATGCTGATGATGAAACAAGTACATGTAAAACCTATTTAGCTGTTGTTATCAACATATCCGGGCGGGGATTAGTTAGTTCGTTTTATTTTAGGTTTTTTCTTTTCTTTTTTTTTTTTTTTTTTGCGTTTGCCTTTTTCTGCATTTTGCTTTTCACCTCAGGCAAAATCCCTAGAGATTAGGAACTGAGTTTTGCATGATAATCCATATTTTTACCTGGCAGCCATGTGTACAGGGGGACCCTCGCCACACAGGCAGATAACTTCATCTTCAGAGGTAATCAAATTCTTTTACGACGATTAGTAATTGGCGTTTCAAGTTAGGTAGGCCTCACTGCTGACACTATGGGTGATTGCTTTATAGAGAAATCACAAATAAAAGTCCCAACTAATTAATTAGTTAGTCATTGGATTATTGTCATTGCACACTGATCCAGGAGCCCATAGGGGCTCAGATCTCCTCTCCAGCAAATCCAGCAGTGTGAAAAGATAAGCTGGTTCACAAGTCCTCCCAAAGTTCCTCTCATGGCTCTCCCGAATATAGGAAAACATCCCTCTTGACTAACATGACTGTCCACGAGTGGCACCAGGACTATTCATGAAGAGCATCAAAATCTTCATCATCTTGCCCTTCTTATTTGAGCATATGATTAGGAATATAATGATTGTCCGTCATTATGAAGTAGCACACACAACAGTCAACAATGTATGCACCCGCATTGCTTGATTCACTCTAAAGAACACAGCCAGGACACACAAACACCACAGCACCAGCGCAGAATCCTTAAATGGAACATTCATTTGACTTGGCACAATGACCCACATGAAGGAGCTGAAAGTAATTAGTGTCGAACAAATCCAAAGTGCTGTATTTAATTTAGATCAAATATTTCACTTCCATTTAAAAACATAACATTGTATATGTTTATAAAGTCCACTACACTTGGTATCTAGGTCAATGATTATGACGTCATCACAATATGTGCTCAATGGTAAGTTCACTTGTTGCGATCTTGTCTGGACTTAAATTCTGTCTTGGATATCTAAACATATTTCATCATTCACAGCAGGCCTACCAGATCGTGGAGCATCTTCACAAGTAGCAATAAACTTATTCAACAAATTTCATTGACAGTGGGATCGTCATAAACATTTTTTTTCAAATTGACCTAGATACTAAGTGTAGTGAGACTTTATAAACACCCTGTATATCCCAATGATGTTATCACATTGATAAAATCACTTAAATAACTAGGAAATTTTCACAAACAATCATTGCAATCCTACAATTTGCATAAATTTGTATTAACTGTCCTTTTTTAAAGAAACCTTTTAAGACTGCGCAATGCCCATATGTACAATTGTTTCAATTTTGTTCTTGTTTGTTTAACCGTGCAGCAGTTTTGGCTTTTCCTTTTTGAATTCTTTGAAAGGTCTTTGCCTTAGATTTTCTTTCCTTCTCTCTAAAATATTCTCTCTTATTAATCTGCCATTCCATTGCCCTTGTTATATCAACTTCTTCAGGAATCCTAACAAACAGGATATGTCTCCCTTTAACATAAAATTTTGCAAATTTGCTTGTATGTCCTTTAGCACTTGTGAGAACAACATTTGACATATTAAGGCTCATTGTGGACTCAACAATATCTAAGTGGCCCTTAATGACAATATCATTTCTCAATTCTACTATAACTTGTTTCCTTTCCAATGCTTTTAGCAAACAAGTCATTGAGTTGTAGAAGTAATATTTGGAACGTGAACTTTCCATCTCTTTGGTTGCTAAATTGACAGATGCTCACATGAGTCCCTTAGTGCCTGTAGAAGAAATAATTGGCATTGTAGAGAATATAATAAACAATTTATCATTAATTTCAGTGACAAAAGACAAGAAAAAAAATCACTGGAGGCTGTAGAAATGTGGTTTTATAGAAGAATGTTGAGAATACCATGGACAGCTAAGAAGAGTAATGAAAACATTCTGAAAGAGGCCAAAGCAAAAAGAGAGCTAATTTGCAATATTAGGAAGAAACAATCATCATTTTTTGGCCATGTAATGAGAAGAGAACAGCTGGAATATATTGTAACAACTGGGAAAATTTGAGGGACGAAGAGATAGAGGGAAGCAAAGAGAAAAGATACCAGACAGATTAAGAGAATGGCTTGGCAGAAGGACAACAACAGAAATGATAAATAACTGTCAAGATCGAAAGTTGTGGAGAGACATGATCAGCCAGCAGGCTTGGTACTTGATAATGATTAATTTCAGTAAAATGCTAAGAAAGTCTTTTATTTCACTTATTTTTTTTTTCAAATGCACGAAAGCTCATCCTGAAGAAGCCTTTCAAATAATTTACAGTGATTAATAGCCATGGTTGTGAAGTTGTTTGTGTGTTCATTTGTCTGGGTTCAATCACCTAATGTGGTAAATCCTTTGTGGATCAACATGTTTTTTAGCCACAGCGAGCCCTTAAAATGTGGTACCAAAGAGGCAGCCTGGCATAACACGAACAATCTCACCCATAAATGTGCCAATGGTCAAGGAAAATAAAAATGGGTTCTTATATCATATCACCGGTATGCTACAAGAAGTGATGGGTAGTTATTTTACCCCTTTTGCAATGAGCAACCATTCTATGTTGTACTGATAATAAACCACGCAAAAAAAAATTTTTAAAGAAACAATAAATAAATATCTTTACGGCACATAGTACCATTGCTGGTGTATTTCGGGGGACTCACAATAGAACCAGAGGGATAAAGTTCGCTTGGTCAAAGCAGTCGCCATGACGTGTGAGACTCAAGATTTTTACAGAAAAAATCCTTTCAGTCTATCGCTGGTTTCGAACACCATGTGAAACAGTGGTTTTAGCCACACTGCCACATGCACCTATAAACCACAAGGAGATTACTAAATACTGCAGGATACTTTTTATTTTATAAAATCGTGAGTGATAAATAATTTTTCAGACAATTTAAAAGACACATATTCACAAATGCAGTAAATTTTCCCATTGTGTTAGTAAAGTAATTTAAATATGAATACTTCAGGCTTAACGATTAACAGCATTTAACACATTCTTAACCAAGAGCCACAAAATGCATCTCCAGTAGTTGATGCTCGATACTCATGAGCTATGTTTTGCATCCTTTTAGTTTATTGACATTTCCGCAATTATTTCCACTAACATCTTGTAACTCTTATTTAACCTCTTTTCTGACTTCCAGAGCAAATTGTCCAAACAAACTGTGTATTTTAAATCAATTTTAATTTATTTTCAGCAGTGATCTCCGCAATATATGCCATTTTGGCACACAAGGTTTCTGTTTTTGAGATTGTGGTTCTGCCCTATGTGCCGTCTTCGGCTCAAAAGGACAATAGATAGATAGAATTTAAAAACGGTGCGGCCATGGTGTTTTAAACCCTTCATAGTGAATGTGTTAATGGGCATGCTTGAAGTTTTGTTATGTTGATTCTGTCAGTAAGTAAATATTCAATACAAGTAATATTCTGTCAATGAATGATGAAATTAAACGATTATAGTTAGTAATGCATACCTGCTGACTATTCTTTCCATTCACAATTTTGTTTTTAACTGCTTGGCTCAACAAACATAATTTTCAGAGTTTAACAGGATTTTATCATTCTAAACTTAAATAGCAAATTAAATAAATTCAAACATAAGATACTTAACCATCTATTTCTTGCAGTAATAAACTGTTAATGAATGCGCGCACATAAGATACTAAACCATGTTGCCAAGAGGAAAAGCTTATAATGTATAATGAATTAATTATCGTTAGTTCCATCCACCAGTTTCCTCTATCATTGCCCATGGTAGTCAAAGCACAAACAGGCAATACTGATTTGTCTGTTGCTAAAAGTGATATTACCAATAATTTCTAAGTGGTGTAAAGAATTTGGGTTACAAGCCAACCCTGGTTAAGTCAATATTATGAGGTGCTCATTGCACATTTATATAATTAAGGCTGACCTTTCTGTCATTACCTTTGCCAGAGATGAGTACTGAATGGAGCGACAGATTAAAATAACTTGGCATAATGTTTGACTATCTATCTATCTATTGGCCTTTCGAGCCGTAGCCGGCCCATAGGGCGTAGACCAAGATACTCCTTCATCTGAATTTTTGTTCTAGCAGTTTTCTTTTAAAGACATTTTATCAAATCTCGCTATCTGTCTCTGTTCTGTGCAAGCAGCTCTATCTCACTGAGGGAGCTGATTCCTGCTGCTCTTGCCTCTCTCAGCGTCTCTCTGTTCTTCCTCTTCTTCTCTTACCTGTTGTTTCCCACATGAGGGCTTGCTTTGCTATTCGGTTGTTATCTCTTCTCATCACATGTCCAACATATGCCCATCATCTTTTCTTTATTACTGAAGATATTAGTGGTTGATTGGCGAGTTCTCTAATTTCCTCTGTTTTGAATTCGTTCAACGCTATACCAAGTATTTCCCTTAGACATTTATTTTCTAATGCTTTCAACTTTGTTTCTATATGTCTTATTGTTTTCCAGCTTTCACACGCATACATAAGGGTTGATATTACATTTGATTTGAATAGTCTAAGTTTTGTGTTTGTGCTGATGAGTTTTAATTTCCACAACTTTTCTAGGCTTGTGAAAGACATTGCTGCTTTAGCTATTCTGATTCTAATTTCTTTGCTTGTATCCCCTTCTCGATCAATGTGACTTCCAAGATAGATAAAGTGATCGATCTCTTCCACTGGTTTGTTTTCCATGTATATTTTGTTGTCTGTTGGAATTAGGTCTACGTTTCATTAACAAAAACGTTTTTACAATAGCGGCTTGTTAAACCTCTGATCAACGGTTCTATACCATCATCATCATGTACCCTGCCGGTTGGCGTAGGCAATCATGTCCCTCCACAATCTTCTATCTACAGTGCATCGTATCAGTTCTGTTGTTGACTGTTTTCCATGCCATGACACCAAGCTATCCAGTATTTTCTCTCTTTGTCGTCCACGATCTCTCTTTCCTTTTATTTTGCCAGTTGTAACCAAGTATTCCAACTTTCCTCTTCTCATGATGTGCCTGAAAAATGTTGATTGCTTCTTTCTGATGTTTTTTAAGAGCTCCATTTTGTGTTGGCCTCTTTGAGAACTTCCTCATTGGTCTTTTTATCTGTCCAGGGAACTTTCAACATTCTTCTGAGAAATCCCATCTCTGTGGCCTCTAATCGTCTTTTCATTTGTTTGTCTACTGTCCATGATTCGCTTCCATAGGTCAGAATTGGTTCTATATAGCACCAATGAACTCTCTTTCTAATTTTTATTGACATAGATTTGTTGCACAAGATATTTTTCATTTTCTGAAATGCTATTTTGGCCTGAGCTATTCTGCTTTTTATTTCTGTGGTGCATCTCCCATCTGATGTTATTATTGTGCCCAAGTATTTGAAACGTTGCACTTGTTTCAGGTTTGGGTTCTATACCAAGCCGGAGAAAAATAATTCCTCCATCTTGGATACAACCGGAAACAATGTTTGACTGTAGCTTAGAAATTTAAAATTTCATATTAAGAAAAATATCATATAAAGAAACAGGTGAGATACCAATGAAGGTTCTAAACAATCAAAATCTGAAGCAATGATACTATCAGTTTGACCTGTCATTAGAGAACTGTTGTCCAGCTTTTTAAGGTTTTAATCAGGGTAAAGGATAGCAAGGAGCTATTAAAAACCTATGCTCCAAATCAGGAGAACGCAGAATCAAATCATAAGAGGGTCTAAAGTTTTTTATTTCTATTAGAGGTGAAGTAAAAAATTAGACATGAACACCTCATGGTGAATGCACTGGTGAAGCTGCCTTTATTTTCTAGTCCTATAAGTCCTCCTTGACAGACTCCAGAAATGGAATAATGCAGTGATAAAAACTTTTTTTTTTTATCAGCGCAAACTTATTAGAATAGTTCACTTCTCTAAAATGGATCACAATAGATAACTGAGGCAATGATAGATATATTATATATCATTATCATCAAGTATCATGCCTGCTGGCATAGGTTATCATGTCTCTTCACAACTTTCTATATCTCCAGCTGTTTATCAGTTATGTTATTAACTTCCTTCCAAGTCACTCACTTCAAATGTCTCTTCTTCACTAAAATGTTCCTATTATCACAACATACTCCAGCTGCTCCCTTCTCATAACATGGCCGATGATTACTATTTCCTTCTGATGTTGGAAATAGTCTTTGTAAAGTTAATTCATACAAATAACTAGTAACAATTTTAATGGCACATGGTAAATGTATTATAACAGAGATGAGGTGCAGATTAGCTCAGGCAAAATCTTCTTTCGAAATAATGAATAATGAGAAACATTTTAAACAACCCATTTTTATATATGTAAATAAGAAAAAGTGTTCTTCAGCATTATGTGGGGGTCAGTCTTTTACTTTACATATGGTTGATGGTTGTGGTATATTACGATTTTCTCCATTTATGAATTGATGGAAATGGAATGATAGATTATAGATAGATAGGGTTTCATTAACTTTTCTTTCACAAAACAAGTTAGGGTAATTTCCTAGTTTGATCAGATATATTATTTCAGTTTGGAAGAGTGATGTCCCCTAAAATATGTCTGCCAAAATACAGTGGTTCTACGCATTCTTGGCGTTGGGGTCATTATGCTGGCATGTAATCATTTCGGAGTATCTGTTGATTGGGCGTTGGGTCCAGGGGTTAGGTTTAGCTTTAGTGTTAAATATTTATAAATATATCATAACGCGTGACAAAAACGACGCCACTCGGCCTAATTATGATCTTCTGATCGAAGGGAATTGTGCGGTTGATTACCAATCGCCGTAATTTACTGCCAAATGTTGGAAGATTGTCAAACTTTGGCTATTAATTAAAATGCACATACACACACATAAATACAAAAAATATCTAGAAATAGCTTTACGAAACACAATGCAACGTCTGTATTACCTCAAATTACCTGTCAGCGATTAGCAATCTGGTGCGGAGCTTGAGAATAACAACGAGTGTGATGAAAGTCCTCAAAAGGACCATAGTGAAAACTCTAGGCAATCTAAATAGTTAATTGTGAATGTTTGGTTGTCCTGAAAAGGACAGTTGTGAAGTGGGCAGGTTTGGAGCAATCTTATGTTGTCCTGAAAAGGACAGTAGTTTGCAGGGATGTGATGATTTTACACAGGATAACTCTCTGCAATTCCTGTAATTAGCGTCCCTAGGACGTTTCCTTGTCTGATTTCATTTCTGAAGGCGAACTCGTGTAGAAACGATGGGAACAATGTACGCCTAGTGCCGAACTGTCTCTTCAATTTCCTTTTGGCCCGCATCCACATATTTTCAATATTCTGTGTGTGAATTTCGGGATCATCTGGGTCGACAAAATTCTCTTGATGGATGACTGAACAATGGGTATAAATACCATTTGCAATTCGACTGATATTGGCATATGCAGACCAGCCGTCAGAAATAAAGTGGCTTCCAGGTAAAATATGGGCAACTATCTCTGTTGTTAAAGTAGCCTCGGAGCGATCTGGTACTTCTACTAGAAAGCATTTTCCTGAAATCCTTTCTATTCCACCGAACACCCAGTGACCCTCATTCCATTGTCCCCTGTGATATTTTCGGTGAAAATATTTGGGCTCGTCAATTTCCACAACGATTGGTTGGCCTAGAATGTCCATACCACCAATTTGACTGAAGTGTCTGACCATGTATTTCTCACATTCCTCGCGTAAAAAATTACACCAATCCACTACAGTATTTTTATTGACGCCTGCCTCATGCTGGATCAAGCTCTGTGGAAAATCGCTGCTCCAACAGTAGATCATAATTAAAATTTGTTTTAGTGATAGATGGCTCTTTGTGAAAAATGATCCATCACGAACGGACTTTCCAAAACTGCACCCCTGACATGACCACTGATAGCCATCTACTCCTCTGCTGTAGGCTACTAAACGCGCAGGCATATGACAAATGTTGCATAGACACGTATTTATTATTAGTCTACGCTTAGCTAACCACTGAATACACAATTTATTAGTGGCAATCTCGGGAATCAGAGTTAGTAAATTCCATCTATCATCTGCAATGATGTCATGAAAAGTCATGATCTGCCCAACATTCACAACTTCAGTTGGGGCTCTAGGTCGCCCGGTCATTTTGCAAATACAGTAGTACCAAATTCAAGTAAGTGAACTCAGAACTGCTTAGCTGGTTTTTAAATATTAGACAAACTAGCCTATATATATAGGCGGATAATTAGTAAGAAGAAGCATAAGAAAGGATAGGGGTTCAGCCAATTATTAATTAACATCTCGATTTGGACGCAGACGCTGACCCGAACGCCATGCTGACCCAAACGCCAGTGTGAGTGACACATGCCAGCGTAATGACCCCAACGCCAAGAATGCGTAGAACCACTGTATTTTGGCAGACATATTTTAGGGGACATCACTCTTCCAAACTGAAATAATATATCTGATCAAACTAGGAAATTACCATTTTTATAATGAATCGAATGAACAAAAAATTGAGATAGTGGAGAATTCTGACTTACTGACTATCTTGGCTCATTGTTAGCAAAGCAAATGCTAATTGCCAAAACTACTACCGCCACGACTGTTGACTCACTACTGATACCAAACCAAAATAAAATTAAAATTAATTTGAATTACGGTGAAATTGTGAAATGATATTGACATTGATACCCAGAAACACGTGAAATAATCATTATAATCATAATTATAAAGTGAAAGTTAAAAAGTGAATACTTTTTTTAACTAATAATTTCAAATGGCTTGAGAAAAATAAAATAAAAACGTGAATACTTCTTTCATCATTAATATTAATGTTGCTAATGTTCAAATAACTTGAATAAAATATTACCTAACCACAAGGTATGCAAGGATGATAAGTTCACTAATAAAGGTCTCAGCTCTCAAATCAAACATTCAACACTGAGACTTTTTTGATTCATAGAATTTGTTTACTTCCGACATGTCACTTAAGCATGCGCGTATTTATTTTGACAATTAATACATTTTGTTTATTTTTGCAAATCTGAACATTGAAACGTAATTATATTACAGAAAATATCACTAAAATTCATTTATATTAAAAATCTTCATTTAGCTGCTTTTAATTAGATTTCTAAAGAATTATTTTGATTCTTTGTAAAAAAATGTAAGGAAATTGATAAAATCCTGGTAACTGCATTTACCATCATCTAGTTGCATGTCACCAAGAAATAATCAAAATTTTAGAAAGCATAAACGTAGACAGCAAAGATCTAAGAATAATAAAGAATATGTACTGGCAACAAACAGCGGCCATAAGAACTGGAAACCAATTGGGAATGTTTCAACAAATAAAACAGGGTGTTAGACATGGTTGTGTGCTGTCACCAGATTTGTCTAATAGTTATAGTGAGATTATTTTAAGATCAATAAGGGGCATGCCTGGAATAACAATTGGAGGTCATAATGTAAATAATCGAAGGAATGCTGATGATACAGTCTTAATCGCTAAGAGTTATAATGAGTTACAAGAAATGTTGGACATTATTGTGAAAGAAAGCATAAATAAAGGACTCAGCCTACTAGCAAAAAGACAGAGGTAATGGTAACAACAAAGAAAAGGACATCACCTCATTGAAAAATAAAGACAAGTGGAACAATTTTAAAACAGGTAAATGAATTTAAATATTTGGGAATTTTGTTAACTTCAGACAGAAGATGTACAAAAGAGGTGAGATGCAGAATGGCTCAGGCAAAAGCAGCTTTCCAAAAAAAAAAAATGAGGAAGATACTATGCACTCCAAGAAAAAAAGTTCTTAAATATTATGTAGAGCCAGTCTTAACATATGGATGCGAATCATGGACAATAGGACAACAGACAAGAAAATCAGTGAAGTATGTAGAAGTGTGGTTTTACAGAAGAATGTTGAAGGTACCATGGACAGCTAAGAAGAGTAATGAAGATGTTCTGAGAAAGGTCAAAGCAAAAAGAGAGCTAATTTCCAATATTAGGAAGAAACAATCATCATTGTTTGGCCATGTAATGAGAAGAGAACAACTGGAATATATTGTAACAACTGGAAAAATTGAGGGTCGAAGAGATAGAGGGAAGCAAAGAGAAAAAATAACAGACAGCTTAAGAGAATGGCTTGGCAGATGGTCAACAACAGATATGATAAATAGCTGCCGAGATCACAAGTTGTGGAGAGACATGATCACCTACGCCAGCAGGCCCGGTACTTGATGATGATGAGTTGCATGTTCTATCACTCCTATGTATAACGCTGATCTTTCCATAAGACAAAATTTGCCTCTAGCCAGATCTCCCACGTTTGTTGTCAACTTCAGGTCTCTTTAATGTTTTGACACGACTTTCTTCTTCGTCTACTCATTGCTATCTATAGACATCATTGCCATCAATAGAAGTAAGCATGAGGACCGAAAGGACAACGCTAAAACACTCTTACTAGCGTGATGATTTTTTCCCCCATCTTTTGGAGCTAACTATAGTTTTATTAAGGCATGCAGGCTTAGAAGAAAATCCCGGAATCACCCAAAGTTTGTGGTGTCTTCCGCTATGCGTGCTATAGTTAACCTGATCGCAATGCTGAAAACGTCACAATGTTTGGGTGATTTTTTTTTAGCCCACGGGTCTTAAAAGGATTAATATACAAGGATGGTTGTGATATCATCATCAAGTACCATGCCTGCTGGCGTAGGTGATCATGCCTCCCTCAACTTTCGATCTCGACAGTTATTTATCATTTTTGTTGTTGACCTTCTGCCAAGCCATTCTCTTAAGTTGTCCGGTATCTTTTCTCTTTGCTTTCCTCTGTCTCTTCGTCCCTCAACATTCCCAGTTGTCACACTATATTCCAACCGCCATGATAATACAAAGAAGTTACGACGGTGGTTTTCTGTTTGCCTTCCGTCGGTTTGTTTGCGGTAGACCCCTCTAGCATTTGACTAAAAAGTCTCACCCACATGGCAATGGAGTTGCTTTACTTTAGGGTACCCTCCCGTAGCCTTTTACTCTTCCGAGAATACCTGCAAGCCAGCCGCAGGTTGTACTGTCTATTGCATACAGTAGAAGGTAAAGTTACCTGACCTGACCTGAATGTTTCTTCTACATCAATTTAAAATTGAAACTTCACATTTGTAATTTCGATAGATCAGATCGTTTAAACTAAAAGGAACGCTGAGGCGAGAAGTTACAACTGCATGCATCCGCTTCCTTGCCGAGGTTCAGTGGCTTGTCCAGAATAAGGACGTGTGGCGGGCACAATGCAACGTATAACACTTAATGGAAAGGATCGTCGGGTATAGAGAGTCTAGAAGTTCTGCCCTATGTGCCGCCTTCGGCTTGAAAGGATAATATATAAACAGACCACCAACAGATACATATAGACAGACAGATCTTTCAAATATTTCTTTCATATAACTTCTTCTTCTTCTACCTTTTTAGCTCCCAGTGGAGCATAGGTCTTCAACAAACATTTTCCAAGTCATTCTGTTTTTTGCCATTCTTTTAAGATCATTCCATGTCTTCCCCATCATCTTCATCTCTGTTTCTATCTGTCTTCTCCAAGAATTCCTTGGTCTTCCTCTTTGTCTTTTCCCCTGGGGATTCCAAAAAAGGGCCTGTTGTGTAATACTCTCAGTTGGCAACCGTAGTGTGTGTCCTATCCAGCGCCATCGTCTTCGCTGTATCGCTTTATCCACTGGTATTTGACAGGTAGTAAAGTAAAAGTAAAGTACCCCAGTCACGCCAAGTGGCGTTTAGGGAAATATGGTGTTAGTGACCCTATATTTTACAGACCTTCAGCACGTCATTTTTGGGGTAATGTGGTCGGTATTACGCCCGTGCTGCTTTACTTTCCCAGAAAAAAAAATCCGGTACCTATTTTAAGGCTGGGTGAACCCGGAAGCCGTCGGTTGGGATCGAGCCCTACCTATTTGACAGGTACATTTCCATAATTCTATGTTAGTGATTTTGTCCTGCCATTTCCATCCTTTTATTCTACGTAAGCATCCATTAATGAAAGTCTGTATCTTCGTGATTGTCAATTTTGTTGTTCTCCATGCTTCACAGCCATATAATAGGACCGCCTTAACATTTGAGTTGACAATTTTTATTTTGAATTTAACCTAATTTCTTTGGATTTCCATATGTTTCCCAGTGCAACAAAAGCTCCTCTTGCTTTTGATATCCTTATTTTGGAATCATTTTCTGTTCCTTCCTCTTTATCTACATTACTGCCCAGATATATGTAAGATTGTACGTTTAGTAGAGGTGTTTCTCATAGTTTTATTTGGTTATTGCCAACTGTATTAATTCTCATAATGTTGGTCTTATCTCTATTAATCTTCAGTCCCATCTGTTGTGATCTCTCATCAAGTATGCTAATTTTATCCTGCATCTGTTGATGGCTGTGTGATAGGAGAACTATGTCATCAGCAAAGTCTAAATCATCAAGTTGTTTGGTCAGTGACCACTGGATCCCATTTCTGTTGTTTTGAGTTATTTTCATAATCCAATCTGTAGCCAGTAGAAAGAGAAATGGAGACAGAAGGCATCCCTGCCTTACTCCTGTTCTTATTTCAAATGCTTCTGTAAGCTGTTTTATATAACTTGCCCCTACTAATATATTCTACTTTTAAATTTCTCTAAAGATTTGTAGAGCATGAAAACATACTTGAAAACCGTACAATGCAGGTATTGTACAGTGGTTTAAAATTTATAATTTAGTTTCTGACCTGAAATGCCCCACAGTATATGAGCTGGTACCAATCAGCAATGTATCATGTATGCTGATACAAGGGCCAGCGAACCAGCACAGAGAACGATGTCACTAGTCTACTGACTCTATACTTATACTGCATCCTGTATTATCTCCAATGTCTTGAATCTGTCTTGCTACTGGTTTCAGTAGGCCAGGAAAAGGAATAGGTTTATGAGCCTTCAGCACATCTGCTTGAATCGTTAGGTGCCGCAGAGTGGATACATTGTTCAGTTTTACGAGTCTCTTTTTCTTGCGTTCACTCGATAACTAAAAGAGTAATTCATCCTTTGATCCCGACGAAAGCGATCCTTCTTCGTCATTCACCCTTAATAGGACGTTAAGTGGATAGAATACGTTATTTTGCTTCTTCCTCTTTCCTCCCTCATTTGCCTTTCAGCGTCGAGAGGAGATATAATTTACGGTCTTTTGCTCTTCGGTTTGCCTCTGCTGCTATGTTTCCTAGTGTGTCTAATATTCCGTCGATCCATCTTTTTCGTGGTCGGCCCTTGGGTCTTGTGTTCTCGCAACGTTTATTGAAGGCTCGTTGTGTTGTGTTTTGATCTTTCTGCCTTGTCACGTGACTATACCATTTTATCTGTTGTTTCTTTATATATATTCTATGTCGGAGGCTATTCTAGCTTTTTTCTCAGTTCTTTATTTCTGATCTTGTCTCCCAGGCTGTTTCCTGTCATTCGTCTTAACACATTTCATCTCAGTAGATGTTATTTTTGTTATTGGTCTTGCATCTAGGGTCCAGGACTGGCATTGATAGCACAATGTTTGGATGAAGATTGTATTGTAATGTGCCTGTTTTGCCTCTAGCGTTATTTTTTTTTTTTTTTGGACAATTGTGCTGATAGCTGTCCAATGATTTTACAAGCTTTGTTGCATCTTGAGTATATTTCTGCTGGTTGTGAATTGTCGCTTGTCACTAGACTTCCTAGATATTTAAATTCCTCTACTTGTTTTAGTTGTCTGTCACCTGAAGTTATGTTGATGTTCTGTCTCTCTTTTGCGATATTCATTACTTCTATTTTGTTTACGTTGATTTTCGTTTTGTATTTTGTACCTGTGCTATTGAGTCTATTTAATTCCGGAATCACCCAAAGTTTGTGAGTTAGCACATTCACGACAGCCACACTTTTGTTACCATTTCCTTTTCATACACACAGGATAGACATATTTTCTTTAACATATTTCGAATATTTTTGTTTTGAATGTTTCGTTATTAGTTTTGTGTGTTTGTTTTTCTTGTTTGTTCCTGCTGAAGGCCTATTGGGCTGAAACGTCGTTTAGTATGTGTCGTCCACTTATCACGTAAAGCTTCTAACATACAATTTTTCTGTATTTTTTAATTTTTCCTGAGTCTATTTAAGTGTTCTTATAGGTCTTCCTTTCTTTGTCTAATTTCCCATGTGTTAGTGCTTGATGATCTGCAAACAGAAGCTCGTTGCTTCTAGACAACGACTCTGATGGGTTGGCTAACTTGCATATATAATCCACGTATGTAATAAACAGCAGGGGGGAGGGGGATAGTACGCACCCCTGTCTTACACCTGATCTAACTTCAAAGTGGTCTGTGTAGCCTGCTGTTGTTCTGACCCCGCAGCTGCTGATTATGCAGATACTTTTAATTAGGTTGGTTAGATGTTGGCCTACTCCGTATGTTGTTAGTATCTCCCACAGTTGTTCTCAGTTTAATTGACCGAATGATTTTTCCTGTTCAATGTAATCTGTACAGATCTTGATTGCGTTCTGTAGTCTTTTCTGCTAACTGTTTTAAGGTGAATAGAGCTTCAGTATATCTGTTTTTATTTTTCGGAACCCCATTTGAGAATCGCTTAACTGTAGTTCTATTTTTGGTTTCAGCCTTTTTGCCACAATTTTGACGTATAACTTTTCTACATATCTGTGAAGCGATACATCTCTATATTGACTTCAGTCTCTATTGCTACCTTTCTTTTTCCATATTGGTAGGATTATTGCTTGTTGCCAGCATTCTGGGGCATTTTGTTAGTGTCATGCTGCATTGAATATTCTGTGTAGACATATAACTCCTGTTTATATTATTATTATATTAATACTTTTTTCTACTGGTATGTTATCTATACCCGATACCTTATTTCTTAGTGCATATTTCATTACTCTTCGATTTCATATTTCATGACTTTGGGTTCAGTGTTTGTTGTGTTGCTGTTTGCATTAAAAACGGTGATATTTACACCTTTCGCCTCAACACATCCATCATCGGTATGGCGTTTCTGAGTACCGGGTTGTCTTCCCTCTCGATCCCTGCTCACATAGCCAGACTAGGCTGATTAGTCTGTTGCTAGAGACACAACGAAGAGGTGGAGTAGGATCTAAACGAATCATTGATCTTGGCGCAAGCCATCAACCACGCGTCGTTGACATCTTCCAGCTTTGTTCCTTTCAGGCGCCTTGCCCCCACTTCCTTCCATATAAAAATAAGTAAAAAGCCCCCGTCACGCTAAGTGGCGTATAGGGAATACGGTGTTAGTGACCATATATTTTACAGACATTCAGCACATGATTTTTGGGTTAATGTGGTCGGTATTACGCCCGTGCCGCTTTACTTTCCCAGAAAAAAAAAAGCACGGTTATGGGACTTCCTCTTACCTGTTGTTCCCCACATGAAGGCTTGCTTTACTATTTGTTTATTATCTCTTCTCATCACATGTCCAATATATTGTCTTTTCTTTATTACTGAAGATATTAGTGGTTGAGTTTTTACTACCCTATCTTAATCTAGGGTTAATCAGCAACTGTCGCAATTACAAAGCAAGTAGTCAGCTATGAGTCACATTCAGTCCCGGTGAAATATGACACTTTGGCCACTCTATGACTATCATCATCATCGAGTGCCTTCTCCGCAACGAAGGTTGGCTACCATGGATCGCCATTCTACTCTGTTTCTTGCTTTGATGGTGCAGGTTGTCATAGATTGACTTGTCCATCTTTTGATGTTACTCGTCCATGTTAGTCTTGGTCTGCCTCTTTTACCTTGTATTTTCCCTTCCAATATTACTTTCAGTAAGCTGTTGTGTCTTTTAACATGCCCCAAAAATTTCGTCTTGTCTTAATTGTAGCTAGTAGTTCTCTTTTTATTTTCAGTTGTTTTAAAACTTCATCGTTTGTTTTCTTTTCTTTCCATCCAATTCTACCTATTCTTCTATAAATCCACATTTCAAAGGATTAAATTTTCTGTCCTGTTTTCTTGTCTAATGTCCATGTTTCTGCACCATACAGGAATACTGAAAAGATGTAACATTTTGCCATTCTTAGTTTCAGCCCTGCTGATATTTGTTTTGTTGTTAGTATATTTTTCATGGCATTAAAATTACTTTTTGCCATATCTATTCTTTTGTTTATTTTAATTTTACATTTTCCATCATTGGTTATAGTATGTCCCAGGTAGTTGTAGCTCTGGACTGTCTCCAGATGTATTCCCTCAACTGTGATATTTATTGTAGGTCTTGAGATTTTTCTTTGTTTATGATCATAGTTTTAGTCTTTTTGATATTCATATCTAGTCCATATTTTTTGCTTGTTATGTTTATCACATTAAGCAATTGTTGTAGGTCTTTAGGATTTTCTGCTAGTAGAACAGTATCATCAGCATATCTTAGGTTATTGATTATCTTTCCATTAATGTTTAGGCCTGGCATCTCTGAGATGTTTTTAAAGATTTGCTCAGTGTATAGATTGAAAAGCTTGGTGATAGGATGCATCCTTGTCTTACTCCTCTTTTTATGTCCATGGGTGTAGAGTTCTCCTTGTTATATTTTATTATTGCTGTTTGCTCCCAGTACAAATTACATATTATTCGTATGTCTGTGTCGTCTAGATTTATATCCTTTAGGCAGTCTATAAGTTGGTTATGGTGTATTCTATCGAAAGCTTTGGTGTAGTCTATGAAGCAGGCATATATTGGTTTGTTTACTTCTATGTACTTTTCAATCAATGTTCTCATGCTAAATATGGCTTCTTTTGTGCCACTGTTCCACTGAATCCAAATTGTTGCTCATCTAATTCAGTATTGATTTTATTCTGAATCCTTCCTTGTATAACTTTTAGTAAAATTTTTGTTACCTGGCTCATTAGGCTTATTGTTATGATATCACTGCATTCAACTGCAGTTGAATTTCTGCACCATTCTTTTTAGGCAATGCAATGAAAGTTTATGTTTTTAGTTCGTTTGGTATGTACCCTGTATGGTATATGTCATTCCATATGTTTGTGATCATTCCGACGCCAAAATCTTCTAGAGCCTGTATCATATCTATTTGTATATTGTCAGGGCCTGCTGCCTTTTCCTTTTTCATTGTTTTTATAGCTTTTTCTACTTCAGATTTCAGGATTTTATAGTTGTATGTACATTTTATTTCTGGTTTTTTGTCCCTTTCGTCATGAAATAATTCTGTTATATCTTTGTTGTCTGTTAGCATTCTTCCCTCTTTGTTTGCAATACATCCGTTTCCTGCAGCTTTTTTGTCTTAATCAGTCATTCTCTTTATTTCTGTGTGCATCTCTCTTAAGTTTTGTTTACTTTCCATAGTTTCGACTTCTAGACATCTTTGGTTGAGCCAGTCTTCTTTTGCCTTTTTGCACATTCTCCGTATTTCATTGTCTATATCCTTGTATCTGGCATTGTTTTTCGCTTGTCTTCTTTCTTCCATTTTTTCTAAGATTTTGTCAGTTATCCATTTTTGTTTTTTGTTACTTTCCTGTTTGGGCGAGGTGTTGCAGGATTCTTGCATGCTGTTTTTTATGCATTGCCATTTTGTTGTGACTTTTTCCTCAGGATTTTCTCTTCTGTACTGCTCAATCCCCTCTTCTAGCAGCTTCTGATATGTGTTCTTTACTTGTACAGTATAAGTTTCTTTTACATCTTTCTGGTTAACATCTGCTGTTATATCTATTGGTGTTGCTGAATTAGTTTTTTTTGTTTCTGTCTAATTTGATTTTCATTTTTATCATTACAGGATTGTAATCTGAATTAATATCTGCTCCTGGGTAGGTTTTGGCTTTCTTGACACTGTTCCTGAATCTGTCTTTTATCATTATGTAATCTATTTGATTCAACTTCCTGTTTCCAGGGCTTTTCCATGTGTATAACTTTCTTTTCGCTTGCTCAAAGAAGGTGTTGCATATTATCAGTCTGTTTTCTTCACAAAATTGTATTAATCTTTCTCCTCTGTTATTCCTTTTTCCTAAACCATTATTTCCTATTATGGTCTTATATTTACCTTTTCCTACTTTAGCGTTCATGTCACCCATTATAATCAAGGTGTCTGATGATTTCACTTGCTTCATAACTGTGTTCAGATCATCATAGTATGCCTCTATTTGTTCGTCTGTATAGTCTTGAGTAGGTGCGTATGTCTGTATTATTGCTATGTCAAATGGTTTTGCTTTCATTTTTACTAGTATAATCCTATCATTGTATGTCCAGTGGGTATTTATATATTTTTGTAGCTCTCGTTTTATTAGAATGCCTACTCCTCTTTGATGTTCTGTTGTGTTACTTGAATATATAAATGTATATTTATTGTCTTGTATGTATCCACTTTACTTCCATCTTGTTTCTGATATGCCTAAGATATCTATGTATAATCGCTCTGCTTCTACAATTAGATTTTCTAATTTTCCTTGTTGGTTTAAGGTCCTAACATTCCATATGGCTATTTTTAATTCGTTCTTAAAACAATAGTTAGAATTTTTCTCCATAGCTTTCTTTGGAGTTTTTCGTGATGAGGTTCCAATCTCTTTTACTGTGATCTGCCATATTCGTCTTTCGTGTTCTGAATATGCCTCATGTGTACCACACACTTTGCTATTTTCGCTTTCTTGGCCGTTGAACATTTTTGATTCATCTGCCCCATCCACCGACACAAACTTTTTATATTCAGGTTGAACATAAAAAGGCGGCGTCATATTTTGTTGAACCATGTGCTTGACTATTGAACCGCGAACACACGACACAAAGAAAAATAAACTATGACTATATAAAAAATTTCCTGTGTGTTACCGGGTCTTCATTATGAGGGAAGTAAAGAATAGTGACACTGTGACCTTCCAGGCATGTCGTAAGAGGCGACTAAGGAGTTTGATCGATGGCTTGACAAGCTGTCATTGTAAAAAGTATTGTTATGGAAACAGTGCCATATATTTTAGAGCAGTGACCTCTGCAATATGTGCCACTTTGGCACGCAAGGTTTTTGTTTTTGAGATTGTGGTTCTGCCCTATGTGCCGTCTTCGGCTCGAAAGGACAATAGATAGATATAAAAAATATAAGGATAATGCAGTCAACTCCACATTTGACTGCACCACTTTTCTTGAGAAAACCTATTGGTACATATTTTCAAATGCTGAGTGAAGCCAGATGTGTGTCAGTCAGAAAAAAAAAATCACAATAGTTAGGAATCAAAGTTATGAATATCAGATCAGAATTTGTATGCTCGATAGCATTCATCCAGACGCCAGAAAAAAAAAGTGAAAATTAAAAAAAGTAAAGTATCCATGTCACGCCAAGTGGCGTATAGAGAATATGGTGTTATGACCATAAATGTTACAGACCGTCAACATGATTTTTAGGGTAATGTGGTCGGTATTACGCCCGTGCCGCTTCACTTTCCCATAAGAAAATCAGGTGCCTATTAAAAGCTGGGTGAACCAGGAAGCTGTCGGTTGGGATCAAACCCTACCCTTTGTAGTCCAGTTCACTAACCACTGAGCTATCGTGGCTCCCGAAATGGGAAAATGCCATATATATAGTTTTTTTTTATACATATGATGTCATAATTGTTTTAAATATAACATAATGTCCATATTATGGGTCTCTAAGTTCTTAGCTGTGACAACCTCTTATTTAATAACTTATTCAGCTGTTAAATAATTTGTAATCTGTCAGCATTCAAGATCCAAAAGCATAAATTTGTCCTCTATTAATCGTACACTGTATCTTTGAATTTGTTATAGTTTTTATTAAATACACACACAATAAAGTAACAATCTATCTATCTATTGACCTTTCAAGCCGTAGCCGGCCAACAATGCGTAGACCAAGATGCTCCTTCTCTTATCTAAATTCTAACAGTTTTCAATTCTTTCAAAGATATTCTATCAAATCTCGCCACTTGAAAGTAACAATGGTAGATTAAATTATAAAGTTGTTAAATATCTACTATTAAAGACTGAAATAATATAGATATAATTTATTTATGGTGGAGATTTAAATGTAGTGATAAATCAAAACTGCCAAAAAAAAGTTGACATAAAGTACTTTTCTTACATAACAATTCTGATCCTAATAAAAATATGGGATGGGGAAGAACTGTCACTATGTTACTAAAATCAAATTACTAAAACACATTATTTTTCATTATTCTGTAGATTTAAGGACTTTGGGGAAGGGAATAAAGTTACTACAGTCTGGTAAATAAAAGAGGGCTGCAGTGTGTTTGATGTTAACAGTCTCATCATATAACACCAATTGTTACAGTAGAAACTACTACTTCAAGAGCACATTTATGCTTTCCCTACAATGATTTCTCATAAGGAAATCAAATAGCTGTGTTGGTGGCTGGCAAAGTAATGTAAAAGCCAGAAGTAGCAATGGGTGGAGTTCAACTTAAGTAATCCTACGACCACTCTAGTTTCCAGAACTATGAACACTCATCTATTTTCCAAACAAAGAACAATCAGCAGAGGTTTAAGATACAGTGAGAGCTGGAAGAAGAAAAATAATGAAGTTGAATTATTAGAAACATAAGCTGGAAAGAATACATTTTAAACAAACTGAAAAGCGATGATCTAAATAACTACACATTGTGCTTTATAACAGGGCAACATTGGAGATCAATGATGTGCTTAGAATGAATGAAGGAAAATATCCCCAACAGGCATTCATGTGAAAACCATCTGGGAAAAGAAATCCAGGAAGACCAAGAGAACTGCTATTCAGAACAGAGTTACCAGGGAAGGTTCAACCAAATGGGACCAAGAAGCATTGAAGATCAAAAAGAACGAGGAGCAAATAGTCAATCATGGAGAACTTTAACTTCCAGCCTATGTGCTGATATTGGCTCAAGAAGAGAATGATCAAATGAATTATTAGATTCTTTCATTCCTCATTTTCCTTTCAGCGTCGAGTGGAGATATAATTTGCTGTCTTTTGCTCTTCTGTTCACCTCTGCTGCTGTTATGTTTTCTAGTCCTTCATATATTCCGTCGATCCATCTTTTTCGTGGTCGACCCTTGGGTCTGGTGTTTTCACAACATTTGTTGAGGGCTCGTTGTGTTGTGATCACTCTGCCTTGTCACGTGGCCAAACTATTTTATCTTCTGTTTCTTTATATATTCTATGGTGGGGGTTATTCCTAGCTTTTTTCTCAGTTCTTCATTGCTGATCTTATCTCTCAGACCGTTTCCTGTCATTGGTCTAACACATTTAATCTCAGTAGAGGTTATTTTGTTATTGGTCTTGCATCTAGGGTCCAGGACTGGAAATGAACAAATGAAGCTACAAAATGAAGCCATGCGCATTATCCTGGGATGTATGAGGGACACTCCCTGTGTAGCAATGTGGTATCTTCTTGACTTTCCAACCATGGATGACAGAATCAAGATCTTGAGAGCATGAGCATACCTGAAGATTAGTACAGATACAGAGCATCCATTGCACCACGTGCTCAACACAGAGAAAGGTGACGGGCTAAAAAGAGGCAAATCATGGGTGGGCCGAGCAGAAGATGTCATCAAACAGGTCTGTGGGCTTACCAATATCAGCGTTGGTGAGGAGTGGATAACGGTACTTCGTCATTCAATGGGACTTTCTCGTGTATTGTCACACTCGACAGGAAAAGTAGGGAACAGAGCCAGGTCGTGGTTAATGCTGAGGTCAACGGTCTCATCTGCGATAACACCGATGAGAAAAATGCAGTCATCTATACAGACGGATCTGTAAGACGACACCAAAGAAGTGCATGGGCATTTACGGCACGCTCGGCAGGCAGAATAGTCAAGGAAGACAGTGGTGCATTCGTCATGACCATGAGTAGCATGACAATGGAGGCGATGGCAGTGATCAAGGCATTCAAATGGTTAGAGTCACAAGACTACACCCACGCAGAGCACATGACTTCGACAAACACAGATCCACGTCATTTCTTCGGATAATAGAAATGGGAGTTAAGATGGGCACAGCCAGAAATGAGAAACTTAGTGGCCGTGTAGGAAGACTTATCAACCAACATAGAACTGGAGTCGTCAGTCATTGGACACTGAGGGAATTGCTGAGGAGGGGATCTGAGCACCTATGGACATGTTCGGAGTGCAATGATGATGACCCGCAAATAACTCAGGCAGACCCCAGAAATAGGATAGTGCATGGTAGGTAGATGGCAAAATAAACATACAAAACAAAACAGTGGAAGAGATTGATCACTTTATCTATCTCAGAAGTTACATTGATCAGGAAGGGTATGGATGCAAGCAAAGAAATCATAATCAGAATAGCTAAAGCAGCAATGACCTTCGAAAGCCTTGAGAAGATGTGGAAATCGAAACTCATCAGCACAAACACAAAACTTAAGACTATTCAAATCTAACGTACTATCAACCCTTATGTATGCATATGAGGTCTGGAAAACAATGAGAGACATAGAAACAAAGTTGAGCGCATTTGAAAATGAATGTCTAAGGAAAATTCTTGCTATAACATGGAATGAATTCAAAACAAACAAGGAAATTAGAGAAATCACCAATCAACCACTAATATCATCAGCAATCAAGAAAAGAGATAGGACATGTGATGAAAAGAAATAATAACCGAATAACAAAGAGAAGCCCTCATGTGGGAAGCAACAAGTAGGAGGAAAAGAGGCCAACCCAGAGAGACACTGAGAAAAAACATTGATCAGAGAGGCAAAGACAGCAGGTATTGGCTCCCTCAATGAAATTGAGATGCTTACATAGAACAGAGACAAATGGTGAGATTTGATAAAAGATCTTTACAAGGACTGAGACTGTTAGAAAGAAAAATAACAAAAAGAGTATCTGGCTCTATGCCATATGAGCCAACCATGGCTCGAAAGGTCAATCAATAGATAGATAATAGATAGTTATTATTTTCTTTCTATAATTCTGCAGAATTACTTGCAACTGATTTCCACACAAAAATCCTTTTAACTAAAAAGTTGAAAAGCACTACATTAAAAAGTTTATTTATAAAAACACCACGACTGTATGCATTATTTTTAACAGTAATCACAACGCATAGTACAAAGAATACTGCAACATATCTCTTACTATACTAGTAATTAACACTAGATTATGATTGAGTTGTAAAAATTACAGTTTAAAAATTGAAATGTAAAAATTCTAGTTTGCAGTATAAAGTTGCCTTTTCTCGCCATGTACCTTTCTAAACGCCACCTACGCCAGTAGGCCCGGTACTTGATGACGACCTAAATGTTCAAGCCAGTCATGCATCATTGTGACCAGATATGCTTTCAGTTGGTGTGTCATATAAAGTTATAGTAATTTTTTTTTTCTTTTACATCAGATGCCTCCATCACTTCATGTTTGTTCTAGCTGTACTCTATAATTGTTTCCAATTGTTGTTCAACTGTAGTTCTTCCAAAGAGTTATTTCTCACAGATTTGTAACAAGATTTTCAATAACTGCATTTTTGTCCAAGTTACATAGGGTTTTTTTTTTAGTAGTAAATTTTACAAAAAATTTGTTTAATGAAGTATTGTAATCTAAGAATCTATCTATCTATTGTTCTTTCGAGCTGAAGATGGCCCCCTAGGGCAGAACCACAACCTCAAAAATAGAAAACCGTGCGTGCCAAAGTGGCACATATTGCAGAGATCACTGCTCTAAAATCAATGGCGCGTTTCCATAACAATACTTTTTACAATGACAGCTTGTCAAGCCATCGATCAACCTCCTTAGTCGCCTCTTACGACATGCCTGGAAGGTCACAGCGTCACTATTCTTTACTTCCCTCATAATGAGACCCCGGTAACACACGGGAGAATCTAAGAATGGCTCAGATAAAAGCAGCTTTCCAAAAAATGAGGAAGATACTATGCAATCCATTTTTGACAATAGAATCAAGAAAAAGAGTTCTTAAATGTTTACAGCAAAACTTATAGTCATGCTTTTAGGACAAACACATCCATCTTTGGCATGAGTAAATTTGATTAACTCTATATTACGATAACTACCTATAACTCTCATAGTTAAGATACTGTAGTAAAAATTACTACCACTTAAATTTAACATTAAGTGTTCAAAAAATAGTAATTTCTTTAAACTCTTGACACAGTTCCATGCGTTCATACTAGACAAAACACAGAGACTCGAAATTCCTGGCTGAGGTTGATTTATGACTAGAGTTTCACCTTAAGGACCAGATGTGTTACAATGTCTATTGGTGCGGCCGCCATAAGTCCATCGGTATGTTCGGTGACTGCATAGTGTTGTGTTTTCTAAGTCACAAAGGGCTGTTTAATGTTTGCCAAATGACCATGTAACTCACAAATTAAAAAAAAAATTCCAATAGCAATGGAAGCAAATTAAACACTCAGGGGTCGCCAAAAGTGGTAATTAGTTAGGTACATCTTCTTCTTCTACCTTTCAGCTCCCTGTGGAGCACAGGTCTTCAACAAAACACTTTCCAAGTCATTCTGTTTCTTGCCATTCTTTTAAGATCTATACTTTTCCTTGACTTGTCCATGTTTGTGAAGTTTTTTCAGCTTATTTTTTTACAGTATGGGATAGCCAGTCCCATACCCAACCCTCCTTTCTCACCTCTTACGAAAATGCCTGGTAGGGTACAGCGCCACTATTCTTTACTCCCTTTTCTGGCCCCGACAGCGCACGGGCATAGTTAGGTACATGGAAAGGGGGAATGGGTGATGTTAGAATACAGAAAAATGTTAAATTTTGAGGCATTTGTTTTGATGCTGTAAATTTTACTAGGTTATCATATCTAAGGTTAACAATTTTTGCCTGGCTGCTGCCATTTTTGGCCTGCTTTTTTTTTTTTTTTTTTTAGACTTTTAACTGCCATTGGTTCTTTAATATGTGCAAGTGCAAACAGGACCTCCTGTTTTTTGCTGTTTTCCAAGAGAGCTAGACAATGGGATCACTACCCAGAGGAGGGTAAAACCATGAAGAAACCATGAATTCAGTTTTGAAAAATTCCCACAGCCTGTGTTGGAATTTAAACAGAGGACCTTCCTGTCTCTTCTTCCACATAACAGAAAACACACAAAAGACAACTACCCACAGGACTCCTGGTCCCATATATACACAGATGGCTCTGCTACAAATGCCACCAGAAATGGAGGAGGAGGTGTGTTTGTTCTTGTGGCTGAATAATCAGGAAGAGGTCACCAAGTCAATAGCTACTGGGAAATTCTCAAACAACTATAAACAGAAGCCTTCAAAGACGCTGTAAAACTGGCTATCCAACACCAAAATAACATGCAAAAGAAATTGGTGATACTGACTGATGCACTGTCAGTCTTAACAGCTCTAAAAACCCCAGGAACAGTGAGCTAGATGACTTGAGAATAACCCTAGACCAACTGTGCAATGACTTCCAGAGAGTGGTCATCCAGTGGATACCATCACACTGTAATATACACGGAAACGAACTCGCAGACAAATTAGCTAAAGAGGGAGGGAGATTACCATAAGAGAACCATCTGTTCAGCTATGACGAAGCCAAATCCATCACCAAAGGCCAGTACCATGAAAAATGGAAACATGAACACCCAAAGTATAACGAGAGGGATGGATACCTCCAACTATCAAGTAGGGATCAAGTCATCTTACTTCGCCTACGTACTGGCCACAACAGAAGGAGAAACCACATGTTCACCAAATTCAAAATAGGAACTACCAGCCAATGCCACTGTACACTGGATAACATGACAACAAAACACATTCTACAGGATTGCCCCCAGTACACAGACCTGAGAAGGACAATGTGGTCCACACCCACCTCCCTGGAAGAGAAACTATATGAGGCAACCGAATCACTTAGACAGCTGCCATCATATGAGAGTCCTGAATCCTAGTCTGAATGAACCATGATCGCAGCAGAAGAAGAAGTCTCTTTTTCCTTTTAACATCAAGGGTAAATTGATTGGAATACAAAATGTTTCCATTATAAGAGGCTACTCTTGAGAAATAATAAATCCTTAAACTGTGACAAGCCTAGCAAGTCAGCAAGGAGGTAAATATTTTTGTTCTAACATTTTTTTTTTTATGAATCATTTGTTAAAATGATGAAAACACATATTGGTGTAATAAAATACAAGAAACTGACTGCAGCACTTGAACGAAATAATAATTTACATCTCATAATTTGACTGCGCTGAAATGTCAGACACCTACTACATGTACTACTAAAAGCCCAGTCAGGCCAAGTGGTGTATTCAGGAATATGGTGTTAGTGACCATAATTTTTATAGACCTTTGGCGCATGATTTTTTTGGATAATGTGGTCAGTATTATGCTCATAACACTTTCCTTTCCCAGAACAAGATCTGGTACCCATTCTAGGCTGGGTGAACTCGGAAGCCATCGATCAGAATTGGACCAGGCCTCTTGTTCTTTGTAGTACAGTTCACTAACCACTGAGCTATCGTGGCACACCCCTAAGGATGCTATGGATGGAGTATGAAATCCTGAATATTTGCAACAACAAAAGAAAGTATGTTTCTTGCATACAATACATTTGATTTGAAATAGATAATAATCTTTGAGACTGGGCAGTAATGATCATGTAGGTATCTCTGAAATGCTAGAGCCTGATTAGTGTAGCAAAACAGGAGGATCAAGAAGGCAAATATGTTGTTCATGCAAATTTAAAAAAATATTTTTTAAATAAATAACTAAATTTTTTAATTATTTTGCAATAATGTTGAAATTCAAACTGGAACTACACAAAATTATGTAAGGAAGACAAATTCTGTCTATCTAACACTACATTAATTCTTCAGTTATAAAATGTCACTTTACAAAACTAGGAATCATTAAAATAAACTTTTGAATGTTTTAAATGCACTTAATATGTGCATTTTATTTTTTGAGTAGTATATTCCTATCATTGTATGTCCTATAGGTACTTATATATTTTTGTAGCTCTCTTTGTATTAGTATTCCTCTTTGATGTTCTGTTGTGTTATCTGATTATATAAATGCACATTTTCATCTTGTATGTACCCATATTCTTTCCATCTTTCAAATATACCTAAAATAACTACATTTGATCTTTCAGCTTCTATAATAGGATTTTCCCATTTTCCTTCTTGGTAAAGAATCTGAACATTCCAGGAATGTATTTGGAGATCTTTCCTCTGACATAAGTTAGAATTTCTCTCTATGGCACTAAATACAATTCAAACAAAACAAACAACAAGATTTTTAGGGCATGTTAAAAGACACAACAGCCTACTAAAAGTAATCTTGGAAAGGAAAAATACAAGGTAAAAAGAGGCAGAGCAAGACTAACATGAATGAGTAACAATAAAAGATGGACAAGTCAGCATATGACAACCTGCACCATTAAAGCAAGAAACAGAGAGGAATGGTGCTCCATGGTAGCCAACCTTCAATGCGGAGACAACACTCGATGATGATTATATGCATTATACATAATTACATACTTTGTCTGCAGCATTTGATTAAATTGCTTGTTTAATTAAATAGAGTGGTTATCATCTTTGATTCCTTATCTTTGCTTCAGGTGAGTTGTCTGCGTACACCTATGGCCATCAATATTAATAAGTTCGAAGAAAGCATAGGTTGTCAGTTCATGACTGATGACATTATAGATCTTGTCCCAATCAAAATGGATGACTGACAAACCAATGGATGTAACATAATATCTTTGAGAACTTATATAAATATATTCTGCAGGTCCTGCTGTAGTCAAAACAGAATATCTTTGAGAACTTATATAAATATATTCTGCAGGTCCTGCTGCTGCAGTCAAAACATAATATCTTTGAGAACTTATATAAATATATTCTGCAGGTCCTGCTGCTGCAGTCAAAACCTCAACAATTTCACAATTAACTGGCACATTAAATTTGGCAAGGATACACTTTGAGGTCACTATGTGATCAGTGTTTGAACAAAGATATGGCACATGATTAAGCTGAAATGTGGAGTCTGTAGGAAAATACAATATAGTGAGCAGGCAACTGCAAGGCTGGATAAATTAACCATCTTTTATTTAACCATCAGTTTGCTAGAATCAACTCTCTGCATGCACTTCACCTTATACTTGAGGGATGAGATAAGAAAGGAAGAAAAACAGAAATTACATAACTGCTTCAATTACAGTTAGAATTCAGCTACAAACACTTGGAAACTGTATTTCAAAGACCTTTATTCTGTCAAATAAATTATTCCATTTAAATACATTATAAAATGGACTTGCTAAACACCAAAATCTTCAGGAATTTCTATGTCATGTTCATTGTTCATCAAGACTTAACTGCACTTTTGTTAGTACAGAAATTCTGCAATAACTTAATTACAATTAGTTACAGTGCAGCAAACATAACACCAGGATGTTTATTTAAAGCTGAACGCAGCAAGTATTATTCAGAATAATTATTTAACTTAGAACTAAAATTGCTGTTTGTGGAGTAGTTTAATGTTACATTTTGGGGAACAACCATAACAAGTTGTAAATATATTCAGCAAGAACTGTGAGTGTTGAAATTCTGAAGAAAAAAAATTAAAGAAACCTGCTTGTTCTGGACACATAAATATATAGCAGCTACATTATTTCCATGAAATTGTACAAATTACTAACCTGTAGCTATTTTGTTTATTTAATTTTTTTTGGGTTTATTTTAGATTTATATTAAATAATTTGGAAAAAAGAAAGGAAAGAAAAAAAGAAGAGAGAAATGTACATGTTAAAATGGCACTTTCAAGAAAATGGGGGGGGGGGGGGGGGGGGGGGGGGGGGGTGTCGCAATGTGATATTTACTTTTTAATTTCAAACCAATTCTGGTAATTTAAAAAAAAAAAAAAACAATATATGGCATTATACCATTTCTTGAGTCTGCAATGGAGACATTTAACTGAAGAATACAGGTCACTTGTCCAGTGCAGTCACATGAGATGTTCAAGTCTTAGTTTTTATTTCACCCTGATAGAAAAACCTTTTGACCATCAGTGATATAGTGTTCTGGTTTCGAGCGGTAATTTGAAAGTATATATAAATATTATTATGCCCCATTAAGAGTGCAATTATGTGGCTCAATAATTTTTCCTTAAATTGATTTACACTTTTGCAAGCGTTAATTAGGAATGAGGTTTATAGAGTAGCTTGGACTTCAAAGTATATTTGTTTTTCTGCAGGGATCAACATTCTCTATTTAACAGTCTTGCTTGCTTGCATCCGCCCGATGACTAAAGGAGTGCACCTTTTCATCATCCACCTTAAAAGGACATTAAGTAGGCGTGCCTGTGTTGTGTTGTGCAGTAAAACTGTTATATTTGCACCTTTCTGCCCAACACATTCAACTTCAGCACGCAAAAAAACGTCTTCTCTCGTTGCCATCTATACAAAAATTTCTTTCTCTGGTGTTGAAAGTGTACCATCTCGTAGTACATGCTTGTAATTACAGGTGGAAAAGTCTACGAGACCTATTTTCTGAAGGTATGCTCTGTTCAAAGTTTGAACTTTAACCTTCATGTCAGTGTTCACCCATTAAGTTGTAGTGAGTGTGGATGTGTTATGATGTTAGTTTACAGCAAAGCCATGATATTGATGTCATTTGGCTTGATACATCCATTTTCATCATGGGTTGATTTGCTCAACAACTTGCCCAGGCAAAAGCCATTATGGTTCACTCTTTTAGATTTCAACTGCCAGAGGTTCTTTAATGTGAACGAGTGCACACTCCTATTTTTCACCATTATCTGAGAGGGCTAGACATCTGATCTCACTAGCCTGAGACTAGGGATGTGGTGGGGGTAAAGCCATGAAGAAACCATGGTTTTGATTTTGTAAAAATTCCCACTGCCAGGATTCAAACTTATAAGACAATTTTTATTGCCTTTTTCTGACTCACACTTTTTTTTTTTAGCTCTCTCCATTCCATTTTTTGTTGATGGTTCATAATTTCAAATGTGATAATTAATATTTAAAAATAATTCCTGAGTTTAACCTTAGGTTACGACACCTACCCATGAGTCATGTTTTCACGACACTAAATGTTACATTTGAAGTTTGCAAAATAGTATTTTCCTTCAACATTTTGCTACACAGCTGTGTGTTTACACAAGGAGAGACACTGGAATTGGATGCGGTAATAAATTTTCTGGATTAGATTGGATTATTTGGCCTGAAATTTGGCCGCATGGCGCCGCGACTACCGGAGGTGTTACGTTGTCTATTCACACATCGGCCGTCAGTCCATCATTCCAGCCATATGTTTGGCTTCCTTTTAGCATAGTTCACAGCCTAATCCGTGTTACAAAGGTTTTTGTGATGTCTTGCCAACAGCCAAGGAGATTTCCCCCATGACAAGATTTTTGGGGGAGGGGTGTCCTGCTAAATTTATTAAAAAAAAAAAAAAGTTATGTTCTTGCAACATCTTTGTAATTTTTTTTACAGAGCGCAGATCATTGTGTTTAGGGAAAAAAATCCAACATCAAAGGAAATAAATCCAACACTCAGGAGTCATTGGAGGCAATAATTAAGAAGGTATAGAGAGGGGGGGAAATGTCTGCCTGCTGCAAACTGTTTAATTCCAAGAATTTGTATTTGAGTTCATAAATTTTACAAAGGTGTTTAATCTAGGGTTAACAAGAGTTAACTATACTGATATGCTTTTTGTGCTTGTGTAAGAATTAGATTTTGTGGTACTGACTTATTCTAAATGGTTTACTTAGACCAAAGCAGAAATGTTTAAAAAAAATAAAAACCACATTCATTGATTTGCTGCTTTTATTGTTCTAGTGACATCAGACTACACAGAACTTGCAGTATATCTCACCACAAGTCTCTTCTTGGTAAGCCTCTAAATCTAAGCAAAGAAGCTAATGTCCACTGTCTTTGCCTCTCTTATCAGAGTTCCTCTAAGTAGAAATGACAGATTGTCTTAATAAACCTTGATTTAATTACTAATTACCACATATTTGTTCTAGGATTTCAAGTGTATGAAGTGTCCTTAAACTTCACATATATATGATATTTACATATACTTTTAGTTGTTCTAAATTATCAATTAGCTCATATTGGATTACTTTCCCCACAAGAAACTAATTTTTCTCACACATTTACTAATTCTTAACTTTAATTTACATGTTACTTATAGTTTTTCACTGTCGATAAGGATGTCCTGAGCCTCTAATTTTGTTTGTACGATGTTATTATCTGTAAGAGTTATTACTATTACATATCACGTCAATTGTTATCTACTTGTATCATTCCTAGTGGAATTTTTATGACTAATCAGGATGTATTTATACATTATTTTATTTTTAATTAGTTTATTATGTATTTATTAATTATTTTGATTTTTATCTAAGTATTATGCATTTACATGATTATTTATTATTTTTAAAATTAATTTATTATTTAACATATTTTCATGGTTATACTTATTTCTTTTTTCGTTTGTACTTTTTTTGTTTTCCATTGAATGCTTCTGCCAAAGCGTGTTTGTCATCTCTTAACATAGAGATGCAGTACATGCTGACCAACTTATTCATTCTCAACAAATAAATGCCTGTCTGATCAAATTTTAGCTTATAGTACATGTGGTAAATGTGCCTGTGTTAGTGAGTTATCAAGCAGAAGATCACCAGATTTTTTTTTTGGGTAACAAAAAGTATTTAAATTTTTGTGTATGTGAGATTTTGCGAGCTTGATGCAATTAATAGATACATTTGTATATATAATAATTCACACAGCACTATCACAATACTTTATAATTTTATATGTCAGAAAATATAAACAAATTAGTTGTATGAGAGTTCAACATATGAAGAATAACAATAATAGCATTATGTATATCTTAATTTTCACTAACTTGGCATATAGTTTAGTCCTCATACAATATGTCCTTTGTTGGTATTCATTTACTGTCACGCAAGAGGTATAGAACTTAAGGGACTGGATTAGGAAAATATAAGATCATACCTTCTATACCATAAACATATGATCACACCCTCTGTATTAGGAATACATGGTCATACTTTCTGACTTACAGAAGGTAAGATCATACCTTCTATCGTAAAGAAATATGATCATACCCTCTGATGTTAGGAACACATTATTATACCATGTGACATTTAAGATGTATATGGTCCTACCTTATGATGATAAAAATACAAGTGATTATACCTTCTGACATAAAGAATACATATGATCATAAGTTCTAACATTAAGAATGCTTATGATCATATGTTCTATGATTAAAAAGTACACGATCCTAAACTTCTAACATTAAGAATGCATAATATCATACAATAACCAGAAGAATATTTCCACAAAAGCACAACTATTCATCTTCAGCTTGTAGTTCTTCTGGATCGTAGGAAGGTAGCTTGATTGTGCAGTAACCTACTCCAGTCAGACTGCGGGGAAGAGCACCAACAGTTTCCCATATACCAGTAAAAACATCATACTTGCTGACCAGCTTCTGTCCAGTTTTGGTCTGCACATTATAGCCTCCTAGCACATAAATATTGTCTCTGTACACCACGCATGAGGCTTCTTTATGAGAGATGGAGAGTGGAGCAACAATAGTCCATTGATCTGTTGACGGGTCGTAGCATTCAGACTGCATAACTGGCTGGGCTTGCTGGTTTACATTCAGATTGCAACCCCCAAAGACAAAAAGTTTGTCATGACAAGCACACATCACATGCCACCCACGAGGTGTCAGCATGGGTGCCATATCTTCCCAGACATTAGCATTTGGGTCATACCGTTGCATGTCTGGTGTGAAATGATTACCAGAGTAACCTCCAGAAATATAAATATGGCTTCCATATGTTGCACCAGCATGTGCATGGTACGACATTGGCATAGAAGCTATAAGCTCCCATGTGTTTTCTGCAGGATCATAACACTCTGCAGTTGCCAAACTTCCATCTTTGAACTTACCACCTACTGAATAGATCTTATTGTTCAATGCTCCAGCAAAGAAGTATGCTCTTTTGTTCAACATGGGGCAAACCTGAAACCATGTGTCAAAGCGAGAGTCATATCGAAGAACTGAGTTAACTGCAGACTCACCATGTGCACATTGAGTTGTGCAACCACCTAAAACATACAGAAAGTTATTATAAACAAGCACTTGCATGTGGCTAAGTGCACTGGGTAGAGTGGCTATTTCTTGGCGGTTCAAAAGACTACTGGAGGTTATCTTGGAGTCAAAGACTAAAAGTTCATCATGCAGGCATGGGTTTGGATGGATCTCACGGCCGCCTACACTCACCAGTCTCTCAACATAGGAGCGGAGACGTGTAGATGTTGTATTCAATAATGGCTGTGAGTGAGGAACAACGTGGTAATTTAGTGCCGTCAACACCATTTGCCGTAATTCTGGATTGGACATCATGAGGTCCACTCCCTGAACTTGGTGAACTAAATCAGCAGGGTTAATGAGAGGGAAGCGGATCAGCTTCATCAAGCATGGAGCATGGATAAACGTTTTGAATCCATCCGTAACCACTCCCAGGTAATATGAAATATATCCATCTCACGAAAGCACAGCTTGTCACTGCTTAAACAACTAATCAACTGTTCATAGGTCAGAAGGTTGAGGGTGTTCTCTTTAGCTATCTGCATCAAATTCCTTGCAATGAAAACATCAATCTGCTTTAAAGCATTATGCATACTATAAAGTTTAGCGGTGTTAATGAAGTCATAGAAGTTACCGGTGTTCATTCCACTGAGGAAATTCCTCTCACAAAATTCTATCACTGGTGTCACTTGCAGATGTGTTGCAGCTGCTATGACATCAAAGATGTCATCACCTTCTAAAGTGGTGGTTGATGTGTAGACTACCTCAATCACTTTCTCTAACCCCTTTGCCGTGATACCTTTTAATTCAATCTCTTTTTGGTTACACTCGCGCATTCCACTGGTGAACATTGACAGAAAATAGTCCGAACATGAAACCAAGATGACACGATGACAGTTAAACCTTGTACCTGTAAAGAGAACATGGACGTAAATAGTAAATTATGCAAAAACAAGCACAAACTAGACAAATACTATTTAATCTAAGAAAAGAAATTTAAAAACTTTATATAATTTAAAGGTAAATTTTTAAAGAATTTGTGTTGTAGAATTATGTAATGAAATATTTAAATAAAGTATCTGAAAACACAAGAGGCACCCACTTTGTATGGAAGGAACCAAAGTGCATTTATTAATAACACTTTATTTTCTCTCGTTGCTAAAATGTAGGGATGGAATATTGAAATCTCACAAATCTTGAAAAATATTTGAGACTAGAAACTTGAATCTTCATTATTTTTTCATTTGTTCAATTTTTGCTAATCCGAACCAAAAATACTGCCTAAAAACTTTAGAAAGATTAGTTTTAACACCAATTGATGTCTGATACAAGTATTCACTTTAAAAAAATAAAAAACAGTAATTATTGCAATTTTGGTGGTACCTGGATCTGATGATCCTGTGTGCCTCACTGTTTTCAATACGCCATCTAGCGGAATCTTCCAGAACTTTCAGACTGCCATATTCTGTGCTCCGTAAAAATTCTTGAAACTGACTTTCCCTTCTAGCAAATGCCTAGGTATATAAATGCTGCCCCATGCACATAACTTAAATTATCTACCAACTAACCTACTCGGCATTATTAGTTCTACTCAACTCTCCCCATCATCTCACATGCAAATGTTATCAGTCTGCGTTTGACATTTTCCAGTTTACAATTTTATCTCAATCTTAGCATTTCTCACGCTTTATTTCTATGTAGTTTTAATTACAATCTTTGTTTACTAAAAGTAAATTTCATTTGTATCTTCATGTTTATTTACATTAGCTCTTGAAATAACCCCTCCCGTCCTTCTACACGAGACATGATTTTACAAGGTTTTGGATCTTTTGTTTTTAAAGAAAGAATGTCAAAAATGTCAATTTCTATTCAAAATTTTTTTGGTCAAATTGTGCTCAAAAAATGTAAATGGATATCAAGAATTTTAATTTCTAACACACTTGATTACTAATATAAATTTTATTAGCATCTTCTTAATAAATACAAAGGGCGTTCAATAGGAAATGCACCATATTGTTTTTCTCAGCTAATAATAAACATATAGGCATGACATTTTTCACACTTTAAATATAGCATGCATTGATTGTGTGCACCAAATTGCAATGCAATCTGCCAAATAATATGACTGCACTAAACCATTGAAATGTAGATTGTTAGCAACTTGTGTTATAAGCAGCGAAGTGTGATAGAATTTCTCATTTTAGAGAAGGAAACTGTTGTGAACTTTCACAAACGCCTATGTGATGAGTTTTGCAGTTCACATGAGCACAGCAAGTAGCTGGGTTCAGAGAATAAAAGATCGGAAAGCGGAGATACTGTGCTTCTTGATAAGTTGTGTTGTGGATGGGCTGCCACACCCACCAATGCAGAGATGTTGGAAAGCACTGGTGGCATTATTCTTGCTGATAGGCGCATCACTACTTAATAAGTGACCTTAAAATTGTCAGTCAGCATTCCTAGTGCAAATGCAATTATAACAACTCTCAGATTCTCAGGTTTGTGCAAGATGGGTTCCAAGAAATCTTACAAATGAGCACCGATTGCAAAGAAAAGCAATTTCTTCTGAACTGTTTGAGCATTTCAATGTTGAAGAAGAGAACTTTTTGGCTAAGATTGTTACAGGTGATGAAACCTGGGCACATCATTTTGAACCTGAGACAAAAATAGAGTGGCATCATCCGCACTCTCCCCGAAGAAAAAAATTCAAGAATCTCCTTCAGCTGGAAAGGTCTTGATCACTGTCTTTTGGGACATTGAAGGTGTGGTTCTTGTGGATGTTATGCCAAGAAGAGAGACAATCAATTCACAAGCTTACATTAAGACATTGAAAAAGCTCAACGTTTTCAGAGTTTGGCCACACAAGACTCCAGTAGACCGTCTTCTCCTTAACGCCAATGCACCCTTACACAGGTCTGGCAACACAGGAAGCAATTACCAGATTGGATTGGACTGTACTCCCCCATCCATCATACAGCCCTAATTTGGCACTCTCTGATTTCCATCGCATTGGTCCACTTAAAGATGTCTTTCGCAGGACAAGGTTTGAAGATGATGAAGGATTGATTCATGCAGCGAAGAAATGGCTACATGATCAAGACAAAGACTGGTACAGGCTAGGAAAACATGCACTTGTTGCGCACTGGCATAAATCTGTGCAAGTGGATGGGGATTATGTTGAATGATACCGATGTTTACATGACATATCCATATATAAGTAAAGTAAAGAGCCCCGCCACACCATGTGGTGCACAGGGAATATGGTGTTAGTGACCATAATTTTTATAGACCTTCAGCACATTATTTTTGGGGTAATTTGAGGCCGGTATTATACCCGCGCCGCTTTACTTTCCAGAAAAAATCTGGTACCCATTTAAGACTGGGTGAACCTGGAAGCCTTCGGTCAGGATCGAACCCAACCTCTAGTCCTTTGTAGTCCAGTTCACTAACCACTGAGCTATCGTGGCTCCCATATCCATATATACTGTGTAAAAGTTTTATACTTTTTTAATTAACAGTTCCCGAGAAAACCAATGTGGTGCATTACTTTCTTAATGCACTAAGTATATGTATATATTTTTTTACACACTTAAAACTATATTCTTTAATTTGTTTTTTTTAATTCAACACAGATTTCAAATATTTAGCTTCAATTAACTTTTAGGATTAAAAAAAAAAATTAAAAGGTATTTCCACCTCTTAAAAAAAATGAACAAGCTGTAGAACATAACTATTTCAAGCAAACAAATAACTATATCTTAAAAATCTTAAACCACATGGGAATTAAGGTAATTAATATCCTCATATGCCAACTACTTTAAAATGTTTATTTTATTAGGAAATATCTCCCTATAATGTAATAGCAGTATATAACCAACAATAGCAAACTGATAATCACAGGAGGCCAAAAGTGGTTTCAGGTTAATGATAAATGGAAATTTCCTACAAATCTTAGAAATCTAAAAGAAAAATTATATCACTCCAGTTGAACTTTTTTTTCAAGCAATTGATTTTTGTTTCAAAACGTTTTGCTTCACAGATTAATGCTGAATCAATAATCAAGTAGCGAGGGGAAAAAAAAATGTATACTTCATTAAATTTTTATGGTGGTATGCATAAAGAATGTTACGCTAATGAATAAAGATTGTTTGCCCACGCTGATTTTGTGAAGACTATAAGTGCGAATTATTGACATCTTTCCCTTAACAGAAAACCACACAGTTCATTATTAAATAATAAACTGAAACCAAATGAGAAACAACCAGACAATGCAGAAAATGATGGCAAATGCTCAGACAATGAGGATGAATCACTGTATTCAAATCTTGCATTTTTTTTACCTTCTATAGGATATCATTGTTATCATTAAGTACAGTGCCTGCTGGCGTAGGTGATCATGTCTCTCCACAACTTTCAATCTCGCCAGTTATTTCGGCTGTTGACCTTCTGCCAAGCCATTCTCTTAAGCAGTGTGGAATCTTTTCTCTTTGCTCCCTTCCCTCATCCCTCAATTTTCCAATTACAATATATTCCAGCTGTTCCCTTCTCATTACATGGCCAAAAAATTATGCTTGTTTCTTCCTATTATTGGATATTAGCTCTTTTTTTTGCTTTGGCCTCTTTCAGAATATTTTCACTACTCTTCTTAGCTGTTCATGGCATTCTGTAAAACCATATTTCTACAGCCTCTAATGATTTTCTTGTCTCTTTCTCTCTCTTTCTCTGCGATTAAGACTCAGAGTAGGATTCCAGACTCTCTTGTGAAGTCAGCTGTCTGTTTAGTGAATCGAGTGCCCCATATAGTTTCTCTTCCAGGGAGGTGGTCTTATGATTTTCTTGTCTGATGTCCTATTGTCCATGATTCACATCCATGTGTTAAGACTGGTCCTATTGTCCATGATTCACATCCATGTGTTAAAACTGGCTCTACATAACATTTAAGAACTCTTTTTCTTGTTTCTATTGTCAAAAATGGATTGCACAGTATCTTCCTAATTTTTTTTGGAAAGCTGCTTTTGCCTGAGCCATTCTGCATCTCACCTCTGTCGTACATCTACCCTCTGAGGTTAACATTGTCCCCAGACATTTATATTCATTTACCTGTTTTAATATTGTTCCACTTGTCTTTATTGGGCATTGTGGTAAAGTCTTTTTTCTTTTTTGCTACCATTATTTCTGTCTTTTTACTATTAAGGCTGGGTCCTTTATTTTTGCTTTTCTTCACTATAATGTTTAACATTTCTTGTAACTCATTATTACTCTTAGCGATTAAGACTGTGTGGCAGAATATGGAAGAACTTAATGTCAAAGATGCTCACTAAATTACAGTAATTAAACAATGAGAGATACAATAATAAGTAATAAATTTACCTTCAGCAATTAGTGTAACATCACATAAAATACCATCCTGTCTGAGCTTGTTCAGTCCTTGCAGAACCTTCATTCCATGCTCTGGCCGCTCTTCCATCCTGAAATCATCATTAGCTGACCCACTTGACATTTCTCCTCCTTCAGCCATGATGTTCTTTGTCCTGAGTTTCTTCCTCAGATGTTGAACTGCAAGCCTACCAGGCATCTAACATTTCTGAAAGATATGCAAAAAAAACAAAAACCAATTTCTGAAAGATATGCAAAAAAAACAAAAACCAATTTCTGAAAGATATGCAAAAAAAACAAAAACCAATTTCTGAAAGATATGCAAAAAAAACAAAAACCAATTTCTGAAAGATATGCAAAAAAAACAAAAACCAATTTCTGAAAGATATGCAAAAAAAAAAAAAAAAAAACCAATTTCTGAAAGATATGCAAAAAAACAAAAACCAATTTCTGAAAGATATGCAAAAAAAAAAAAAAAAAAAACCCCAATTTCTGAAAGATATGCAAAAAAAAAAAAACCAATTTCTGAAAGATATGCAAAAAAAAAAAAAAAAACCCCAATTTCTGAAAGATATGCAAAAAAAAAAACCAATTTCTGAAAGATATGCAAAAAAACAAAAACCAATTTCTGAAAGATATGCAAAAAAAAAAAAACAATTTCTGAAAGATATGCAAAAAAAAACAAAAAAACCCCAATTTCTGAAAGATATGCAAAAAAAAAAACAAAAACCCCAATTTCTGAAAGATATGCAAAAAAAAAAAAAAAAACCAATTTCTGAAAGATATGCAAAAAAAAAAACAAAAACCAATTTCTGAAAGATATGCAAAAAAAAAAAACAAAAAACCAATTTCTGAAAGATATGCAAAAAAAAACAAAAACCAATTTCTGAAAGATATGCAAAAAAAAACAAAAACCAATTTCTGAAAGATATTTCAAAAAAACATAACTTCTGAAAGATATGGGGAAAAAAAAACAACATAATTTATGAAAGAAATGCAAAAAAATAAAAACAATTTAATTTCTGAAATATAAATGCAAATGAGCACGGATTTTATTGTGAACTTGAAGAACCAACAAGTTTACATATTACATAAGCTGGAATGTATATAAGGCCTTAGGCGGCTTAACTCTTTCACTACAGAAGGTTTTTATCAATTCAGCGGTTGGGATTTTAGAGACAAGATTTTTCATGTATTTAATATCAATCTACATGTTTATATTTATCTAACTCGTAACATATTATATCTGACATTTTAGATAATTTAAAAAGTAATTAGATTTCACCAATACCAAGATAATACATGATATATAAAAATGGTTTGATGACAGTTTTACACTTATCAAATTCAGAGTGACGCACTGTGCGGCCAAACGTACGGAAAGAGTTAACAGAAGGTTTAGATGTTAAGCAATGATGTCAGATGGCAAGTAATCTTAATTTGTCAATAGTTTGGAAATGTTTTAGTGTCTTATTGATTGATGGATGCAGTTTTATAGAGCTGCAATGTAGTTGGAGGCTAACTTCATAACTAAAATATCATTGGCTCATTGCTGGGTAAATATGTCAATTAAATCAATGTGAAGACTGGCATTGGATAAAAGAATACAATAATAGACAACATCGCCTTCTATTAGCCCTAAATGCTATAACATTTTACTGTAAAGGAAAAACACTTCTCGTTTTTATAACATTACTATAATTATTAACTACCATGTATGCCAGCATAAGAGATCATGTCTCTCCATAACTTTTTATCTCTTAAGCTGTTTAGTCTTCTGCTATTAACTTTCTACCACATCATTCTCTTAAACTGTTTGGTATATTTTCTCTTTGTCCTCCCCTTCTGCCATCTCTTCTTTCAATTTTCTCTGTTGTCACAATATATTCCAGTTGTTTTCTTCTCATTACTATGTTATGCATAGCTACTGAGTTTAGTGCTCTGTGCACCGAGAGCTGTGTTTTTCATCCAGATCATCGTGTTTCAATATGCCGATTGCTTATAATGAATGATGATATCGTATGACAAAGGACAATTTAGCTGCGTTCACTTTCAATGCTGCTTGGCCTTAGGTCTTTTGGCGTGTGCTATTATGGGGAATACAGCTGCCTTTCTTTGTTTGGATCCTTCAATGAGATGAGTTTTAATTCGGATGATACCACTGGCACGTACCTTTGAGCAATTATGGTTTTTAATTCGTTTGCAGTGATACTGGGACCTTTGACTAAGCATAACATGGTACCATTTTTACATTTTATATGTTACTTTCTTAAAATAAAGTGAAGATTGCCTCCGTGTCTTGCTAGATGTATTGGGAACAAGGTGTTAGTGGCCAGACTTTAAGGTGATGTGACCAGCATTATGCCAGGCTGTTTTTACTGCTCAGAAAAATAATCTCTGGTATTTATTTTTGTGGGCTGCAGTGTAAACACTGAGCCTCATCAGTCTGGAAAAAATATTTGCCCACTTCTGAGAATTGAACCTAGACCCCTCTGATTAGGAAGCAAGCGAACTAGACACTCAACTATGAAGCTCCCATGCTACATTGCACATGACATATTAGGAATCAGCTCAGAAATTAGACAATTTCAAGTGAGGATAACACAGTGGCATCTGTGATAAGATCTTCACAAGGATTGAGACTTCTAGAGAAGAGAAAGAGTATCTTGGTCTTGAGTTATTGAGTTATTTGCGGGTCATCATCATTGCACTCCGAACATGTCCATAGGTGCTCAGATCCCCTCCTCAGCAATTCCCTCAGTGTCCAGCGACTGACGACTCTAGTTCTATGTTGGTTGATAAGTCTTCTTACACTGCCACTAAGTGTCTCATTTACACTTACAGTCGTCATGATGAACGTCGCTGAACGTTGATGCTTTGGATGGTCCAGACTCACGTGCACTTACTCAGTAGCACGGTCAAGAACCCGTTTCCACGTTATAAACTGGCCAACTCCAGTAAATATCTCTTCAGCATGCGGATACACTGAGAGCCTTTTATAAATTAAATCTTGGTCTATGCACTATCGGCTGGCCATGGTACTTAAGGTCTATAGATAGATATCACAGTGCATTTATTATTCAGATATTACCAATAAAATGTGATTCTAAATTTAGATGAAAATCAACATTCTCTAGAGTGAATTGTTTGAATTGCAATTATACTATAAATCTGAATAACAGTTATAGTTATTTGAAGGCCCCGGTATCACTGCAAACGAGTGAAAATCTATAACTGCTCAACCGCACTTGCCAGTCGAATCATCCAAATTAACATCTGAATATATATTAAACATGAATATATAACAATGAATATCAACGCAAAGAAAGGCAGTCGCAGTCTCAATCATAGGAAACACAGCACAAGTCAAAAGACATAAGGCCAAGCAGCACCAAAAATGAAGCTGAACTGTCCTTCATCATACGATATCCTCATTCATCGTAAGCACTCTGAATATAGAAATACCATCCAGATAAAAAAGCACAGCTCAAGGTGAGCTATAAACTCAGTAGCTCTAGCAGCAAGCCGGACTTGGAATATAAGGACACTGCAACAAGAAACACTTTTTAGACAGTGCCTCGACTGCTCCTGTCGCCTATCCGCCATATTGACCGGAAGTAAAAAAATCTGAATAATTCTAACACCTGAGGACATGTTCGGAGTACAATGATGATGACTCGCAAAATAACTCAATGCTAACACTTTCATTATCTTCCCATTGTGTTATGTTAATGACTAAGTGTAAAAAGTTATTAATACAACAATAATTTCATGGATCTAATAAGGACTGGCAGAAGAGGGGAAGTTAGTGGGGTTGAATTAATGACTGCATACCAGTGGAACCCTCGACGCTGAAAGGCAGATGAGGAAGGCAATAAGAAGAAGATACCCAGTGGATGAGTTCTTCTTGAAGCTCCATTGTGATGAAATGCTTGTGAGCCTTTCTCCATTCTTCCCTCGCATGTGCCAGTTTTTGAATTTGTTTTAATACATTCCCATCTATCTTTCATGACTATCTACGTTTCTTTTGGTGTTAAACTTGCCTGTTGTAAACTATAATAAAACGTTATTCACCAATAAACATTTTTGTATGTTACATAACCACGAGGAGACCACATAAAGGTTTATCTTCAAATCCTGTAGTGACTTTGACAACATGTTCATGAAAGTTTATATTAAATTTAAAATATAATAGCTCAATAACTCTTGAAAACCAAAATCAAATGATTCCTTATTCATGTTTATACATTAACTATGAAAAAAATTTATGAATTTTAATATTCATTTTGTGACTAAGCGCGACAGGGTGTCTGTCTTTCTGTTTATTAATGATGTGACAGCAACCTACATTTATTTTTATATAACTTGAAATTCACACAACACATTTAAAAAAAAATGTTGACACTTATTTTAAAAAATCAGAAATCAGAGTATGCATCTGTTTACCATAACGTAACTAAAATAATACTGACACATTACGGATACTGTAAAATGCATGAATTATTAATAATTAACATTTTTTCAATGTGCAGGTTTGATTACTAAAGATTTTTCAGGAACAAATTTGTTCCGCAAATTATTGTTTACATAACTTCACACATTTTCTAATAAATGCACAATACATCAAACTATCTATACTGGTAATTTATAAAGCTATTATTTTAATGTAATATTGTAACAAAATGATGTATAAAAAATGTACCGATGAAGCACAAAAATGACTATCCTGAGAATGGCATAAACAATCTTCAAGCTCGAAACACCAATTAAAATAGGGATTTCTCTGCCTCCATTCTGATATATAAATAGAGACATGACATAATGTATAGTATTTTTAGACAAAATTGAATGGTGGATGACTTCCATCTGTTCTATCATGTCCAGCAACTATCAAAATACAAATGATCAGATTGCTTGTGGCTGGTAAAAATAGACTTACAGGAAGTACTGGTTTTTATCATTGTGATTAAATGTATCTGTACACATGGAAGCAATCAAATGTCTTGAATTATAGAATTTAAAGAAAAATTAAAGCAAAGAAACCAAAAACTGAGATGGACAAAACAAACACCAGGAAACTGAAAATGATCAATAATTCAATTTGATGCACACAATGAATATTCCTCTAACAAACTTGTCATCTGTGTGTAAAAAATAATTTCATTTGCAAGTCACAAGAATAGAGAGTAAGAAGTAGAAATCAATGTATTATCATCATAAAAAAACAAAATAGTTATTAATGATTTTAATAGTACTACAATTATTATTGTGTCACCTCTTTTGTTTATCCCTGTCTGATATATCACTCCTTCACTTTTTGCTATTTATTTAATCTGTTACCAGTTATCATCATTGAGTGCCATCTCCGCATCAAAGGCTAGGTATCATGGAGCACCATTCTGCTGTCTCTTGCTTTGAGAGTGCAGGTTGTCATAGACTGACTTGTCCGTCTTTTGATGTTACTCGTCCATGTTAGTCTTGATCTGCCGCTGCCTCTTATACCTTGTATTTTCCTTCCAAGATTACTTTTAGTAGGCTGTTGTGTTTTTTAACATGCCCCAAAAATCTAATTTGTCTTGTTTGAATTGTGTTTAGTAGTTCTCTATGCCTTTAGTAGTTTATCTATATAGATAAAGAGAGAGGAACAGAAAATAATACCAAAATAAGGATATCAAAAGCAAGAGGAGCTTTTGTTGCACTGGGAAACATATGGAAGTTCAAAGAAATTAGGTTAAATAAAAAATAAAAATTTCAACTCCAATGTTAACTCTTTCAGGACCAGAACAGGAAACACGTTATTTTAGGTTTTGGACCAGATTAATTTTTGCTGTTTCAAAAAATTTCACCATATACCTTTTTTATTTGACTACTTCACACAATAATTTAGATAAATGTGATATGTGTTATACATCACTAGAAAGGAAAATGGATACAGAAAACGAAATTAGCAATATATTTATAATATGTGGTTGTTTGTAGGAATAATTATATTTTTTAAAATATAAAATATTCAAGGTAGGTAATTTTTAATTCAAAATATTGTTGTAATTCACTTACCTTTTCCTATCTTTATAAGTGTTGCTATCCATTTGTTTTGAAATATTATATAACATAATCAAAATTCCTCCAAAATACAGTTTATTTGATTAATTTATGTCCACAAATAACAAAATTATGTAAATTTTGTAAATGATCCCAGAATGAAAAATTTGATAAATTTATGTGACGTCAGAACAATATTATTTACAAGTCAAGTTTATTATTTTTATTTACACAACTGAACTTATTTTGTGTGATATGTCCCTAAAGTACTAGTTTCATTATCAGAATCACTACCACTCGATTCCTCTGAGGTCCTGATAGTGCTGGAATAAAAGGCATCCACTAGCTAAACCTAAGCCAGATCATCTTGTCTTTTTAGCATAACTTTTACTAATATTGCGACCCATTATCACAACAAGAAAGTTATTGTCTGTGTCTAAATTAATACTATGAATACTCTATTTCTGAATAACTCAATAACAAGATTTCGTATATAGATCTAGCTTGTTCTGCACTATATCATTTTGTCGACTGCAAGAAGTACCAACAGTGGGCATGGCCATTATGTGACAGAAAATTGAGAAATAAACAATGAATATAAATTTAAAATTTTCCAATGTTCAAAGCTCAGACCATGCCAGTATCAGCAGAAAGTGAAAGTGAGAACTCTCCTAATTCCAGAAATCAAGTATTGGTTCAAATAAAAACGGAAATCAGTGAAAACGAATCAAATATTCAGCGACACCCAAAATATCCGACGTATCAGTGAATTATTGGAAATCATCAGTTTCATAGAACTGAGGTGTTGGATAATAGTCCTGAAAGAGTTAAGTCAGTCCTATTATATGGCTATGAAACATGGAGAACAACAAAATTGACAATCATGAAGATACAGACTTTCATTAATGGATGCTAAAGCAGAATAAAAGGATGGAAATGGCAGGATAAATTCACTAACATAGAATTATTTAAATGTACCAGTCAAATACCAGTAGATAAAGATAAAGAGAAACAGCGAAGATGATGGCGCTGGATAGGACACACTGTGGAAACCAATTGAAATATTACACAACAGGCCCTTTTTTGGAATCTCCAGAGGAAAAGACAAAGAGGAAGACTAAGGAATTCTTGAAGAAGACATGTAGAAGCAGAGATGAAGATGATGGGAAAGACATGGAATGATCTTAAAAGAATGGCAGGAAACACTTGGAAAGTGTTTGTTGAAAACCTATGCTCCACACGGAGCTGAAAGGTAGAAGAAAAAGACTAGCAAAGACCTTGTCCCCAACCTCCTTAATTAGAATAGTAGTCCCCTCTACAACATGCGTGTCAGGTGACAGTGGCTTTATTCTTTTTTCTTCTCATCAGGGCCCAGGTAGCCGCACAAATGTTAGTAAATACACTAGTAACTAACTCACTAACTGTGATCTGAAAAGTTGGTTAGTCAATGACAGTGTGACACACTCAATGACAATGAATATCTGACTCATTCAATTAATTCTCATTATTAAAGTTAAAAATAAAAATGGAAACTCCATCATAAAATATTAAAAGCTAGTGTTCAAAATTAAATTATAAATTTCCACACCACACTTATGTGACACTACTGTTCACTACACTACAATAACTACATTAACTTGTATTATTTAAGAATTATATTATTAAATTTAAAATAACATAATAATAATTAAAAATAATATAATGTTTCAATAACAACTACTGACTCACGCTGAAAGTGAATCTCACTCTGTCTGAACCACAAAAACTTGTTCCAGCTTAACTTGACAACTAACTGATTACTTTTTTACTAGAAGACTTCTTATCTTAAGTTAAGACAAGACTGACTAAAAATATCTGGTGGCATTATTTTCGACTAACCGAAAATGAAATTATTCTAAATCAGTTTTATTTATAATTTATAATTTAAATCTGGACATTTTGTGTTGACTCGAAACAAAGCTAGTCAACTAGACTCTACTCTACTCTACTAGACTAGTAACTTAGACTGACTCAAAACTACTAGATCAAGTAGATCTTAAAACTACGAGAGACTAGACCACACCACATAAAATTATTAAATAAAAAAGTGACTCACCCATCTATACATAGAACAAACGTACAAGTTAATGGTTTTAATAATTAAACCATACTTGCAAACATAATTGAAGAAGTCGTGTATTCCATTGCCAAACGTGTAACAGCTGTGTTTGTGGTTGTATTATCTTAAAGCTCCTAAAATATTTTCCTGAAAGATGACGCCTGCGAAAGTAAACACCGGAAATATACAAGTATGAAGAAATGGTCATGCGCAGAAAGGATGTTCTTTAAACTAAAAATTCGTCGTTTTGTTAAGAAATTCTGTTTTTTTTGTTTTTTTTTTTTTTCAAAGGAAGTGTATTATTATAATATACAATATATTGAGTTATTGAGTTATTTGCGGGTCATCATCATTGCACTCCGAACATGTCCATAGGCGCTCAGATCCCCTCCTCAGCAATTCCCGTAATATACAATATATATGGTCAATAACCGGTGCATCGATGTCTTCACTGCAGAAGATACTTTGGGGCTTGAATTTGTCTTATAAATCACCTCTAAAATCACTCAACTAAAAAAAATTATAATCTAATGCATCAAATCCAGTTATTTTTATTGGGTTATTTGCGAGTTCATCATTGCACTCCCTCCGAACATGTCCATAGTATAGGTGCTCCGATCCCGTCCTCAGCAAGTCACTCAGTGTCCAACGACTGACGACTCCAGTTCTGTGTTGGTTGATAAGTCTTCTTATACGCCCACTAAGTTTCTCGTTTCTGGCTGTGGCCATCTTAACTCTCATCTCTTTCATCAGAAGGAGTGATGTGGACTCTTGTTGTCGAAGTCCTGTGTCCTTGCTACATCTCGGAAGGCATTGATGATGTCCGCCCGATCTATTTGTTGACGACAGCGCAGCTAGCTAACCTGTCCGCTTTTTCATTTCCCTGTACCCCCCGCATGTTCAACGACGTAGACAAAAGGTGACCCAACGTATGTTTTACTTCTGCAATGACTCTTCCCATTGCCTGCCATACAGAGTCCGTCTCTAATCCAGTGTACCACGACAGTCGATGAATAAAAAAAGTAACGTTTTTTTTTTTTAAAGATATATGTAGCACGTCTCAAATTACTACTATTTGTAGAGAGTAGTATTGGATCTCCACTTCACTTTGGAGAGCGCCAACCGGTGATTTCTCTAAAAATGTCTTTCTATGCTAGATGTCCCGTATGAAGGACGATCACAAGACAAGCAAACGGGAGATATGTTAGTACTACCTTAGAGTGGATGGCAACAAGCTCAGCAAACGGGAGAGATGTTTTTGTTGCTCTAGAAAGATGACCACATGCTTAGTGAATTTTGCTGCAGTATAAAAACATATTTGGAATACAAAATATTGATTGCTTTCTTGTTTATAGGCCAAGGACATTTTTTTTTTAAAGAGAGAAAGATAAACTTTTTCTTATTTTTCTTTCCTTCCTCATTTGCCTTTCAGCATCGAGGGGAGATATAATTTCTGTCTTTTCTCGTCTTTTTGCCTCTGCTGCTGTTATGTTTCCTAGTATTTTTAATATTCCCTCAATCCATCTTTGTCGTGGTCGGCTCTTGGGTCTGGTGTTCTCACAACGTTTATTGAAGGCTTGTTGTGTTGTGTTTTGATCTTTTTGCCTTATCATGTGACAAAACCATTTTATCTGTTTTTTCTTTATATATTCTATGGTGGTGATTATCCTAATTTTTTTTCTTCTCAGTTTTTAATTTCTGATCTTCTCTCATGGGCTGTTTCTTGTCATTCGTCTATCTATCTAGCTATCTATCTATCTATCTATCTATCTATCTATCTATCTATCTATCTATCTATCTATCTATCTATCTATCTATCTATCTATCTATCTATCTATCTATCTATCTATCTATCTATCTATCTATCTATCTATCTATCTATCTATCTATCTATCTATCTATCTATCTATCTATCTATCTATCTATCTATCTATCTATCTATCTATCTATCTATCTATCTATCTATCTATCTATCTATCTATCTATCTATCTATCTATCTATCTATCTATCTAATCTATCTATCTATCTATCTATCTATCTATCTATCTATCTATCTATCTATCTATCTATCTATCTATCTATCTATCTATCTATCTATCTATCTATCTATCTATCTATCTATCTATCTATCTATCTATCTATCTATCTATCTATCTATCTATCTATCTATCTATCTATCTATCTATCTATCTATCTATCTATCTATCTATCTATCTATCTATCTATCTATCTATCTATCTATCTATCTATCTATCTATCTATCTTTCGTTCGCCCGAAGTATTGTCTATATCTGCAATGTCGTTTCCTGCACAAATTTTACTGTCTTTTGTAATTCTTGCAGTGGTCCGTATAGTTTGTCTGTAGCGTTGTATCCAGTACCGTTTTGTAGTATGTGTTCAGCTGTCTGGGGCGTCTGTCCACATGTACATGTAGTTGAACTGCCGATCTTGAATTTTGTATACATATGACTGCGGAGTCGATTGTGCCCTGTTCTGGGGCGTATAATGATAACTTGTTCACGTCTATTCAAATTATGAAAGGCATCCTGATTTGGGGCTTGCAGTTTTCAGATTGATTTTATAATCTGTTTATTCTTATGTTATGTAACTGGTGCAAATGGCTGTGTGTCTTCCTTTGCCAGCTGATCTGCTCTCCCGTTTCCTGGTATTCAACAGTGAGATGGGATCCATTGCCAAACGAAACTGTGGTACATGCAGAGTTCAATCAATAAGGTCTGCAGAACTGGACATTTTCTGGAAGATAGTGACTGGAATGCTGATCTTGCATCTGTCAAAAAAAAAAAAAAAAAAAAAAAATTACAGGCTGTGTGTTAAGATTACTGTTCAGCAGTTTTTCTATTGCCAACTTGATTGCTTGGATTTCTGCATCTTAACTGAGACAATATTTCCCTGTTGCTATTTTATTCATATCCCTGGTGTTATTTAAGCTGCCATTGTACAAAATATTGTTATGGAGACAGTGCCATAGATTTTAGAGCAGTGCTTTCTGCAATATGTTCCATTTTGGCACGCAAGGTTTCTGTTTTTAAGATTGTGGTTCTGCCCTATGTGCCGTCTTCGGCTCGAAAGGACAATAGATAGATAGATAGTGTTATTTAGACACTATATGTAATGCTCCCCCATTCTTTACTGCATTCTATGCTGATCCATCTGGGTACACACACACGAACCCATAGATCTTGTGGGTATTCTTCATCCAAGAAACTGAGATTGATTTAGACAATTCCCCAATGTCAAGTATTCCTTTGCACTTCTGTCTTTATTTGCATTGTCAATCAGGATCCCTCTGTCCGGGGTGGGGTGTGGGTGGGGGTGGGGGTGGGGGTGGGGGGAGGGGGTATGTCTGTTCTGTTATGGGCAGTAGGGGGCTGACAACTCTTGGTATGTCTGATGGTTGTCTACATATTCGCTTGACTTGGTACATCAACCTGCTTCTCTTAAGCCGCCCCAATACACAATTTTGGAATCGGTCTTTCATTGGATGTCTCGGCATGCATGAAAATGTGTCTGCCTTTATCTTCACTTTTGTGTTTCTCCTTTCTCTCAATGCTGGTATCCTCCACAATTTATCCATCTCTTATATTGGTGTTGATTTCATTGTCATTTGTCTAGCACATTTCATCTCTGTAGTGATTATATATACTCGCATTATAAAATGGAAATAAGTATATGTGTTTGATTGGCCTATCTAATAGTGGGCCAGTATAGCAATTCTTGTACCATTGTAAATAATAGAAATATAAAATTACGGTGCAGTCGTATAACACCTTATGGCTTATTCACTTCAGTTAAAAAAAAAAAAAAATCATAATCCAGAAAATTGTAGGAGGGTTACAATGCAAAGACAATCAGAGAAAGGGATAAAAATGAGCGTCAATGAAATGGACGAGCCTCAACTTAGTCAATGCATGGGCATCAATAACAGACTTGGAAAAAAAAAAAAAAAAAAAAAAAAAACGAGAAAAATATAATGATACAAATATTGAAATGAATAGGTGATATACATACTGAAATTAATAAATGATACAAATATTGAAATTGATAAATTATACAAATATTGAAATTAGTACCACTAAGTTATTGACAGCCGATGTATCATATATTACTTGCAAAAATGTCGTGTAGGCCTACCACTAAGGGATTGACAGCCGATGTGCCATATACTACTTGCAGAAATGTTGCCTACAACTAAATTATTGACAGCCGATGTGCCATATACTACTTGCAGAAATGCTGTGTACCACTAAATTATTGACAACCGATGTGCCATATATTACTTACAGAAATGCTGTGTACCACTAAATTATTGACAGCCGATGTACCAATAAATGACCCACTTCCAAATAAGCTGTCATCAAAAATTGAGTAGGAAGATAGTAGCTGAACAAAGAATCAGACATTGAAGTATTCATAAAGATCAGTATTCCAAAGGTTTATAAGCTGCTTGAAAATAATGGGGGAAAAAAAAAAGTGATACGAGCTGTACATAAACTCGTTTGCTTCATGAATGTTTATGTAGACAGCTGTTGTACAGCGAACTAGACGAGGATGAGTGATTTATTAGTAGACACAGGAATTTGTTCAGCGACTACACAACGACCCATAAGGCGTCTCAAGTTTTATATAACCTAGTAAGGGTGAAGGCAAAGAAATGCAAATGAATGCATACAAATGCAAAGCTGCAGTAAAGCTAAATGTGAAGGAGAATTGAAATAAAAATGGTATGGTAAAAGCTTTACGCGATTGATAGACGACACAGATTTGATCGACGTTTCGACTCAATAGGCCTTCAGCAGGAACAAGCAAACCACATACACACACACAGATATATAAGTAAATAAAACTATTCCTACATACCTAACTAGTAATGAAACACCCAAAACAAAATAATCGAAACTGGTTTGAGAAAAGAAAAATTTCTTCCTTGTGTCGTGGACCGTGGCCGGAATGGAAAAGAGAGATTGGCTGTTGTGCGCTGTAAATACCCTGTTGGTCAGAGGGTCAAACCGTATAAAGGGTTCTAAAAATATGTAAGTAGGGGGAACACTGTCTCGGCTACCCCGACTACAAAGACACTGACAATGTCTATAAGTATCTAAGAGGTCACATGTACATGTAATACACACACACACACACACACACACACACACACAGACACAAATTCGTATGTATATACATATTTAAATATACATGCATATACATATATATATATACACACACATATACATATATACATATATACATATATAACTGTGCCCATACAAATGACCACATACATGCATATGTGCACCCATACAGGGACAACCATGTATGTGTAGAAATGTGCGCATAACGCCCACATAACAAGAAGAGTACAAACTGAAGTCAGTGTGCATACACACAGGAGAAAGAATACAACAGAAGAATAACAGGTACTCGAAATGCGAAAAGAATGATATGTATGACAGTGAGATACAATAAAAAACACATGAAAGAAAAGTAGCACAGACAAAAGAGGTAAAGGAGACCACCGTAGTATTGCAGTGGGGTCTAGTGGAGGAGAGCTATGAATGGCATGGCATAGGGGATAGACTAAGGTGCCCAAACCTGGGCAGTCGAGAAGGTCATGCAATGGGGAAGGAGCAACTAAAGAGAAACTATGTGTACGAGTGAGATACATTCATGCCTCGTGGGGTCAGCGAACTAAATTGGACTATAAGGCGATTCTCCAAAGCAAACAGGCTACGGTTGCCAGAGTGGCAAAGGACAATACCAGTGATACTGTTGTTGTCTTTGCCCTTGTGGTCTGATTGAAATGGGAAGACACTGGAGTGCCAGTATTCTGTTGAACATCTCGAAGATGTTCACACAATCTTTCCGTTAAACATCTTCCAGACTCGCCAATATAAGTCATGTGGCATCGTTGGCATATGATGGCATAAATGATGTTTCGGGACACACATGTGAAGCCATGCTTAATCTCAAACCGTCCGTTAGGGAATACGACAGAGTCGGTGCGGAGCACATAGGCGCAGTTGATACAGTTATGACCGCAAGGGACCATACCCAAGTATTGATGGTCGGAGCAGGGGAGATGGCACCTATCCAGAATATCTCCCAAATTCCTGTCACGGTTGAAGGCGATCACTAAAAAGTAGACGAGTAGTGGGATCAGAGTGGAGAATGGAACGATAGCGGTTGAGTATCTTCACAGCAGCCAGGTTGTGAGGATGATAGGTGTGGGTGAGTATATACATGAAAGAGTGTGTGTATGGCCGTCAGTTATGGCGCAGTAACCAGGATAGCGAAATCGTTTTCATGGGGCAGTGGCTAGTGGCTTTAAAAAATAAAGTAAAGCACCCCGTCACGCCAGTGGCGTATAGGGAAATATGGTGTTAGTGACCCTATATTTTACAGACCTTCAGCACATGATTTTTAGGGTAATGTGGTCAGTATTACGCCCGTGCTGCTTTACTTTCCCAGAAAAAAAATCCGGTACCCATTTAAGGCTGGGTGAACCCGGAAGCCGTCGGTTGGGATCGAACCCTACCCCTTGTCCGTGGTAGTCCAGTTCACTAACCACTGAGCTATCGCGGCTCCCTGGCTAGTGGCTTTGGCTATAGATAATAAGAGGTTGAGTTCGATCTCATTCGACGGCTTGTCAACCCAGTCATAAATGGGTACCTGACTTTTTTTTCCTCCCTTTGGCAAAAAATAGCGCATTGATGTAATGCCATAAACGTTAACACGCCCCTCCCCCACCCCGAACAAAACGTGGTAATGGTTATATATGTGTGTGTGTGTATATGTATATATATATATATATATATATATATATATATATATATATATATATATATTCAAAGGGTAACATAGAAAGAAGTCGACCTAGAGAAACACTGAGGTGGGAGGCAACAACGCCAGATAGATAGATAGATAGATAGATAGATAGATAGATAGATAGATAGATAGATAGATAGATAGATAGATAGATAGATAGATAGATAGATAGATAGATAGATAGATAGATAGATAGATAGATAGATAGATAGATAGATAGATAGATAGATAGATAGATAGATAGATAGATAGATAGATAGATAGATAGATTACATATGTGTCACGGAGGTGATGGTGTGTTTTTATTTTCTTATATTTTGTTTGTTCTATAATAATCGTATCAACGTACAAGTGAGGAAAAAAAGCCCGCTTGAATGACGAGAACAACCAACTTTATGACTACTTATAAATCATGTCCTATTTGTGACAGAAACTATTTATGCCCGAAGTGGATTGTACACGCAAGAGGTGTGCAGCTACACGGCAATGAAGCTATTGTTGACAGTGACTCGTGACACTGACATCATGAGAGTCTTGAGTATTGAAAGGAAAAGAATGAATTGTCATTATCGCTCGTCATGGCAGGGCTACTATATGACAATGTATTGTTATCAGTTATCAGACATGGTTGCGAATTATATACGAGATAACTTTATATTTTAACAGCTATCAGTGAACATCATTTCTGAAAATAATTACTACGCTCAAATACTTTTAACAGAGTTAAACACTGATAAGAGTTTTATTTCCCTGTTTGGCTACATCGCTATTGTTTGTTGTATAACGTTATTCCAGTTCAAAGTTCGATCTATAAATAGATGGCTTTTCACAATCACATGATGTTCTGGTTTATATAAATACAATCCGTGTTTTCCCTCTGGTTCATTCTATATAGTTAGTGTAACTGTATGTAAGCTGTATCTGTGTGTAAAGTGGAGGCATAAGACTTGGTATAACCTCATGTAAGTACAACAGACGTAACTAGTAATGTTTTATTCATACTGTTTGTTTATTAGTGAAATTACGACCCGTTTCGGCATTGTTCATTTCACTATTTCATTTTTGTTCCTATATAATAATATATTATATTTGTTCGATAATGATAAGAATGCTGTAGTAATAATCAGGATTTTGTCTCTACAAAATAAGTATACCGGAACTCACGGAACTGTTTTGCACGGTAATCACCCTATTTCATAAAATAAAGAAAATCGTAATTATTTAGTTTACTAAGCCCAAATCTCTTCTTGTGTACAAAAAAATACAGGCTGTGCTATCGTCATAGTAAACTTGAAATAATAATGAAAGTTGACGGTAATCTACTTTCAGTTATGTTGTAAATGTAATATATATTTAATGACTGGTAACGCCCTGAAGTTTACAGGTCTGGTTAGTCTAGAGGTCAGCCAAAAACAGGAACAATTAATCTGTGATTTCTTTATGATTTTACTCTCCCCTGATCTCTTGGGAAGTGAGATCCGATGTCTAGCCCTCTCGGATAACAGCATTAAACAGGAGGTCTCGTGTGCACTTGCGTACGTTAAAAATCCATTGGCAGTTAAAATAGAAAATAGAAATCGAAAGAGTAATAATTAAGTAAAAAAAAGTAAAGTACCTCCGTCACGCCAAGTGGTGGCGTATAGGAAATATGGTGTTAGTGACCATAAATTTTACAGACCTTCGGCACATGATTTTTGGGGTAATGTGGTCTGTATTACGCCCGTGCCGCTTTACTTTCCCAAAAAAAATCCGGTACCCATTTAAGACTGGGTGAACCCGGAAGCCGTCGGTTGGGATCGAACCCTACCCCTTGTCCTTTGTAGTCCAGTTCACTAACCACTGAGCTATCGCGGCTCCCCGAAAGAGAAATAGAAATCTATATACGGCCACTGTCCTGGCAAAGTTGTCAGCAATAACCTACACACACTGTGGATCCCAGGCCGTGCTACGGAGTTCGTGCACGTGGGCCAGGATTCTCCTCTGATTTTCCCGACAGGGAAATAGGAGCACTTATGGGTTGGTCCAGCGTGCAATGATGTTCATAACAACAGACAAATGAACAAACTTAAAGCTCCACAATCCGAGTGGGCCTCAAATTTGTTTATATTGTAATCTATGACAGAAACCGTCTGGCGTTAATGTTATGATAGAGGGCCTCAGAGTTTCTTCTCAGGGCCTCTCATCAAATATAACTATGGTCCTGCGTGAAGTATTCAACTTTACCGTACTAGACCACAATATCTGAAGTTAAAAAAAAAAGGTTGGGTAGGGGGGAGTTTCTGTAATTATTTTATCGATTACTGTGCCAAGTATATCTTCCGTTTTTTTGTATTTTTTTTTTTAAAGTTAGGATGACTGGAGCTTATTAGACTGGGACTGAACCCACGGTGTTGCCAAGTCAACGATCTAACAACTGTTATTGTCTTCTAGAATTCTGTCATAATTACTTATGTCATTTATCCCCTTCTGGTGGGATCTGGTAGTATGGAAGTCTTTATGATTTATGAACCCACCAGAGTCTATACTGAGCTGAGCTATAAAAACCATTCGACCCTTCTGTAGATTGAATTTATCAATGCTGAAAATGAAAGACAAGCGAGAGAGGAAAGAAGTGGCTAGAACCAACTCCATCTCATCATCATCATGTGCCATACCTGTTGGCGTAGATGATCATGTCCTTTCAGAAAACTCTATATCCACTGTGCATCGTATCAATTCTGTTGATTGTTTTCTGTGCCGACACAAGCTATCCAGTATCTTCTCACTTTGTCGTCCGCGATCTGTCTTTCCCTGTATTTTGCCAGATATAATCAAGTATTCCAACTTTCCTCTTCTCATGATGTATCCGAAAAATGTTTCTTTCTGATGTTTCTTAAGAGCTCCCATTTTTGTGTTGGCCTCTTCGTGAATTTCCTCATTGGTCTTTTTAGCTGTCCAGGGAACTTTCAACAATTTAGGGCCTCACCAAATTTAAATCCGGCCTGCTTTGGAGCTTGCCCTGCCTAGATATAAGCCACGGCAATATTAGGTTTGGTATATCAACACGTTTCATTAACAACAAGAGCAGCAGGATTCGGCTCCCTCAATGAGATAGAGCTGCTTGCACAGAACAGAGACAGATGGCGAGATTTGATAAAATATCTTTAAAAGAAAACTGCTAGAACAAAAATTCAGATAGGAGAAGGTGTATCTTGGTCTACGCTCTATGGGCCGGCCACGGCTCGAAAGGTCAATAGATATATATCAACACACCACTTCACTGCCATCAAGATTCCGGTCTGCCAGTTTGTCTGTTTCGACACGGACTGTTTCCAGTGACCAACAGGGAAGTGAAGTGAGTGGTTCGCGACGCTATGTCATGTCCACCTTGTGCTCTAAATTTGTGTCCGACAATAAAGCAAAACCAAACCTTCCACGTACGTCGGAAGTCACCAATCTGTTCCCAAAAGCAACACACTATATAATACAGAGTGCTATACTTATTACCTTTGTTGTTGTCCTATCACATGACAGTATTGACAGATCCGTGCCACCCCCCCCCCGCCCCCAATCCACTGAAGACATGTATACATACACGTAGGTATAGCTTAGGATGAATCCTATTGAAGCAAGTGTTAATGACATCGCAAGGTCATGTGTCCCCAAGCCTACACCATGTATTGTTTTTCTGTTTGTTGTGCTGGCTATGGCAAATATTTTCCTTCATTATCGCACATTTTCTTTCTTTCTTTCTTTCTTTCTTTCTTTCTTTCTTTCTTTCTTTCTTTCTTTCTTTCTTTCTTTCTTTCTTTCTTTCTTTCTTTCTTTCTTTCTTTCTTTCTTTCTTTCTTTCTTTCTTTCTTTCTTTCTTTCTTTCTTTTCCTTTTCATAACATCCCTTCCTTCCTTTCTTCACTCCTCCCTCCCTCCCTCCCTCCTCTCACTTTCTCTGCCTCACTTGTTTGCTCTCAGTTTTCCTTTCCTTCTCATAACCTCACTTTCTTTCTCTGTCGTTCTTATTAAATATTTCTTTATATAAAGGTCTCTCTCTGCCATGATCTTTATTTCATTCTCCACCCACCTCACATGATGATCTAACTTTCCACCACCATCCTCCCAAACTCAACTCCCATCTCTCTAGTATTAATGTGTTGCTTAATCAATGTTACTAAGTCAATATTAACTAGATTGAATATAACAAACATGCTGGCAGATTAGATAATGATGTCAAAGGTTACAAACTAGCATCATTTTTGCTAGAGACTGTAATAAAATAGATAACATTTGACATATTTATCTATTTTCGATAACCTCATAATTTTGTTACTTTACTTTTCTCCCCAGACTGTAAAGTAATCTGTCAAAAGTCTTCACAATATGGGAAGTAATGTAAGTATTTTATAACTCATTTATTAAATAAGCCATATATTACTAACTCCTACCTACTTTATGGTTCTTTCTATTCCATAGTCTGACAATATAAAACTAATGATTTGTTTTAGGGTCACCACTTCAGCTTGAGTTTTACTGGTAGTATTTCTGATGTTGTAGTGAGAAATTATGGATGTGAATCATGGACAATAGGACAACAGACAAGAAAATCAATGGAGTCTGTAGAAATGTGGTTTTACAGAAGAATGTTGAGAATACCATGGACAGCTAAGAAGAGTAATGAAAATGTTCTGAAAGAGGTCAAAGCAAAAAGAGAGCTAATTTCCAATATTAGGAAGAAACAATCATCATTTTTTGGCCATGAGAAGAGAACAACTGGAATATATTGTAACAACTGGAAAAATTGAGGGACAAAGAGATAGAGGGAAGCAGGACATGATCACCTACGCCAGCAGGCCCGGTACTTGATGATAATGATGTTAAGGCATCACACGCAATTCTTTCTAGATAGGTCAACTAGTTTCTTGTTTGCTTATCTAACTAAGGTTTCGTTCAATGCCTACTCTTTCTCTCATAATATCATTTATGATTATGTCTTTTCTGGTCACTCTTAGCGTATTTCCCAGACATCTCATCTCTGTTGTGAGAAGTTGAAGTGAGGGATGAAGAGACAGAGGAAAACAAAGAGAAAAGATACCAGACAGCATAAGAGAATGGCTTGGCAGAAGGTCAACAACAGAAATGATAAATAACTGTCAAGATCGAAAGTTGTGGAGAGACATGATCACCTATGCCAGCAGGCCCGGTACTAGATGATGATGAGTGGGAAACTAAGAATGATGGCAAAAATAGGAAGACCATTTTAATGGTTCTGAAGGTGATTTCAGGTTCTATCTATCTATTGACCTTTCGAGCTGTAGCCGGCCCATATGGCATAGACCAAGATACTCCCAAAATACAAATTTTCAACTCCAATGTTAAGTCGGTTCTATTATATGGCTGTGAAACATGGAGAATAACAAAATTGACAATCACGAAGGTACAGACTTTCATTAATGGATGCTTGCGCAGAATAAAGGGATGGAAATGGCAGGACAAAGTCACAAACGTGGAATTATGGAAATGTACCGGTCAAATACCAGTGGATAAAGAAATACAGCGAAGACGATGGCGATGGATAGGACACACACTACGGAAACCAACTGAGAGTATTACACAACAGGCCCTTTTTTGGAATCCCCAGGGGAAAAGACAAAGAGGAAGACCAAGGAATTCTTGGAGAAGACAGATTGAAGCAGAGATGAAGATGATGGGGAAGACATGGAATGATCTTAAAAGAATTGCAAAAAACAGAACGACTTGGAAAGTGTTTGTTGAAGACCTATGCTCCACTGGGAGCTAAAAGGTAGAAGAAGAAGAAGATACTCTTTCTCTTATCTAAATTTTTATTCTAACAGTTTTAAATCCTTCTAAAGATACTTTATTAAATCTCGCCATTTATCACTGTTCTGTGCAAGCAGCTCTATCTCATTGAGGGAGCCGATTCCTGATGCTCTTGCCTCTCTCATCAATGTTCTTCTCATTGTCTCTCTAGGATCTCAGGTTAATTCACTGAAGATTGTATCACTTGAATGGGTGAAGGTGGAGACACTTTAATATTTTACATGAGAATGCATAATAGAAACTGCATGCCCAACTAGAACATTTTTTATAAAACATTTTTGTCTTTAATATTATGAATTAAATGAATTTCAATTGATACAAAATATACTTCTTTTCCAGATTACAGTTCCATATTCTGGTCATATTTCTGGTGGTATACATGTAGGCACTGACGTGGTGATCACAGGAAGAACTACCCATGACTTTAGAAAGTATACAGTTTTGAATATATTTTTGTTTTCCTATTGAAACACATTTTTTAATGGACTCTGTCACATTTAATCTTAGCTACAAATGGCAAATCAAGCAAGAAAAGACTTAATAAATAAGGCACAGATCTGTCAACAACAAAAAAACAGGAAAATAAAGACAGGCTACTATTATTAAACTACATTGAGTAAAATAGCCTTAATTTGCTGCAGTTAAATAAAGGGATATAAACATTTGGCAAATCTCTTTTAATTTTCAGTAGCTGAGTTTTTTGAGCTGCATGTTTTTTGACCAGAAGGGTATGGGTTAAATTCCCAGAAGTAGCATATTTTTTTCAGATCGAAAAGGCTCCTGGGTTCACCCAGCCTCTAAAAATTAGTACCAGAGATTTTTTGGGGAAATAAAGGCCACCTGGTGTTACATACCCAAATATATGCTGTGATCATGAAAAGAGAAGGCCACTCTCACCATATTCCCCACACATCTAGCAGGACCTGAAGGGAATATTTACTTTTATTTTACTTTTAATTTATTAAATCAAAAGAAAAGTAAAGTGCCCCATCACGCCATGTGACTTATAGGGAATATGGTGTTAGTAGCTATAATTTTTGTGATAATGATACACACGTGCTGCTTGACTTTCCCAGAAAAAATCTGGTACCCATTTAAGGCTGGGTGAACTTGGAAGCCATCAATCAGGATCGAACCTGACCTCTTGTCTTTTTTAGTCAAGTTCACTAACCACTGAGCTATCATGGCTCCCAAATTTTCAAATCTGCTTTTGAACCTGTCAGGAATGCTATTTTTTACTCATTCTACACTTGTAATCATCATCGAGTGCCTTCTCCGCAACGAAGGTTGGCTACCATGGATTGCCATTTTACTCTGTTTCTTGCTTTGATGGTGCAGGCTGTCATAGATTGACTTGTCCGTCTTTTGATGTTACTCGTCCATGTTAGTCTTGGTCTGCCTCTGCCTCTTTTACCTTGTATCTTTCTTTCCAATATTACTTTTAGTAGACTGTTGTGTCTTTTAACATGCCCCAAAAATTTCATTTGTCTTGTCTAAATTCTATTTAGTAGTTCTCTTTTTATTTTCAGTTGTTTTAAAACTTCATCGTTTGTTATCTTTTGTTTCCATCCAATTTTACCTATTCTTCTATAAATCCACATTTCAAAGGCTTCAATTTTCTATTCTGTTTTCTTGTCTAATGTCCATGTTTCTGCACCATACAGGAATATTGAGAAGATGTAACATTTTGCCACCTTGACTTGTAATACATTTTTTTTATTGCTGTGTACCTTGATTGGTACTGTAGATCCATTCTTTCACCTCTTGCCTAACATTTACCAATCTTTGTTTGGCAGATTTTGCATCTACCTTTGCAATGGTCCCACCTCGGACAGTGACGTCATATTTTGTTTCAACCCAAGATTTGATGAAGGAAAAATAGTCAGAAATCACAAACAATTTGGAACGTGGGGTTTGGAAGAGACAAATGGTGGAATGCCTTTTCGCAGGGGACACACTTTTGAACTTCACATTAAAGTTGAGCACAATGGCTACAAGGTAAACAGGGATGAGATATTTTAAATAAGTTAATTATTTTATTCCTTAACATATGTACATGTAAAAGCATTTTTACCATCTTGGTAGAGTTTTATGGTAAAGTGATTATGGTTCAATCTCCATTTGTCAATCCCCAGTCTTTTCTGATGTAAAAGAATGGGTACCAAACTAGTTAAGTTTAGGGAATGTATTAATAGCAAGGAATGAAGGGCACAGGTCCCCAAACTTTCACTTTTAAATAGTGTAGCTTTGTCAGGTGAAGTTTAATACTTCACTTCTTTATAATTTTAACTCTGAAAAGGGAGCTCACAAGAATTGTATAATTTATCATTTGTAATTTGGTCACAATTTTAATATCTTTTGCTAAAAATATAAATAAGAGAAGAGGGAAGTGGATGGTCTAGAGGTATGGTGTCAGTCTTTGGGCAGGAAGGTTTCCTGATTTTAACCCTGCCATAGATGGTGAGAATTTCCAAAAATCAAATCTTTGGGGTTTTCTCATGGCTATTCCCTCCCCTGGTCACTGAGTAGCACGATCTCATGAATAACCTTCTCAGATAATGCAGAAAAACAGGAAATCCTTGTGCACTCATGTACATTGAAGAATCCTGGGAAGTGAAAAGTGAAAAAGAGTAGACCAAACATTTCCACAGCACGGGGATAAATTGTTAAGCAAATCTACCTATCCTGAAGATGGATGTGTCAGGGCTTAAGGAGCAGATACACAGCTATGCCATGAACTAGCAACACAATGCATGCCCTGTCCACGTAACAAGAGAACGCAAAGAAAAAGAAGAGAGCAGAGAGTGAAGTAGAACTTACTTTATTAGCAAATAAGATAAATCAAGACTCCATGGAATTCAACTTGGAAATCAACTTAGAAAGAACAAAAATATTTTCAAACAACAAGCCATGAAAGCAAAAATTGTATTACAAGGACAACCTTTAGAAATGTAGTAGTTCTCTTGCTACCTATGTCAAGACAGAAAACAAGAATTGTCCATGTGTATACACTTATTCGAAATCAAGCTCATATAAATGTTTCCAGTAATAGTAGAGTCATAAGAGTAGAATATTGGATCTTTTACTCATCTGCACATATTTTAGGAACCTTTCCCTTTTACTGTATTTTACACCTATGTCAGCCGGTCTGATCAATTACAGTCCAGTCAGTGTCTTGCCAAGCTCCTGATCTCAGGGAAGTGACTTATTTTCCTTTTTTGATAGTCTGGCATGTTATTGCCATGATGTTAGATTTCTGTGTATATCCTTATATATTTTTCTGTTGTTGTTTATTCCAGCTGAAGGCCTACTTGGCTGAAACATCGTACTGCTTTTGTTTTGTTTCTCACCTATGTAAAGCTGTTACCATACCACTTTCCCCCCCTTTTTTTCATTTTCATTCATTAGAAAATGTACAATGTTTCAAGTATCTAGGACACATCACCAGTGTAAAAAAAAAAATACTAGAATATATGATATAATATGTTTGTGATATACATTATAAGGTAATAAAAATAATAGCAAGTATACATATAAATCAGTTCTATTAATCTCAATATTTGCTTAGTAATTACTCTTAATTACACCTACTAAGCTGTTCTTTGTTGCTTATTTTATTTGGTCTAAATGTGCTTAAAATTGACATCAGTTTATATGAAATAATGACAATATTAATGCTTGAATTTTATTCCAGGTTACAGTAAACAACCACCACTTCTGTCACTTTCACCACCGAGTCCCAAAAGAATTGGTTCAGTACATCTACATTGAAGGTGATGTGCACATTACCTTTATCCAGTTCCGAGGAGGGCACACACACGTGAGTAAACTTTACCATAACTGTCAACATTTAATGATCAAAGCTTCTACCCCAAACCATAAAAAGGATCTTTTCTTCTTCCTCATTTTTCCTATCTTTCTATTCTACACATCTTGACTCTCATCCTACCTCCCCTCATGTAGCCTCCTTTCTTATTTCAACATCCTACTTTCTTCTCTTCTTTTCTGTCCACCTCTCCATTCACCTGATCATCTACCATGTAGTTATAGATAATTGCGCTTTATTGTTTGTTGTCATTGTCCATGTTTTCTGAAGAAGGCCACAGGCCGAAATGTCAGTATAGTGTTGTGTTCCTTCTTTGTAAAGCTGTCACCATACCTTGGAGTGTCTAACACTCCCCACCACAGGCTTTTTTCATAAAAAGAATCATGTAATCCGTTGCATGGGAACACGTTTTCTTAACTCTTTACTGCCAGAATTATTTTCCTGGTTTGAACTGAACTTTCTGACTGCAAGTTGTAAATACTAAAACTTTTGTGTAAATTTTGTTTACAGCTAAAACCTTGTCAAATTATATGTCAAATTTTATATTTCTTCACTGCAATTTTAATTTATGTTTCAGATTTATAGATAATTATAACAACTTTGTTTTAATGCTGACTTTTAGTACATATATTATTTTTCTTTTATTTTACATTTAGTGTCATGGAGCTGTTGGCCTTCCTTCTGCTCCATCTGTAAGTAGAACTTAAATAACTTATTTTAAATTGTAAAGATAGAATTTGTTATTGTTAGGCTAATTATAGTTGTAATGTTGTTAGTAAACAATGACAATAATTTATGTGACTAATTGATATTTTTCTGACATTAATAGTTAAAATGAAGGGAGATAAATACCATTAAAAAAGTACCCCCGTCACGCCAAGTGGCGTATAGGGAATATGGTGTTAGTGACCATAAATTTTACAGACCTTCGGCACATGATTTTTGGGGTAATGTGGTCGGTATTACGCCCGTGCCGCTTTACTTTCCCAGAAAAAATTCGGTACCCATTAAAAGCTGGGTGAACCCGGAAGCCGTTGGTTGGGATCGAACCCTACCTCTTGTCCTTTGTAGTCCAGTTCACTAACCACTGAGCTATCGCGGCTCCCTTGTTAGTATAAGTAAGTAGTGATTAAAGGTTAGGTTAGCACAGGATGCTTGTCTTCTTTTGTAATTTAAAGCCACTTAATTATGGACTGAGGTTGGTGATTGCAAGATGGCTCAACTCTAAGTTATTTCACATCCCTTGAACAATTTCAAATCAGGCAGTTTTTCACATGATAGCTCTACCAAGAATCATATTCACTAACTCAGATCTACATTAATAAATCAATAACTGCAAATAATTCAAGAATTATCTATCAATTGACCTTTCCAGTCGTTGCCGGCCCATAGGGCATAGACCCAGATACTCATTCTCTTATCTAAATTTTTATTCAAGCAGTTTTCAATCTTTTTAAAGATATTTTATCAAATCTCACTAGTTGTCTCTATTCTGTGCAATGCAAGCAACTCTATTTCATTGAAGGGAGCTAATTCCTGCTGCTCTTGCCTTTCTGATCATTGTTCTTCTCAGTGTCTCTCTGGGTCGGCCTCTTTTTCTCTTACCTGTTGTTTCCCACATGAGGGCTTGCTTTGTTATTCGGTTATTATCTCTCCTCATTACATATCCAACATATGACCATCGTCTTTTCTTTATTAGTGAGGATTTAGTGGTTGACTGGTGATTTCTCTAATTTCTTCGTTTGTTTTGAATTCGTTGCACACTATACCAAGTATTTTCCTTAGACATTTATTTTCAAATGTGTTTTTGCATTTGAACAATTTCCACAACTTTTCAAGGCTTCTGAAAGACATTGCTGCTTTAGCTATTCTGATTCTAATTTCAAGAACTACATATGAACAATTAAAATATTTATCATTTACTTTTATAAGTACTGCCAGCAAAGATATTTTGTTTTGCTTTTAGTTCAGTTAAAGTTTTTTTATCATCATTTTAGGGCATACTAAAAGCTTTGTTTTGCTACTGTCAATCGAGATTAGTGTTCTTTCACATCACTGTTTGTGAATGTCATTAACTTTCCTCCAATATCTACCAGTAGATAAATTTGTCATGTTAACAAAGTATTTCTGGCATCTTCTGGATAAATTATTTTGATAAAGTTTATCATATGTACCATATCTATATGCACAGATCTTATGTTTCATCATCATCATCGAGTGCCGTCTCTGCAACAAAGGTTGGCTACCATGGAGCGCCATTCTGCTCTGTCTCTTGCTTTGATGGTGCAGGTTGTCATAGGCTGATTTGTCCATCTTTTGATGTTACTCGTCCATGTTAATCTTGGTCTGCCTCTGCCTCTTTTACCTTGTATTTTCCCCTCCAGGATTACTTTCAGTAGGCTGTTGTGTCTTTTAACATGGCCCAAGAATCACATTTGTCTTGCTCTAATTGTGTCCAGTAGTTCTCTTTTCATTTTTAGTCGTTTTAAGACTAAGAAAAAATTATTATTATATATATATATATATATATATATATATGTTTTTTTTCAGTTTCCATCAGCACCAGGTTACCCACCAGCACCAGGTTACTCACCAACACCAAGCTACCCACCAGCACCAAGCTACCCATCAAATATTCCATTTGGTGGTGGACCTATCTATAACCCAGTAAGTAATTTGTTTGTAATGTGAACTGTATTATTTCTTTGTTGTTGTTGTTGTTGTTATGGATCCAGTGACCTTTGAGCTGATGCCCTTCGGCCCAATGCCATGTAGTAGTATCTGCAGGTATTTTTAAGTTCTGCTGTTGTTCCGTACAGAGTATTCCATTTGGAGGGTCTTTGAGGAAGTAGTGTTGTTCTAATGTCAGTGAGCTCTGGACATTGAAACAGGTGGTTTTCTACAGTTTCTTGTGGGTGATCACAGAGTGGACATACTGGGGTATGGTTTTGTTGTATTCTATTAATGTGGTTATTCAGCATAACATGTCCTGTTCTCAGTCTGAAGATGGTGGTTTGGTCTCTTCTTGTTAGGTTGTTGATATTGTCTTGTGGATTTGGTCCTGCCATATATTAAAAAAACTCTCTCCTTGTTTTCCCTAAGGCCCATCCATTCAGCCACTCCTCCCTAATGTTGGAGTTTATGACTTGTTTGGCTGTGTCTAGTGTTTTTTGAGTATTTATTGTGCAGTTTCCCATGTATTCCGGCATCTCTCATCTTCAATAAAAGCCCCTTACGCCAGACTCTATCATAAGCTTGCTGCAGGTCTACTAGTATGGCTAGAGTATGTTGTTTCTTCTGAAATCCATCTTGGACCTGTTGTATTAACCATTATTTCTTTGTCAACTTAAAGTACTAACCATACGAATACATGGTAGACCCACAGGTGTCAGTTGACAGCACAAAGTATTCATATTAGAATTTCCTATAGTTCACTGTTTATTTATTTCTCTGAACTGTGCGATGAGTTGTTTATCAAAGAGTGGCTCCAAGATGGATCCACTCCAGATGTCAAAATTGCTTTAACATCAATCACACTTCTACACATTAAATAAACTAGGTTATAATGATCTCATTATATGCCATCAAGTTTTAACCCTTCACATTCAGTTTCCATAAAGCAATTCTGTGAAATCTTTCATTCTATTAACATTGTCTTAATTAACCAGAATGAAAGGTTAAAATAAGTTTCAAAATTTTGAGACTTCTAAATATACTTGATATTTGCATGACAAATTTTGAGCATTTTAGCATATTCCGTTCCATGAGCCACATAATGCGGCTCTAGTAGGTGATGTGAGAAACCCAGAAGCTGCACTTTGCTGTTTCTAATTGTTGACTTTTTCGCAGTTATTTCCAATAATATCTTAACTCTCTTACTTAACCACATGTCCACCTTTCTGAAGAAAAATTGTCCCAACAAAATACTTATATAAATAATATAAATACTCATAAATTTTCATTTATTTTCTCGCTATTTCAAACTTTATAAAAATTCTGAAAAATAGCATGTCTGTGGCCATAACATGTTAAACCTTTTGGAAGTGAATGTGTTAAAGCAAGAATCTGACTCACTATCTACTATCTTGAATGATGCCTTCATTATTCTATCTATCTATTGTCCTTTCGAGCCGAAGACGGTACATAGGACAAAACCACAATCTCAAAAACAGAAACCTTGCATGCCAAATTGGCACATATTGCAGAGATCGCTGCTTCTAAAATCTGTGGCTCTGTTTCCATAACAATACTTTTTTACAATGACAGCTTGTCAAGCCATCAATCAACCTCCTTAGTCGCCTCTTACGACATGCCTGGAAGGTCACAGTGCCACTATTATTTACTTCCCTCATAATGAGGCCCTGGTAAAACACAGGAACTTCAGTATTAGATCCACATAAAGTCCAAAAGAAAGCCTAAGACTTCCAAAGAAAATCTCATGCTATAAGGACAATATTTAATTAAGGGTTCCTTAACACTTTGATGTGTATGGGAAATATGGTGTTAGTACTAATATTTTTCAATAACCACAGCACATTTAGTGACAAATGCTATGAGAACATCAGACCTAATAGCTGGCCATGAAAAATATGGATCAAAGAAGTATCAAACAGGACTGGTGGTCTAGAGGTAAAATATCAGCCTCTGGACAAAAAGGTCAGGTTCAAACTCTGCACAGGCCATGGTAATCCCTCTAAGGTATTATTCTCCTTTGGGATCTTCATACTAAAGCATATGGGTTGTTAAAGCTATTTCAGCTCTCCGTAACCATCTGCCTGAATATCTTTACCATAACTCGTATATGGTGATTCATACAGTGTTAACACCTCTCTGGAGAAATGAAAAAATGTTTTGAAAAAAAATAGAAAGATGTGGTTAAAGCTTTACATAATAAGTGGACGATACAAAATAAAACAACGTTTCCGCACAATAGGCCTTCAGCAGGAACAAACACACAACATAAATACAGATGTTTTTAAAATAAAAAATAATAAATAAAATTTTTTTTTAAAAATTTGAAATAACAGCAACAAAATTAATTAAAATTAATTTTTAAAATTGCATTTTGTTGGGACAATTTTATTCACAAAATAAAAAAAGTGGGCAATAAGAGAGTTAGGGGTTTTAGCAGAAATAATTATGAAAACATCAATAAAGTAAGTCACAAATTGTGGCTTTTTGGCTCTGTAAAATTTGTGGCTCGTGGTACAGAATGTGTTAACCTACTACTAACTCTTGTCTCTTAATTAAATTTTTTTTAGCCTGTACCACTAACAACACCAATCCCAGGGGGAGTGCATGCAGGAAAGATCATCTACATATCTGGAGTACCTGGCTATAATCCTAGCCGGTATGTATGTGTACATATATGTTTGTATATGAACATGTGACTTGAGTTATTGAATTATTTGCGGGTCATCATCATTGCACTCCGAACATGTCCACAGATGATCAGATCCCCTCCTCAGCAAGTCTCACAGTGTCCAGCGACTGACGACTCCAGTTCTGTGTTGGTTACTTACTGTTGTCATTGTAGATTTTGTCGCTGAAAGTTGATGCTGTGGATGGTCTAGACTCACGCACACTCTCTCAGTCGCATGGTCCAGAACCCATACATGTGACTTGTCTTCTCCTACCTGCTTATGCAACAAAACATTGTAGGAAGTTGTCTTTTTCTATTTTGACTACATTTCTACATTTACCACTGTTAGTCTGCAAACTTGCATGATTTCTCTGGTGCTGTCTATTTATCTAAATTTGGTTTTCATCAAATCCTAAAGCCTGGTCATTGGCGGGTGCACAATTATAGCTGGTTAAGATCCATTATCACTAACATAGAATTATGGAAAAGTACCAGTCAAACACCAGTTGATAAAGAGATACAGCGAAGACGATGGCGCTGGATAGGACACACACTACGGAAGCCAACTGAGAGTATTACACAACAGGCCCTTTTTTGGAATCCACAGGGGAAAAGACAAAGAGGAAGACCAAGGAATTCTTGGAGAAGACAGATAGAATCAGAGATGAAGATGATGGGAAAGACATGGAATAATCTTAAAAGAATGGCAAAAAACAGAACGACTTGGAAAGTGTTTGTTGAAGACCTATGCTCTACTGGGAGCTAAAAAGGTAGAAGAAGAAGAAGATCCATTCTCATGAGATAACCACACATTTTTTATTTCTATCATTTTATGTTTCTGATACAAGTTATGATTCCATTAATTTTTCTAAAGTCACAATTTCTTATCTTCTCTCTTCTTGTGACATTAAAGGGTTCCTTTTTTTACGTAGCCTCTCATCTCACAATCTGTGTAATCTTTTATTTTTATGCTTTCAATAAGGACAATGTTTGACATTGATAAATTTGGAGATTGCAAGGATATTGTTATTTATTATTTGTCATTTGGTTTCCATTTTAGTGTTGTATATATTCTTTTGCAAAAAAAAACAGTTTAGCATGGAGTGAAAAAAAAAAACTTTTTATATTAACTCTTTCCGTACGTTTCACTGCACTGTGTGCCATGCTGATTTCGGCAGCGTACGTTTCGCCACATAGTGCGCCACGCTCAATTTGATTAGTGTGAACACCATCAAACCATATTCATTTTACATGTCATGTATCGTCTTGATATTGGTGAAATCTAATTCTTTGTTCAATTATCTAAATGTTCATATAAAATATGTTAAATGTTAGATAAATATAAATATGTAGATTGATTCTTAAAACCATGAACAATTTTGTCTCTGAAATCTCTTCCGTTGCGTCGATAAAAACCTTTCGTACGGAAAGAGTTAACAAATAAAATTAATAGTCTAATTAATTAATTAGTCTAAAAATTAATAATTTGAATACAACTTGAAGATAAACAGAAAAAATTGTGTCTAACAGCAATAGTATAATCATAGAAAAAATCCTGCTGCTTAGGGGACAACCTTTAGAAAGGTAATAATAGTTAAAATAACTTGAGAACATCATGAATAACAAAATCAATGCTAGAAAATCATCATCTGGTGCTGTCTCCATATCAAAGGTTGCCCACCAAGGAGCACAATTTTACTCTATCTCTTGTCTTGATGGTGCACACTGTCATAGGTTCACCTGTCCATCTTCTGATGTTATTAGTCCACTTTAGCCTTGGTCTGCTTCTGCCTCATCAACCTTGGACTTTCCCTTCCAAGATGAATTTTTAGTAGCAATTTTGTTCACATGTCCATACAAATTTCATTTGTATTTTTTGAATAGTATTATGAAGTTATTTTTTTTTTTTTTACATTTTTGGCTGATTTAGAACTAGAATAAATGAGATTATTTGAACTTTACATTTTTATGGAAACAGGTCAATGTTGACCTATGGTAGTAGCTGCCAATCACTGCTTTGCTATTCACCTTCTCTCATTACAAGAGTTAAAAGAAATTGGCAAGCAAATTCTTCTTCTACCTTTCAACTTCCTGTGGAGCATAGGTTTTCAACAAACATTTCACAAGCCGTTCTGTTTCTTGCCATTCTTTTAAGATCATTTCATGTCTTCCCCATCATCTTCATCTCTGCTTCCATCTGTTCATTTTGGTCTTCCTCTTTGTCTTTTTCCTTGGGGATTCCAAAAAATGGCCTATTGTGTAATACTCTCAGTTGACTTCCACAGTGTGTGTCCTATCCTATCCAGCGACATCGTCTTCGCTGTATCTCTTTATCCACTGGTATTTGACTGGTACTTTCCCATAATTCTATGTTAGTGATTTTGTGCTGCCATTTCCATCCTTTTATTCTGCATTAGTATCCATTAATGAAGGTCTATATCTTCATGATTGTCATTTTTGTTGTTCTCCATATTTCACGGCCATATAATAAGACTGACTTAATATTGCAGTAATGGGGTAATAAAAAGCAAGTTAATTCAACTAAAATACTAGATTAGACTATTCTGTACATGGTAATATAAATATCCCTATATACTTGTGAAAGAGGAACTTCTTGGAGATAAACTTCTTGCTATCAACTGCCCAGCAAAAAACAACCTTTCTCTAGCGAGTGCTGGACCCAAAGTCACATTTACCAGCTAAATTCTGTCCACTTTTCAGAGTTTATGCAGATTAAGGAAGGAAAATGCAAGCTTGGAAATATAAAGAGACTTCATCATTTTCATACAAAAGCCACATCATATCTGAGAATATTCATGGGAGGCACAGCATACAAACAACCAGATGTACCAGTAACATACAATCAGAAGAAACAGATAATCAAATCAATCAGAAAACCACAAACTCCAAATCAAGATGCCTATCTTAATGTAAACAGATGGGACAAGTTATCATTATATGTCTCCGAACAGGACACAATTGACTCCATAGTCATATGTATACAAAATTCAAGATTGGCACCTCAGCCACATGCATATGTGGACAAGCGCACCAGACTACTGAACACATACTTCAAGACTGTATAGTACACTGTGGAAAATCTTTTGGCCCATAGATACAACACTAAAGGCAAAACTATATGGATCTCTGCAAGAATACAAAAAACTGTACAATTTATACAAAAAATGACATTGCAGATGCAGACAACACTTCAGGCTAAAAAAAAGATAGATTGATATAAGATTTACAAAACCATATAAATAAAAAAAGAGGCCCACACCAAATGCTTTTACATTGGTAAGACATTTTTTTTCAAGTTCAGATTTACTCAAAAGATGTAATGGAAAGAATAAAGCAAGTCATGAACAAATCATGATGGCTGACTGGAAGTTCCCATAGAACTGATGGATCAGGCAGGCATCTAGTGTAAAAGTGAAAAATGAGATTACAGGTTACAAATATAAAAATAAACAATTGAGTTATTGAGTTATTTGCGGGTCATCATCATTGCACTCCGAACATGTCCATAGGTGCTCAGATCCCCTCCTCAGCAATTCCCGCAGTGTCCAGCGACTGACGACTCCAGTTCTATGTTGGTTGATAAGTCTTCTTACACGGCCACCAAGTTTCTCATTTCTGGCTGTGCCCATCTTAACTCCCATTTCCATCATCCGAAGAAGCGACGTTGATCTGTGTTTGTCGAAGTCCTGTGCTCTTCCCACATCTCGGAGTGCATTGATGACGTCCGCCCGATCCATCGGTTGCCCGTCCTCAACGACAGCGCAGCTAGCCAACCTGTCCGCTCTCTCATTTCCCTGTACTCCCGCATGTCCAGGGACATAGACAAAGGTGACCTTATGTATTTTGGATTTCTGCAACGACTCTACCCATTGCATGCGTACAAAGCCCGCCTCCACTTTTTTTATCATGCTCATCGAATCACTCAGTATACATGCGTGGATGTAGTCTTGTGACTCTAACCATTTGAATGCCTTGGTCACTACCATCACCTCCATTGTCATGCTACTCGTGGTCATGGCGTATGCACCACTGTCTTCCTTGGCTATTCTGCCTGCCGAACGTGCTATAAATGCCCATGCACTTTTTTCGTGTCGTCTTACAGATCCGTCTGTATAGATGACTGCATCTTTCTCATCGGTGTTATCGCAGATGAGACCATTGACCTCAGCATTAACCACGACTGGGTTCTGTTCCCTACTTTTCCTGTCGAGTGTGACAATACATGAGAAAGTCCCCTTGAATGACGTAGGCACCGGTATCCACTCCTCACCAACGCTGAGATTGGTAAGCCCACAGACCTGTTTGATGACATCTTCTGCTCGGCCCACCCATGATTTGCCTCTTTTTAGCCTGGTACCTTTCTCTGTGTTGAGCACGTGGTGCAATGGATGCTCTGTATCTGTACTAATCTTCAGGTATGCTCGTGCTCTCCATATCTTGATTCTGTCATCCATGGTTGGAAAGTCAAGAAGATACCTCATTGCCACACAGGGAGTGTCCCTCGTACATCCCAGGATAATGCGCATGGCTTCATTTTGTATTTTCTCCAGCCTATCAATTTGAGTTGTACTGACAGTAAGAATGGCCAGGGCATACTCGATTGGTGTGAGGACTAATCCCTGGAACAGAAGAGTAAGTAGCCTCTGCTCGATGTTGGCAGCTGCCATGACCTTCAAGGCGGCTAATCCTTTGCGGGATTTTGTTATCACATGGTCAACGTGGTCCCGAAAACACAGGCTGCGATCAAACTTAACTCCCAGGTATGTCATCAACTTGTCCCTGGTCACCTCATCAGCTCCCATTCGTACTACCGGTGTGGTCGTATTAACGATATGATTGTTAAGGGAGAACCATGAAACTGATGCTTTATTAGGATTAACCAAGGCACCTGAAACCCCACACCAGGAAGAAATGCGATCGAGTTCGTCTTGCATTGTGGAGGCGATTCCCCGTCTGTCTCTTCCCTGTCGATATACCAGAATATCATCAGCAAAAGTCATAGTTCTTCCCCTCCCATCCAGCTGTTGGGCCGTGATCGTTATTGTGTACACGTTAAATAGAACTGGTGACAATGGTGATCCTTGTGGCAGCCCAGGACAAATGGATGTTGGCTCGGAAGACCAACTTCCACATCTGAGTATCACCTTCCTCTGAAACAGTGCCGCGGCGATCCATCTTATGAGGAAGGGGTTCACCGCCAGTTTGAGAAGCATATGCATGAGATATTCAAATGGTACCCTGTTGTATGCATCCTCCAGATCTATAGCAGCAGCACATGTCTCCTCTCGTCTGTGGAAGCCTTCGAAGACGTCATAGGCAAATACTGCCGCATTGAGCCATGTCTCTTTGTTATATCTATAACCTCCGAGTGTGGATGGGAATACGCGTTTCTGTTCAAGGCGACACGTGAGGACACGGGCAACTATTTTCTCCAGCAGCTTGCCCGCAGTGTTCTGCATTTAAAATAAACAATATTAATAGCCTAACATTGAAAAATAATACCATAGAATGATATCCAACATTTCAAGAATGAAAACCTTAAACCAGAAACACAAAACTAAATTAACAACTAAATTAATCAAAGAATAATACAATTAAAAATAACATACATATTATGTGGTAATCCTTCAATGTAAAATTGCAAGCGTAACAAATTGTTTAAATATATGTTTTATCCATTGTATTCTTCAGTCATCAACTTTACTGCTGTTTTGTACAATCCATATTAATTTCTGCAACTTATAAAAAATAAAAAAAGTAAAAGATTTTCTTTCTCTGGCTCTTTAGAAAAACTTAGTCTAAAACACATTTAACAAAAAATTTCAATAAACAGGTTCACAATTAACTTGGCTTGTGGGGCCTATGACTCAGCTGATTATGGACTCACTTTTGATGCCCGTTTTAACTATGGTGGCTGCCACAACCTTGTAGTCAGAACCCACAGACAAGGAGGAACATATGGACCTGAGGATAGACATCAAAATTATTATCCATTTACTCCTGGAGTAAATTTTGAAATAATGATTCTGGTAGAACACAATTCTTTCAAGGTAAGATAATTGGCATAACTTAGATATAAATGTTTTATTATACATCAAATCAAGATGCAGGGGACTGGTTGATCTCGAGGCAAGACGGCAGCCTCAAGATAAAGAGGTTGTGAGTTCAAATCCCGGCTGCATCAGTTGGGATTTTTATTAATGATTTCTCTCTGTGGCAACCAGCCCTGGTCTCAGCGGCGAGGCCCAGCTTGAAACGTCAATTACTTATGGACGAGAAAAATATGAGTGCCTCCAAAGACGGAGTTATCTGCCTGTACGGTGAGTGATCCCTGTGCACATGGCTGCCAGGGAAAGACGGATCAACACGTAAAATTCAGTTCCTAATCTCCGGGGGCTTCGTCAGAGGTAAAAAGCTGGTGAATGGGAGATAAAAAAAAAAATAAAAATCAAGATGCCTATGCAACTTTTTAAAAATAATTTCCTGGTCTTTGTTTGGTAATTAGGGCACCAACAGTTCAAGCAATAACTATTGATAATTTAAGTCACTTAAATTGGCTATTCCAGAAATCTTTAAACTATGGACATTTCCAAGATAGGGTCATATGAAACTATTTTATGGCCATCTGAAATAGTTATAACTTTGCAAATAAATTTTATGAATTGCAATATCTTATGTCTGGGGGAACACACTGCTATAAAATTTATTTCTTGCAAAAATCAAATATAGAGTTATAGAGTTCTATTATTTACTTTCTGCAATCAGATAATATATACTCCTTTTCATAGTCTAGGACATTATGTGGACATAACTGTGTTGTGTCATTGTTTACAGCCATTACCTTTCAGCCCAACATGTCCAACTTTAACATGGTAATGTGGGAATATAGGTTGTCTTTTCCTGTCATTGTTTACAGCCATTACCTTTCAGCCCAACATGTCCAACTTTAACATGGTAATGTGGGAATATAGGTTGTCTTTTCCTGTCATTGTCTGCAGCCATTACCTTTCAGTCCAACATGTCCAACTTTAACATGGTAATGTGGGAATATAGGTTGTCTTTTCCTGTCATTGTCTACAGCCAATACCTTTCAGCCCAACATGTCCAACTTTAACATGGTAATGTGGGAATGTAGGTTGTCTTTTCCTGTCATTGTCTACAGCCATTACCTTTCAGCCCAACATGTCCAACTTTAACATGGTAATGTGGGAATATAGGTTGTCTGTTCCCTCGATCACCACTTGTTTGGCCAGATTGGTTGATAAGTTTCCTCTTGATCACTACACACATAGTAAACTGGTTTTAATCTATTTCCTAAATGTAGAACAAGTTTGGAGCAAAGGCTACAAATAAACAACATGCAGGATCACATAAACCAATTTCTAAAGCATGTCCAGACCATCATTATCTATCTTAAAACAGGCTACTGCAGACTCTGGAGCCACTTTCACCACCTAAGAATAACCCATACTGATGAATGTCAATGCTGAAGAGTGGTCCAGACTCTGGAGCCACTTTCACCACCTAAGAATAACCCATACTGATGAATGTCAATGCTGAAGAGTGGTCCAGACTCTGGGGCCTCTATCACCAGATAAGAATAACCCATATTGATGAAATTCAATGCTGAAGAGTGGTCCAGACTCTGGAGCCTCTTTCACCACCTAAGAATAACCCACACTGATGAATTCAATGCTGAAGAGTGGTCCAGACTCTGGAGCCACTTTCACCACCTAGGAATAACCCATACTGATGAATGTCAATGCTGAAGAGTGGTCCAGACTCTGGAGCCACTTTCACCACCTAAGAATAACCCATACTGATGAATGTCAATGCTGAAGAGTGGTCCAGACTCTGGAGCCTCTTTCAACACCTAGGAATAACCCCACAATGCTGAAATGGGGTACAGACTCTGGAACACATTCATCAGATTTTGTAACACCATGCTTCCCACGGAAATCTCAAAGAATTTCACAGAAAAGTATTTTAAAATGTATATTTTCCTTCTTCATTAATTAATAAATTAAGTTCTTTTTATAATTTCTTTGTTTATTTAATTTTCAGATTGCAGTGAACAACCAGCATTTCACAGAATTTTTCCACCGCCTTCATCCATTGCACAGAATAGATCATTTGAATATCGTTGGGGATGTTACAATCACACAAGTGCGGTTCCAATAAATTGATTAACAAACCAGCTTTATTTTATTCTTGGAATTATGAAATTCCACTTTCAGTCTGAGTTTTTAAAAAGTTAATATCCATATATACATATGATCATGTGCTTGCTCATCTCATTTTTAAAAAAATACTTTAAAATTGATTTTCTGAATATTATTTTGTTTAAATAAAAATGGTTACAACTGTGAAAATACATATTTACTTAGTTGTTAGAGTTATTGTTACAGTTATTATCACAGTACCCAGGGCAGGTCCATAGGTACTCAAAACATTCAGCATTTTGTGACTTTTTGTATGTGGTTATGGTTCCAGTAACTCACTGGCTGTGCACACTATTCATTGATGTTGTATTCTGTATTTCCTTGGACTCATAACATTATCATCATTAATACAATCGATGTCGATACATACCTGTAATTGCTGAAAGCTACCAAGACATCACTTTTGTGATCTATCCATTGTACCCATGATAGACAGGAGGGTAGCTTATTTGCTCTATCATTATCAAAAATCCTTGCCTGATGTAAAATATAATCAGTAGACACATTTTACAAGACAAGAGGCTTTTATATACATCTCACTTATTCATGCCAAAGTTCTGGACCTTTTATAGTATAATTGAGAATTTTATATAATTGCCCCAGTTAGGTGAATCTTTAAAGCCCAGTTAAGAGCAGAAATTGCTTCAGTCTCCACTTTCCAGCCTAAAGAAACAACTATCGCTAAAAATACAAATACTACAGTTATCACTAGTTTTTAAACATGTACATCTTAACTCCTTTCTTTTACTACACACATAATAGTTATGTAGCTAGGTTTATGTAGTTAGGTTTATATGGCTAGGTTTATGTTGTTATAATGATGAATGTATAAAATAAAAAATGTTTATGTATCATCTTTCAGCATATTTTTATTTGTCATTTAGTCATTTAATTTTCTGTCTATGAATGTGTTTGCCTGTTCATGGATTAAAATTAAATGCCAAGAAGAAATTGTGACACCATCTAGACTGTAAAATTAAAATTACTGAGAGTCATGTATCTTCCCAATAGCAACATCTAGTTGTGAATCATGGACAATCTTGTAGACAGGAAGGAAGAAAATTGATTCACTCGAAAGAAAATGCTACAGAAAAATCCTTAATAACCTTGGATAATGAAAAAGAGAAATTAAGGCATATTACAAGACATAAATATTAAAAAGAACTGGCTCATAAATACCATTCTACAAACAACATAAAATACTATGGTCATGTCAAATGACACAGTGGACTGGGGACAATAATGGAAGGCATGGTTCTAGGACAAAACATCAAGAGTAGACCAAGAAGAAGTGGTTTCAAGACATCAAAGAGACCTTGAACATGACAACAGAAGTGGGAGATCTGGTGGGCTGTGATGAATGCAACAATCTCCAAAGGACATGTGACCTGATGAAGATGTTCATGAATTTTATTTAGACAATCTTCTGGAGATTCTCTATTGAGAATAATTCTACTTCTGAAACATTCACACAACAATTACTTCTCTTTCTTAACTGCCTCTAAAGGTTTGTTAAGTCAACATAAAAATTCAAGAGTAGTTCAGAAGTAAGAGAAATGACCCTGCATCCAACTATATTATCTATAATTAAGAAAAGATGGGCATATGTCAGCCATGCGATGAGAAGAGATAACAAGAAAATCGCAAAGCAAGCCCTCAAGCTGGTAACTGAAAGCACAAGAAGCGACTGACTTATAAAGACACTAAGAAGAATATTGATAAGAGAGGCAACAACAAGGGACATCAACACATTTATCAAGGTTGAGACACTTTTGTGTATACATGTATTTATGGACCCTTAGATACTTTTAGACATTGTCAGTGTCCTTGCAGTCGAGGTAACCTAGACAGCATTTCCCCCCCCCCCACTCGTGTAGTTTTAGAACCCTTCACCTGCCCAGAGGATATAATTACAGCTACACCCGTGTGACCATTCATTTCCCATTCTGATCACGGTCCATGACACAGGAAAGTCATTTTTCTTTTCTTTAACCAATTTTGATTATTTTGTTTTGGATGTTTCATTACTAGTTAGCTATGTAGGATTAGTTTTATTTACTTACATATCTGGTTGTGCATGTTGTTTGTTTGTTCCTGCTGAAGGCCTATTGAGCCGAAACGTCGTTCAAATCTGTGTCGTCCACTAATCACGTAAAGCTTTTACCATATCATTTTTTTTTTCAATTTCCCCTCAAGGTTAACAGGCTGACTTAGAGCAGGGATGCGGGGTGATACACAATATGGGTCTTTTATAAAGACCGCAAATTATATCTCCCCTCGACGCTGAATGGCAGATGAGGAAGGAAAGAAGAAGACAAAGACTAGCATTTAATAGCAAAGATCATCAGTTATGGAACCATCAATGTCTGCCTTATGTGTTATCTTAAGCTCAAAAGGATAATAGATAAATACACATCTACGTAGTTGTGCCATTTCACGGTTAACAACAAGCTGTAATATATCTACACAGTGGTTGAAAACATCAGACTGTAATAAGACATTTTACATGTGGATCCTGGGGTGCCTTCCCTTTTCAATCTCTACTCACTCTGGAGATGGCCACAATTTATATAATATATTATTTTGTATACAATGCGCGGCAAAGAGTATAGCTGCAGAAAACATATAAAACAAACATAAAGTGGTATTTAGCAGCTGAACCTAAGGAGAGACGAGACAACTTACGCCGTTTTGGCAAAAAACCTTCATCAGATACAAAACAATAAATATAACTACAAAAATACTTTAAAAAGGTCAGTATTTATCTATTTCAACAAGCAAGAGAATGTATCGTTAGAGACTAGATTTCTCCATGACACAGCACATTATTGCGTCCAGAAAAGTCTCTTGTACCAACTTTTAGATGCTGGTGAACCGTGGAAGCAGTTTTTTGTATGGGCAATCCGTTAGCCGTTTCTGGTTTCAGAAGCGCTAATTACAGTACTATTTAGCTGTTCCACTGAGGTACATTCTGGTTCAAAAACCGGCTTGAGGTAATTGGTGGCGTTATTAGGTTGAAGTTAGTGGATTTATATAGAGAAAAAAAGGATTTTCTTAACACATAGAGGTACATAGTAAGAAAAAGTGTGTTGTTTATGAAAATAGGCGCGGAATATTAACAAACAGTTAAATATGATAATGGGAGGCCACAGCTGTTGTGTTTGTGGTCTTTGATATCACCAACAGGTGTTGAGGTAATGGTAAGAGAAAGGATTTTTTTGTGGGGTCGTAAAAACTCAGTATAAATAGTTAATGCGGTAGAATTAACGAATGGTTCAAGTGTAAAGGTAAAGTACGAGACTTGAATCGGCGTCTTAGCATGTGAGATTTCACCCATATGTGCTCGGCCGTCTATACAGAAGTGTTCAGAGACTTCTGGATAGTGTCGCTTCAAGCATCGAAACTCACGATGCGAGGCGGCATTTCTCACCTTCCCAGAGTACTACCCTGGTACTCATTTCTGCCAGCGGCTGGGTCGACCGCGTGGGTACTTTTTCTTTCCAACCACGAGTACAACTCACACTGCTTCCAGCGGGAATCGAACACGGATTGTCCGAACGTCGGTAGCCCAGTCGAGTAGTTTTCCCAACTAGGTTACCGAGGCCCCCATTAGGTTTAAGTGTGACAGTCCTAAACGTTTATGACATGACCATGCTCTAAGATTGATTTGTCTATTTTAAATATCTTTGTCCGTTGTGTCTGCTTTACAAGGGATAGCAATTCAGGTTTCAGGTACATGCCATTATATAGAAATATGTTCCTGTACGAGCCACATATTTGTTGCATCTTTAGTCCTCGATGTTGCTGGGACTTTATCTTCTTGTGCATCTACACAGTGGTATGATGTTTTGTCTATTATCAGACAAGAAGGTCGATCCAAAGATGGAAGAACAGGTCCCCCCCCCCCCAATCAAATCTCTATAAATGTCTGGCCGTTCATCTCAGGGTAATAGTCCCGATTTTCTATCGATTTTGACAGAAAAATGAGTTCTGCATTTTCAACCAGTCTATTATGCCTGCTTTCTACAAATACCCATACAGTCGGGTTTGAGTCGTTTCCCATACAGTCAGCTGCGAGTCGTTGACCCATACAGTCAGCTGTAAGTCGTTGACCCATGCAGTCAGGTATGAGTCATTGACCCATGCAGTCAAGTGTAAGTCGTTGACCCATACAGTCAGGTTTAAGTCGTTGACCCATACAGTAAGGTGTGAGCCGTTGACCCATACAGTCAGCTGCGAGTCGTTGACCCATACAGTCAGCTGTGAGTCGTTGACCCATGCAGTCAGCTATGAGTCGTTGACCTATGCAATCAGCTGTGAGTCATTGACCCATACAGTCAGCCGTGAGTCATTGACCCATGCAGTCAGCCGTAAGTCGTTGGCCCATGCAGTCAGGTGTGAGTCATTGACCCATGCAATCAGCTGTGAGTCGTTGGCCCATGCAGTCAGGTGTGAGTCGTTGACCCATGCAGTCAGCCGTGAGCCCCCTATGAATCGACCTTGCAAATTTGATAAAAATAGACGTATATGAAAAAAAAAAACCAGAACTAGGCATTGAATGAAGTACTCATAGAGGCCAATAATCGAAACACCAATACGCTGTTTCAAAAGTAATAAGTGGCATGGCCTATTCATATGGCTTGTATGCTCGAGGAACTTACAGACAGGTGCTGTGCAGCAAATCTTGCAAGAGATTAGTGCCTGTTTTTTGTCAGTATTAGTTTCAAAGATACTACAGTGTTTGTAATAAGCTTCAATAATGACGTCACTTCCTGGGAAATCCTTGCGCAGGACGTCAATTATGGAGCAGTAAAATCGCTATGGAGGGTAAGAAGAAGGGCGCATTAGAGCAGTTCTTAGTGAATCGGCCTATTGAGGACAATATTTTGGATTCAATCACGATCGACGGCTTCATGGTTCACCCAGCCTAAAATAAATACCATTTTTAAAATATATTTTTAACAGCATTGGCGTCATACTGAACCTCCTACACGCCCCCCCCCCTCCCCCGGAGATAAAAGTGATTATTGTTATAAAGAAAGATAAAGGTACAAGACTTGAATCGGCGTCTTAGCTCGCAAGTTTTCACCCATATGTGCTCGACCGCCTATCCAGAAGTGTTCGGAGACTTTTGGATAGTGTCGCTTCAAGCATCGAAACTCACGATGAGAGGCGACATTCCTCACCTTCCCAGAGTACTACCCTGGTACCCATTTCTGCCTAGCGGCTAGGTCGACCGCGGGGGGGGGGTATTTTTTTTTTCTCCAACCACGAGTATAACTCACACTGCTCCCAGCGGGAATCGAACACGGGTTGTCCGAACGTCGGTAGTCTAGTCGGGTGGTTTTCCAAACTAGGCTAACGAGACCTCCTCTTCCCCCCCCCCCCCCCCATACACAAAAATAAAACAAAGAAAAAAAAGAAAGATATAAGCACTAACACCACATTAGCAATGAGCTTGACAATGCTCTTCTTTTCTCCTCCCTTTTTTCTTTTCTCCTCCTCTTCTTCTTTTCTTATTCTTTTCTTATTCTTTTCTCATCCCCTTCTTCTTTTCTCCTCCTCTTCTTCTATTCTGTTCCTCTACTTCTTCTTTTCTGTTCCTCTTCTTCTTTCCTTTTCCTCTTCTTCTTCTTTTCTGTTCCTCTTCTTCTTTTCTCCTCCTCTTCTTCTTTTCTTCTCCTCCTCTTTTTCTTTTCTCCTCCTCTTTTTTCTTTTCTTCTCCTCTTTTTCTTTTCTTCCTCTTTTCTCCTCCTCTTCTTCTTTACTCTTCCCTTTCTCCTTTTCTTCTTCTTTTCTCCACCTCTTTTTCTTTTCTTCTTCTTTTCTCCTCCTCCTCTCTTTCCTCCTCCTCTTCTTCTTTTCTCCTCCTCTTCTTCTCTTCTCCTGCTTTTCTTCTTTTCTTCTTCTTCACTTCTCCTGCTCTTCTTCTTTTCTTCTTCCTTTCTCCTTCTCTTCTTCTTTTCGTCTCCTTTTCTCCTCCTCTTCTTCTTTTCTTTTTTTCCTCATCTTCTTCTTTTCCTCTTTTTTTCTCCTCCTCTTGTTCTTTTTTTTCTCCTCCTTTTCTTCGTTTCTTCTCCTCTTTTCTTCTAACATCTCTACAGGCACTCTTTTGTTCGAGAAACACCAACTCTTCTAAGAAAAAAATAAATAAATCGCCGTCTGAAAGGGCAAAACAACAAGCGTCTACATGACTGACCACTTCTGACTGCACGTGCCTGGTCTGTGGCAGCGAGTCTCATTCTAGGTGCCCGGTCTGTGGCAGCGAGTCTCATTCTAGGTGCCCGGTCTGTGGCAGCGAGTCTCATTCCAGGTGCCCGGTCTGTGGCAGCGAGTCTCATTCCAGGTGCCCGGTCTGTGGCAGCGAGTCTCATTCCAGGTGCCCGGTCTCTGGCAGCGAGTCTCATTCCAGGTGCCCGGTCTCTGGCAGCGAGTCTCATTCCAGGTGCCCGGTCTGTGGCAGCGAGTCTCATTCCAGGTGCCCGGTCTGTGGCAGCGAGTCTCATTCCAGGTGCCCGGTCTGTGGCAGCGAGTCTCATTCCAGGTGCCCGGTCTGTGGCAGCGAGTCTCATTCCAGGTGCCCGGTCTGTGGCAGCGAGTCTCATTCCAGGTGCCCGGTCTGTGGCAGCGAGTCTCATTCCAGGTGCCCGGTCTGTGGCAGCGAGTCTCATTCCAGGTGCCCGGTCTGTGGCAGCGAGTCTCATTCCAGGTGCCCGGTCTGTGGCAGCGAGTCTCATTCCAGGTGCCCGGTCTGTGGCAGCGAGTCTCATTCCAGAAACTGACCTTACAACCCGCCCCCTCTCCCCTTTCAACAATACACAAAAAGTTGTGCAATTACACAAGATGGAAACTGGTGTTATCATTGCATTATCAAGATACGATAACAGTAAATTATATTGTTCAGCTACTTGAGTCTATTTATTGTATGTTGTATAATCGTAATCTCGTTTCGGTTCAAGATTCAATCTATAAATAAATGTCACTTCACAACCATAGGAGACCCTGGGCAGATTTGTATAAATACATCGTGTATTTTCTCTTTGGCTCATTCTAACTAGTGTGTGTAGCGTGTAGCTCAAGAACCGGCGCATACAATATGTAAGTGTTACAGATATAATTAATAATATTCTATATATATTTTTCGTTTATTTACAAGATTTCAATTTCAAACGCGTTTATAGATTTCTATTCGGTGTTCTATTCGGGAGCTCTTAAAAAACATCAGAAAGAAGCAATCAACATTTTTCGGGCACATCATGAGAAGAGGAAAGTTGGAATACTTGGTTACAACTGGCAAAATAAAAGGAAAGAGAGATCGCGGACGACAAAAAGAGAAAATACTGGATAGCTTGGTGTCATGGCATGGAAAACAGTCAACAACAGAACTGATACGATGCACTGTAGACAGAAGATTGTGGAGGGACATGATCGCCTACACCAGCCGGCATGGTACATGATGATGATTCGGTGTTATATATTGATTGACTATGATTAAAATTAATAAGCAATAATAATAATAATAGTAGTAACAATAATAGTAATAATAATATAATAGTTACAATAATAATAATAGCCGCTACAGAGGAGCCTAACATGTTATATAAACAGAGAAGACTGTTGTAGCCACCTCCATATATGGACAAAATGAAGCAAAAAGTGACCGACATTGAGCTGACCAATACTTTCCTTGAACTTATTCAGACTTACGTCCGCTATATTCTGAGCTGAAAACAGAGATGTTGACTCTACTTCGTAGTGATGTCCATTAAATCAGACTCACCAATCAAGCAAAGAGAGTAGCGATCGCATAGGGAAGGCAATCCGGTACCCCAACAAATGGTGCGCTTAGGTCGCATTGTAAGGAAAAATACAAGGTAAAAGAGGCAGACCAAGACTAACATGGACGAGTAACATCAAAAGATGGACAAGTCTACCTATGACAATCTGCACCATCAAAGAAAGAGACAGAGTGGAATGACGCTCCATGGTAGCCAACCTTTGATGCGGAAACGGCACTCAATGATGATGATGATGATATCTGCAATGTCGTTTCGTGTATACATTTTACTGTTTTTTTTTCCTGGTAATTCTCGCAGAATTGTCCATACAATTTTGCCCGTAGCGTTGTACCTATGGGACAATGGATTTTCCTCAGTGTATCTATCATATTTCGTTATTGAATTATTTTCAGGTCATTATCATTGCACTCCGAACATGTCCATTCATATTCAGTAGAGTCTTGAAGTACGTGTTCAGCAGTCTGGGGCGTCTGTCCACATATACTCGTAGCTGAAGAGCCAATCTTGAATTGTGTACACCTGTGACCATGAGAATCGATTGTGTCCTGTCCTGTGGCGTATAGTTTTAAATTGTTCCCATCTGTTCACATTATGGTAGGCATCTTGATCTGGAGTTTGTGGTCTTCTGATTAATTTGATTATCTGTTTCTTCTGACTAATTTGATAATCTGTTTCTTCTGATTGGTTTGATCATCTGTTTCTTCTGATTAATTTGATTATCTGTTTCTTCTGACTAATTTGATTATCTGTTTCTTCTGATTAATTTGATTATCTGTTTCTTATGATTGGTTTGATCAGCTGTTTCTTCTGATAAATTTGATTATCTGTTTCTTATGATTGGTTTGATCATCTGTTTCTTCTGATAAATTTGATTATCTGTTTCTTTTGATCGGTTTGATCATTTGTTTCTTCTGATTAATTTGATTATCTGTTTCTTCTGATTGATTTGATTATCTGTTTCTTATGATTGGTTTGATTATCTGTTTCTTCTGATTAATTTAATTATCTATTTCTTATGATTGGTTTGATCATCTGTTTCTTTTGATAAATTTGATTATCTGTTTCTTATGATTGGTTTGGTCATCTGTTTCTTCTGATTAATTTGATTATCTGTTTCTTCTGATTGATTTGATTATCTGTTTCTTCTGATTAATTTGATTATCTGTTTCTTCTGATTGATTTGATTATCTGTTTCTTATGATTAATTTGATTATCTGTTTCTTATTATTGGTTTGATTATCTGTTTCTTCTGATTGATTTGATTATCTGTTTTTTCTGATTAATTTGATTATCTGTTTCTTCTGATTAATTTGATTATCTGTTTCTTCTAATTGGGTATATATGAATTTATATGAATTTTGAGATAATTAAACAAGGAATTATATTATTAGATTTCACCAATACCAAGATGATACGAGACATGTAAAAAGAATATGCTTTGATTACAGTTCACACTAATCAAATTGAGAGGGGCGCACTGTGCGGCGAAACGTACTGAAAGAGTTAATTCTATGTAAATATTGTCTTGTTATGATTTATAACCTGCAGGGGTAAGACAATATCCTCGGCGCGGCGTCCTTGTCCTAACGATTGGTGTCGCCACTAGTATAAACGGCGCGCACTTTGGGAACTGCTGCCTTGACAGGCGAAATAAAAAACGGAGGCCGAATACCTGTGACGGACGTCCTTATCATTCTCCACTCATACAGGCCCCTGTGTTTCAGGGAGGCCGCCAGAGATGAGATACTTGTCGTAATTGAGCTTTATGTGGTAATTAAAAAAACAAAAGTCAATGTTTCGGCCAAGTAGGCCTTCAGCTGAAACAACATACAATAACACAAGTAAAAAAGTAAAGTAAAGTACCCCCGTCACGCCAAGTGGCGGCGTATAGGGAAATATGGTGTTAGTGACCATAAATTTTACAGACCTTCCGCACATGATTTTTGGGGTAATGTGGTCGGTATTACGCCCGTGCCGCTTTACTTTCCCAGAAAAAAATCCGGTACCCATTAAAGGCTGGGTGAACCCGGAAGCCGTCGGTTGGGATCGAACCCTACCCCTCAATAACACAAATATATATAAATAAGGATATGTACACAAATCTAACTATATGGCGATAATGCGCTAGATACTCTAGAAGGGACATAAAAAAAGGTCAAATCCCTGTGGCCTAGAGCGTGGTCAGCTACTGAATGAACTAAAATGAGTAGGCGGGATGACCAGCTAAATCTTGCCGACCAGGCAGTCAGGTGAAACCTAGTGTGTTGTTTAATACAATAGTTGTTGTTTTTGTCCTTGTCATATCACGTGACAGATCCGCGCCCCCCCCCCTTCCCCCCATAAATTATATAATCCTTAGGAAACAAATGTGTGAATGAGGGAGCAAGGTCATAAGTTCCCACATCACTCTGTGGGTTTTTGTTTGTTTGTTGTTTACAAATATGCTCACAAACATTTAATCTTCTTTTGCACACGTTGTTTTCTTCCTATATTTGTTTCTATTCCTTCCTTCCTTCCTTCCTTCCTTCCTTCCTTCCTTCCTTCCTTCCTTCCTTCCTTCCTTCCTTCCTTCCTTCCTTCCTTCCTTCCTTCCTTCCTTCCTTCCTTCCTTCCTTCCTTCCTTCCTTCCTTCCTTCCTTCCTTCCTTCCTTCCTTCCTTCCTTCCTTCCTTCCTTCCTTCCTTCCTTCCTTCCTTCCTTCCTTCCTTCCTTCCTTCCTTCCTTCCTTCCTTCCTTCCTTCCTTCCTTCCTTCCTTCCTTCCTTCCTTCCTTCCTTCCTTCCTTCCTTCCTTCCTTCCTTCCTTCCTTCCTTCCTTCCTTCCTTCCTTCCTTCCTTCCTTCCTTCCTTCCTTCCTTCCTTCCTTCCTTCCTTCCTTCCTTCCTTCCTTCCTTCCTTCCTTCCTTCCTTCCTTCCTTCCTCCGTCCATCCTTTCCTTCCTTCCTTCCTTCCTTACTTCCTTCCTTCTCATCTATTTTTCGCTCATTCTCTACCTGCCCGACATAACCTTATCTGACAACTATCGATCTCTTATACTGGCAAGCCCTCCCCATTTTGCTTTCCCCAATCTTAACGAACCATCCACCTCAGTAATTTTAATCTGTTGCCTATCACATACAATAAACAAAAACTAGTCTTAATTTGGATATCATGAATTGCTGAAAGTTAGGCATTACACCTCAAAGATTATTATGGATTTATTATGGATTTTAATGAGTTTGCAGTGATACCAGGGCCTTCCATAACCATAACCATAATCTCAAAAGTTACAAGCCCGCATCATTTTTTTTTAAAAATTGAGAATGTAATGAAATAGATTACGTTGTTTTTAAATTCATTGTTTATTAATGTATAATTGCTGCACACTTTTGTTACATTTCGTTTCTTCTCAGAATTGGGAACATTCTGTCAAAGATCTTCACAACATGGGAAGTAATGTGAGTATAAAACAACCAGTGTATCAACAACATAGAGAGATGTGAGTATAAAATAACCAGTGTATTAACAACATAGAGAGATGTGAGTATAAAATAACCAGTGTATCAACAACATAGAGAGATGTGAGTATAAAATAACCAGTGTATCAACAACATAGAGAGATGTGAGTATAAAATAACCAGTGTATCAACAACATAGAGAGGCGAGGTAGCTCAGTGGTTCGTGAACTGGACTACAAAGGACAAGAGAATTCGATCCTGATCGACGACTTCCAGGTTCACCCAGCCTTAAATGGGTACTGGTGGAGGTAAAGGGATTGGGGGGCGGGTAAAGAGGTTGGTCTCAAGGCAAGACACACGTGTCGAGACAGAGAGGTTGTGAGTTCTAATTCCAGCTTCACCGGTTACGATTTTTATTTATGATTTCTCTCTGCGGCTAGCAACCCTGGTCTCAGCAGCGAGGCCCGGCTTGAAACGTCTCTTAATAATCGACGGAGAAAAATATGAGTACCACCGAAGACGGAGTTAACTACCTGTTTGGCGAGGGACCTTTGTGCACACGGTTGAAAAAAACGAATTAACACGTAAAATTCGCTTCCTAGTCTGCAGGGACTTCGCCTGAGGTGAAAGATGGCGAACGCAAAAAAAAAAAAAAAAAAAAAAAAAAAAATACTGGACGTTTGTGTTGAGAAAAAAAGCGACACGGGCGTAATACTGGCCCACATTGTTCAACAAAATGAATATGACGAAAGTCTATTTAAAAAAAAAAATGTGCACCAACATCGTTTTATCTATTCGCCAAGTGGCGTGACAGGGGTTTTGTTTTCTTTCTTTTCTTTCAATCAGTCATAATCTATTAATTTCCTTGAATGTGCATTTTGTGGTTCGTTGCATGCACTAGTCAAATAATATACGACAATATATACAATATACGACAATATATACAATGTACGACAATATATACAATATACGACAATATACGACAATATATACAATATACAACAATATATACAATATATACAATATATACAATATACGACAATATATACAATATATACAATATATACAATATATACAATATACGACAATATATACAATATATACAATATACGACAATATATACAATATACGACAATATATACAATATACGACAATATATACAGTATACGACAATATATACAATATACGACAATATATACAATATACGACAATATATACAATATACGACAATATATACAATATATACAATATACGACAATATATACAATATACGACAATATATACAATATATACAATATACGACAATATATACAATATACGACAATATATACAATATACAACAATATATACAATATACGACAATATATACAATATACGACAATATATACAATATACGACAATATATACAATATACGACAATATATACAATATACGACAATATATACAATATACGACAATATATACAATATACAACAATATATACAATATACGACAATATATACAATATACGACAATATATACAATATACGACATTATATACAATATACGACAATATATACAATATATATAATATATACAATATATACAATACACGACAATATATACAATATATACAATATACGACAATATATACAATATATACAATATACGACAATATATACAATATACGACAATATACGACAATATATACAATATATACAATATACGACAACATGTACAATATATACAATATACGACAATATATACAATATATACAATATACGACAATATATACAATATATACAATATACGACAATATATACAATATACGACAATATATACAATACACGACAATATATACAATATATACAATACACGACAATATATACAATATATACAATACACGACAATATATACAATATATACAATATACGACAATATATACAATATACGACAATATATACAATACACGACAATATATACAATATATACAATACACGACAATATATACAATATATACAATATACGACAATATATACAATATATACAATATACGACAATATATACAATATACGACAATATACGACAATATATACAATACACGACAATATATACAATATATACAATATACGACAATATATACAATATATACAATATATATAATATATACAATATATACAATATACGACAATATATACAATATACGACAATAAATACAATATACGACAATATATACAATATACGACAATATATACAATATACGACAATATATACAATATACGACAATATATACAATATACGACAATATATACAATATACGACAATATATACAGTATACGACAATATATACAATATACGACAATATATACAATATACGACAATATATACAATATACGACAATATATACAATATATACAATATACGACAATATATACAATATACGACAATATATACAATATATACAATATACGACAATATATACAATATACGACAATATATACAATATACAACAATATATACAATATACGACAATATATACAATATACGACAATATATACAATATACGACAATATATACAATATACGACAATATATACAATATACGACAATATATACAATATACAACAATATATACAATATACGACAATATATACAATATACGACAATATATACAATATACGACATTATATACAATATACGACAATATATACAATATATATAATATATACAATATATACAATACACGACAATATATACAATATATACAATATACGACAATATATACAATATATACAATATACGACAATATATACAATATACGACAATATACGACAATATATACAATATATACAATATACGACAACATATACAATATATACAATATACGACAATATATACAATATATACAATATACGACAATATATACAATATATACAATATACGACAATATATACAATATACGACAATATATACAATACACGACAATATATACAATATATACAATACACGACAATATATACAATATATACAATACACGACAATATATACAATATATACAATATACGACAATATATACAATATACGACAATATATACAATACACGACAATATATACAATATATACAATACACGACAATATATACAATATATACAATATACGACAATATATACAATATATACAATATACGACAATATATACAATATACGACAATATACGACAATATATACAATACACGACAATATATACAATATATACAATATACGACAATATATACAATATATACAATATATATAATATATACAATATATACAATATACGACAATATATACAATATACGACAATAAATACAATATACGACAATATATACAATATACGACAATATATACAATACACGACAATATATACAATATACGACAATATATACAGTATACGACAATATATACAATACACAACAATATATACAATATACGACAATATATACAATATACGACAATATATACAATACACGACAATATATACAATATATACAATATATACAATATATACAATATATACAATATATACAATATACGACAATATATACAATATACGACAACATATACAATATATACAATATACGACAACATATACAATATACGACACCATTTACAATATATACAATATATACAATATACAACAATATATATAATATATACAATATACAACAACATATACAATATACACAATATACGACAATATATACAATATACACAATATATACAATATATACAATATATACAATATATACAATATACACAATATATACAATATATACAATATATACAATATATACAATATATACAATATATACAATATATACAATATACGACAACATATACAATAATACAATATACGACAACATATACAATATATACAATATACGACAACATATACAATATATATAATATATACAATATATACAATAAACAAACAACATATACAATATATACAATATACAAACAACATATACAATATATACAATATACGACAACATATACAATAATACAATATACGACAACATATACAATAATACAATATACGACATCATATACAATATATACAATATATACAATATACAAACAACATATACAATATACGACATCATATACAATATATACAATATATACAATATATACAATATACAAACAACATATACAATATATACAATATATACAATATATACAATATATACAATATACAAACAACATATACAATATATACAATATATACAATGTATACAATATACAAACAACATATACAATATATACAATATACAAACAACATATACAATATATACAATATACGACAACATATACAATAATACAATATACGACATCATATACAATATATACAATATATACAATATACAAACAACATATACAATATATACAATATACGACAACATATACAATAATACAATATACGACATCATATACAATATATACAATATATACAATATCTATTGCCGGTTTGTGTCTTGGTCACTACTTGGGGCGGGGAAATTTGACTTTTACTGGTAGCATCTGAGATGGTGCTATGGGAATTAGAGGATGAAGACAAAGATAAGTTGACCCCGTTAATGGACTCTAAGACGAGACTTCCAAAGATAATTACAAATAATTCTTTATCATCCGTATAACTTAGGTTGGGAGAGAGAGAGAGAGAGAGAGAGAGAGAGAGAGAGGTGGGTGTGGGATGACAGCTTAGTAACTTAGGCGAGAATACGTAATAGAGAAATTCATGCTGAGCATTGAAGGTAAATCAGTAACCAAAAATGCCTTCTGAAAGTGCTAGGCTGAAATGTACAGATATTTCAGCTTTCTGGTACCTACACCATAGTACATACATAACTATTGTAAAGAGGTAGATTTTTTTTTTTCGTTCGCCAGCTTTTACCTCTGACGAAGTCCCTAGAGACTAGAAACTGAATTTTACGTGTTAATCCATTTTTCCCTGGTAGTCGTGTGCACAGGGGTTGCACAAGGGTCCATCGTCGCACAGGCAGATAACTCCGACTTCGGAGGTACTCATATTTTTTCCGTCGATGAGTAATTGACGTTTCAAGCCGGGCCTCGCTGCTGAGACCAGGGGTGGTTGCCGCAAAGAGAAATCATAAATAAAAATCCCAACCAACCGGGATTTGAACCCACAACCTCCCTGTCACGAGGCCGACGTCTTGCCTTCCAGTCCCCTAGAAGGAGATTGAAGAGAACTAGCTGTTGGTGAATGCAGCGGTAAAAAGGATCTTTCAGTGATGACAGGATTTGTGAAAAATGTACTGCGGCTTTTTCAGTTCATTATGTCCCTTTCGTTGACGTCACGACGGGCTATTGTTGTAAAACGTTAGTTTGTAGTTACTCGAAGGCCCCGGTATCACTGCAAAAGAATTAAAATCCATAATTGCTCAACCGCCCGCTACAGTGGAATCATCTGAATTAACATCTTATCTCATTGAAGGATCCAAACAAAGAAAGGTAGCTGCAGTCATTATAATAACAGCCACAGCACACGCCAAAAAACATACGGCGTACCCGCACCGAAAGTGAACACAGCCGAACTGTTCTTTAGTATACGATATCATCATTCATTGTACGCGATCGGAATATATATGTTAAATTAGGATCCTTCTCACAGCACTCTGGGCACAACCATAGGTGTTGATGTCTTCTTCTCAAAATGTCCATCAGTACACAGCGACTAATTTTGCCAGTTCGGTGTTGATTAACAGATCCTCTCTTGTGTCCATAATATCGCTCTGTTCTGACAACACCTGTCTTCACCTCTAGTTCATATAGTCTAGATCAGCGCTGTTCAACGTGACCCCTGGGGGTGCCTTTGACTTGCTTTCCTGGCGCCCTCGACTTACTTTTCCGGCGCCCGCGACATACTGTCCTGTCGCTAAATTTTACACATACAACAGGGCAACAACTGTCTACACTCCTAGTTCCTATTGTCTAGCTCAGCGCTGTTCAACGTGGCGCCCGAGGGTGCCCTAGACTTACTTTCCTGCCGCCCTCGACTTACATTCCTGCCTCCCACGACATACTGTTCTGTCGCTAAATTTTACACAGGAAACTATAACTTTAATTAGAATTTCAACATTTAATAGTAAATAAAAACATTTTATTTTTGGTCAGGGTTAGGTTTTCAACTCATAATTTTAATTACCCTAATATTGCTACGAATGTCACTTTTATTACTATTGTTATTATCGCAATAGTAACTTGCCGCTCTCGCCTAAAGTGCTATCAATGAGATGAGCCCTGCTATATAAACATGCTTGATAGCGCTAGTGTGGATAACCATGTATTTGTACTTCTGTCAAAGTCCTTTGTTTCACCAATCTCTTGTAGGTTATTAACGATACCTGCCAGATCTCGATTGTAAAATGTATGTTGTAAATGTCGATTAACGGCCTGGTGATATCACCAATGTCATCATAGTGTAACATATAGTAAAAAATGTGTATGTCTCGAAGCACCGCTATAAATGACATAACAGAGCAATGAAGCACTAGAGAAACACTGTTAGAAGCACTAGAGAAAGTTGTCATTGAAATAATCACAGACCAGTAGAAATATATAAGCAACACTTGCTATATACCATACGAACTATAAACCTCAAAAGTTATTGCCTTGCCGAAGAAGACGCGTTTGGAATACATCAATTTTAGAACAATCCCTTTGATAAGTACGCAATAAAAATAATAATAAATAATATAAATCCTACTTAAAGTTGTACAAGGGCCTGGCACACACTAGGGAGAATTCAAAATACTTTCAATACGGCGAAGGGCAAAGGCTCTATCAAAATATACAGAAAACCAAGTTCATGTCCCAGAAAGTGAAAAGCTAACCCAAAATCATTACCAACAGTGAAGAACTGAAAATTGTAACAAACTATGAATATCTGGAATCTGTAGAAAGTAACAATGGAGACTACAAGAATGAGATTGAAAGAATACTAGCAACAGCAACACAAAAATTTAAAGCCACGAAGAACATAGGCACCATACCAGCGATAAATTAAAATTACTGAGAGTCTATATTCTTCCCGATAACAACATATGGTTGTGAATCGTGGATAATCTCACAAACTACAAAGGAAGAGAATCGATCGATTCAAGAAAGACAACAGCAATGGAAAATGATACTTAAGTGAATAGGACTTCGACAACCAAGAGTCCACGTCACTCCAACGGATGAAAGAGGTGAGAGTTAAGGTGGGTGCAGCCAGAAATGAGAAACTTAGTGGGCGTGACTTATCAACCAACACAGAAATGGAGTCGTCAGTCGCTGGACACTTCGAGACTTGCTAAGGAGGGAATCTGAGCACCTATGGACATGTTCGGAGTGTAATGATGATAACCCGCAAATAACTCGATAACTCAATATAACTTAAGTGAAGACATTCATTATTATCAGAAGCTACAGAATCTGAGCACCTATGGACATGTTCGGAGTGTAATGATGATAACCCGCAAATAACTCACACCCTCAATATAACTTAAGTGAAGCCATTCATTATTATCAGAAGCTACAGAATCTGTGTACCAGAGCCATATGTGTACACATAGGGCTCAAGTGTCTATCATTGGCTGGATGCCAACAACTGTTGGTATTGTCTTTATGAGTATACATTTCATTGCTTTATTAATGATTTGATTCTGCAATCTGGTAATGTTGCATTTTTGTTGATACGGTGATGTGAAAACCTGGTGGCAATGGTCTAACCATAGCCCCCCGATATCTATGAGCCTGCCTGCTGAGGGGATTTTCCCTAAACACCCCAATGTTTGTGACGTTTGAGCCATACAAGCTATAGACGACGGTCGTCATTTTACCCACAACCGTCCTTGATCGTAATACTGAAAACGTCACAACATTTGGGCGGTACACTATATAGTGAGCCGCGATAGCTCAGTGGTTAGTGAACTAGACTACAAAGGACAAGAGGTAGGGTTCGATCCCAACCGAGGCTTTCTGGTTCACCCAGCCTTAAATGGGTACCGGATTTTTTTCTGGGAAAGTAAAGCGGTATGGGCGTAATACCGACCACATTATCCCAAAAATCATGCTGAGGGTCTGTAAAATGTATGGTCACTAACACCATATTCCCTATACGCCACTTGGCGTGGCGGAGCTCCTTACTTTTACTCTTACTATATAGTCACAATATAGTCTGGTACGTTAGGTTTTGACTATAGTCACTATATATATGGATATATAGTCCAGGGGTATTTGATTTTGATGATAGTCACTATATAAAAGATTAATTAGTTCCTACAATCGATAGGAATTAAATGATCGTTTACTGAGTATACCAACTTCTGAAACAAAGTATACACACGTTTATATTTGCTTTCCTTGTTATGTTATGGATCAAATTAGTTTCTAATTAAAATAAGAATATGATTACCATTCTCTTTCAGATAACAGTTCCTTATTCTGGTTATATTCCTGGTGGTGTACAGATAGGCACGGATGTAACGATCTTAGGAAGAACTATTCACAGCACTAGAAGGTATAAGCTGTCCACAAACATTTTCTTTCTAGAGATAAACCATTTCTGATATTTTCTCACTTCATCTGCGCAGTACAATTTTCATTCCAACGTTGTGCTACCAATACAAGTCCTGGACTCTAGATGCAAGAACAATAAGAAAAATAACTTCTACTGAGATGAAGTGATGAATGACAGGAAACAGCCTGAGAGATAAGATCAGAAATGAAGAATTGAGAAAAAAATACTAGGAATAACCCCCGCCTTAGAATATATAACGAAACAACTGATACAATGGCTTGGCCACGTGACAAGGCAGATTGATCAAAACACAACACAACGAGGCTTCAGTAGACATTGCGAGAGCATCAGACCACGAAAAAAAATGGATCGACGAAATATTAGAAGCACCAGGAAACATAACAGCAGAAGCGAACAGAAGAGCAAAATACCGCAACTTATATCTCCCCTCGACGCTGTATGGTAAATGAAGAGGGACAGAAGTTCTGCGCTGCAAATGAAAAATCATAAAAAAAAAGCCTACTTGACTACAGCTGAGATTCCTCAAACATTGATTCAAAGCATGGAAAAGAAAGGGCGGCACAGTTGTGTTAAACAGTTAAGTTGAATAGTTTTAAATGACCACATGTGAGGGATTTTTGGGACGGGAGGGGGGTTGTTGGAGTTGGAGAGGGGGAGGGGGGTGTGCGAGGTGATATTCTAACCTCAAGACTAGAATGCTCCGGATTCGAATCCAACTAAAGGCTGTGGGTAAGCCTTGCAGGTAAGCTCGCGAGAGTAAAAAGCTAAGGGAGGGTACCTCGAGGTAAAACGACCGCACTGCCTTGTGGGTGGGACTTTTTAGTCAAAGGCTAGTGGAGTCAACCGTAAACAAACCGACGGAAAGCAACAGAAAATCATCGTCGTAATTTCTTTGTACAATCATGAATCGCCACATGCAATCCATTTTTGACAATAGAAACAAGAAAAAGAGTTCTTAGATGTTATGTAGAGCCAGTCTTAACATATGGATGCGAATCATGGACAATAGGAGGGACGAAGAGATAGAGAGAAGCAAAGAGAAAAAATAACAGACAGCTTAAGAGAATGGCTTGGCAGAAGGTCAACAACAGAAATGATAAATAGCTGCCGAGATCGAAAGTTGTGGAGAGACATGATCATCTACGCCAGTAGGCCCGGTACTTGATGATGATGATGATGAAAGGCTGTGGAAATAAAAAAAAAAATAATCCGCTGTCACTTCGTGGTTTGTCTCTCCCCTGGTCCCTGGGTAGTAAGATCCCATGATTATCTAGCGCGCTCAGATAACGGCAACAACAGGATGTCATGTGTGCACTACACGCACGTTAAAGAACACTTGGCAGGTGAAAATCGAAAAAAGTAGACCAAAAATGGCAGCTGCAAAATTGATAGGAAAAAATCTACACAAGAAGTCAAAATTCACAACGATCAATGAAGTGAAATAAAATAAGAGAGAGAGAGAGAGAGAGAGAGAGAGAGAGAGAAACAGAATCTCTAGAGTCTAAGAACATTTGCCTGTAGGCTGTGGCTAGACACATGAGAACACTGTTGCCAGTGTGAAGAATAGGATAATGTAATATTCACAAACAATTCAGTCCATGAAATTACGCTATGACGTAGGCAAACACAAAAAACATAGCAAGAAACAAACAATGACCATCTCTTCTTTAACTGGAACTTATTTTTGTCGCTGTTGTGGTAATGTTAATTCAGCATTCACTTTGGCCACTCATGCAAACAGTTTGACGATCAGGTAAACATTGGATATTCGTTGATTCCAGGAAAGGTCAAAGGCTACGTTAGTTTTCAGTGAAATCAAAACCATAGCATGTAAAGTACTTGGCATTAACTGCACCTTGCTTAGACTGTGACATGGCTTTCTATGGCGATGACATATGGTCAGAAAGACTTTGACTGAAAGTGGTCAGTGAATCATAACAGTTTTCATCATGATTAATGAATCGGAAGTGATCATAATCTTTCTACTTCCCCGCCATGTCACTGGTAACATATAAATTATAATAATAATTATAATATGTAATTTATACTGAGAGCAAACATCAATAATAAAATATAACAAATAAACTGTACAGATCTTCTTCTTCTTCAACTTCTATCCTTCCTCTATTGCCGTTGGCGTATATAAAATAGGAGTAAGACATGGATACATCTATCACCAAGCTTGTTCAATCTATACACTGAGCAAATCTTTAAAAACAGCACAGAGATGTCAGGCCTACATATGGAAAGATAATCAAGAACCTAAGATATGCTGATGATACTATATTATTATAGCAGAAAATCATAACGATTATTTAATGGGATTTCCGGTCAATATGGCGGATAGGCGGCAATGAGGCACAGTCTGAAAAGCTTCATTGTAGCAGTTTCCGTCCCGGAATGGGATTTCAAAAATATGGTCACATTAAAACTAAGAATAGCAAAATGTGATATCTTCTCAACATTCCTGTATGGTGCATAAGCGTGGACATTAGATAAGAAAACAGAACAGAAAATTGAAACCTTTGAAAATGCAGATTTATAGACGAATAGAAAGAATTGGATGGAAAGAAAAGAAAACAAACCATTAAGTCTTAAAACAACTAAAAGTGAAAATAAGACTACTAAACACAATTCAAAGAAGACTAATAAGATTTTAAGACATATTAAAAGACACAGCAGGCTACTAAAAGTAATCTAGGAAGGTAAAATACAAAATAACAGAGGCAGACCAAGACTAACATGGAAACATCAAAAGATGGACAAGTCAGCCTATGACAAACTGCACCATCTAAGCAAGCGACAGAACAGAATAGCGCTCCGTGGTAGCCAACCTTTGATGCACAGATGGCACTCAATGATGATGATGATAATAATTATAAATAAATTTTAAGTTATACGACATTCATTAATTTTCCTCTCGGGCTGAAGTCTGCTGAAGACAAATATAATAAGTTGGAAGTCATAATTCTTCACGAATGACGATTTGCTGCTAGTTCATGTTGTTCTTGGTTGTTTCTTAGTCTTATAGTTGAGCCTTCTTTAATAATTGTTCTGCGTAGTGATTCTGTTGGTCTGCCTTGCTTTCTTTTACCAGGTGGTTTCCACAAGAATGCTTGATGGGGAAGTCTTTCTTCATTCATTGTCACACATGACCGATGTATTTCAAAAGTCTTCTTCTTATAAAGCTCAACACATATTCACTATTCTTGTTTTCTATGTTTTGATTCGTCTCTTGCTTCGTTCATTTGAAATGTATTCTTTTCAGCTAATGTATGAGATCGTACGTAGACATTTATTTTGAATGGCACTTATTTTGCTAAAGTCTTGGAATAATATTAGTATAATAATTAAATAATAATTAATAAAAAAAATAATATTATTACTAAACTCGGTAGTAAAAGAAAAAAAAATGCAATGCAATGCTGAAGTTGAAAGTGCTAGTCCTAAAGAAAGGGCTTAAAATATCACAATCTATCATCTTGCTGTAACTGCAGTGTAACTTTAGTGTTAATAACACAGTTACAAACTACATCAATTTATCATTCTTTATATGGCAGATTTTTTAGAAGAACAGAAACTACTGCAAATACTGAAGACAATTTTTTTAAAAAGTACTGAGCATGCAGTCATTATTGCCAGCACCTTAGGGAATTGTAAATTAATCATCCATAAATAATAAAAATGGGATTATGATAAATATCCTACTGGTGTATGATTAGAATTATGACTCACTAGCAAAACAAGTATATATTAAATAATTACTTTTCCCCAAAATATATTAAAAACAAATACATTCTAAAAATAGTTTACGTGCAGTGAGTACACTGAAAGGAACAAACTTAAATTTCCTGACATAGAGTAGTTCTCTTTGTAACGAGCAGGACAAGGAAAACAAAACCTAAGAAAAATTTAATCATGGTTATGGTTAGTCGAAGGCCCCGGTATCACAACTACAAATGAATTAAAATCCATTATTAAATGTATTATAATGTATGTAAGTAATGAACAGCAGTAAACTATTGAGCATTGTAACATTAATTAATTGGTACTAAGTTAAGTATTATATAAACCCTATGTCATAATAATGCAAATCTCTTTTCATTTAATATTATATATGTATGATTTTGTATGTATAGTTTTTGCTTGTATCGCAATCTTTCTGGTTTGTAACACTTGTATTGTATAAAACTGCTATATAGTGTTTCATTTCTTTCTCACTCTCTTGCTTGATGAGTTCACCAGACAACTAATAAATTAATGCACCTCTTTTTGTCTAGCCTTAAAAGGATGTTAAGTGGGTGTAGTAGATATGTTGTGTTGCTACTTGTAATAAAACTGTGATATTTGTAACTTTAGCCCAACACATCAATCTTTAGCATGACATTTGTCAGCACCAGATTGCCTTCCCTATCACTCCTACTCATTAGGCCAGACTAGATTGGTTAGTCTGTTTCTATGGATACTATGATAGACTGGTTAGTCTGTTTCTATGGATACTATGATAGACTGGTTAGTTTGTTTCTATGGATACTATGAAGAGATGGAGTAGGATCTCAATAGTTCTGGTTCACTGATCCTGACACAAGTAAATCAGCTGTGATTGCTGACCACTGTCAGACCTGTTGTTGACATGGGGATCTGCTCCCTTCTCACTCAACTCATGTAATAAATATGCATTATAGTTTACCTTAACCTGTGTGTTACTGTGACCTTCCAGGCTTGTCGTAAGAGGTGACTAAGGAGGTTTATTGATGGCTTTACCAGCTGTCATTGTAAAAATTATTGTTATGGAAATGGAGCCATAGATTTTAGAAGCAGTGATCACTCCAATATGTGCCATTTTGGGACACAAGGTTTCTGTTTTTGAGATTGTGGTTCTCCCCTATGTGCCATCTTTGGCTCAAAAGGAAAATAGACAGATAGATAGATAGTTAGTCTCATTTTTGGTACCATGGATCAGTTTTTTTTTTTTTAACTTTCAAAGTATGCTCTTTATCTGACAGGTTTATCGTCAGCCTTTGCAGTGGCCCCAACTTGAACAGTGACTGCATATTTTGTTTCAACCCAAGATTTGATGATGGGAGGGTGGTCAGAAATCACAAGCAGGGTGGATCGTGGGGTATGGAAGAGACAAATGGTGGAATGCCTTTTCACAAAGGAAGCACCTTTGAACTTCATATTAAAGTTGATCACAGTGGTTTCAAGGTAAACACTCATCACAATTTCTTTTTTTTTTTTTTCAGCTCCCTATAGGCATATGTCTTCAACAAACACTTTCCAAATCGTTCTGTTTTTTGCCATTCTTTTAAATCATTCCATGTCTTCCCCATCATCTTCATCTCTTCTTCCATCTGTCTTCTCCAAGAATAATTTGGTCTTCCTCTTTGTCTTTTTCCTTGCGGACTCCAAAAAAGGGCCTATTGTGTAATACTCTCTGTTGGCTTCACAGTGTACGTCCTGTCTTGTGCCATTGTCTTCGTTGTATCCTTTTGTCCACTATTATTTGACTGGTACAATTCCTGTGATCACACATTTTAACAAAATTCATTATTTTATTTCTTAAAATATGTGAGAGCAATTTTATCAATAAATATTTATTCTATTTTTAACTGTTTTGTGTGAAAATATAATTTGTATATTTAAAAAAAATTATTATAAATACAAATTACATTTTTATCATATAATAATTTATAACAAGCAAAAGGAAAGAATTATATGAACGTTATATTCAGTATCAGACAGCTAGAAGTAGAATAAATATTTAATGTTTCTGTCTTTCTTCCCTTCTTCCCTTTCTTTCACTTTCTCACTGAGTCACTTTCTCTCTTTCTTATTATCATACAAGAATTATCAAATAAGTTTTAAGATACACTTCATATTTACAAATTAAACTTAATTTTTTTAGCCACTGCAGAGACAGCTAGTAGCCAACCCACCTTGTGATGTCTTGTAGGGCAACAAAGCTCCTGCATTTTGCAGTATATAATCATCTTTTGCTGCAGGATCGTGAAAACTGGCAGGCACAATTTATTTCTGATTCAACTATTTGCTGCCTGCTTGTCCTTTCCTCTGGAGTCCACTGCATGGCAATTATTGTGATTGTTTCTGGGTCTCTTCTAAACACATGACCTATCCAAATCCACAGTGAACTTAATATTGCTGTGTGCATATACTCTTAATTATCCTTCATATTCTTGGCAGGGTTTTATTCCTACCAATTTTCTTATGGTTTCATTTGGTATTCTATCTCTTCTTGTGTTGTTTGTTACTTTTTTCAAGCATCACATCTCACAAGATGAATGTGAGAAAAGTAACAAACAACACAAGAAGAGATAGAATACCAAATGAAACCATAAGAAAAATGGAAGGAATAAAACCCTGCCAAGAATATATAGAGCAACTACAACTTAAATGGTTGGGCCACCGGGTCAGGATGAATCCTCACCAATCACCATCAAGGGCGTTCTTCTCGAGAATGCATGGAAAAAGACCAAGAGGAAGACCTAGAAGAAGATGGATAGATGCAGTGATAGAGACATGTAACAACAGAGGAAAAAATCACTAATTCAGACAGTTCGAGCAGATCAAGAACAACAAATGATGTAAACCACAACACCTTTCGGTATCAGTGAAAAGAGAAAAAGGAAACAAGATGAAGATACTGTAGCATGAATTTAAGACTAGTGCAGACATAAAAGAAATGACAAAGCATAAAAAAATGTCAACAGTAATCAAGAGAAGAAGGTGTCATGACATGTTGGCCATATGATGAGAAGAGACAACAAGAATCTCCAAGGAAACCCTCAAATAGGAACTAGTGGGTGGAAGAAAAAGTTACCAGCCTAGAGCAATATTAAAAAGAACATTGAGATATGAGGCAACAATGGCAGGCATCAGCTCCCTCACCAGAACTGAGCAACTTTCCCTGAACAGAGATGTGTGGCGAGATACAATGTGGATCCTGTGTAAGGTCTGACACTTGGTAACAAAGATTGCTGGACACATAAAGTTTACAATTTCTGCTTTATGTACTGTCTTCGCTTCGAAAGATCAATTGGTGGATAGCTAGACACTTCATAAGCTGTTCTTTGTTGCTTATTTTATTTGGCCAAATGTGTGAACATTTTCGTAAATCTGTTTTTATGAAACAAATGCTTGAATTCATCACAGGTGACAGTAAACCACCAGCACTTTTGTCACTTCCCCCACCGAGTCCCAAAAGAAAAAGCTCAATACATCTACATCGAAGGTGAAGTAAGCATTATTGACATCCAGTTTCAAGGACAACATACACCAGTGAGTAAATTTTAACACAGCTGACAATATTTTAATGTTTAAATCCTTTATGCTTAACCATAAACAGAATACAAAATCCTTTATATGGAAACATGTTTTCTTAAAACCTAACATTAACAATTTGCTTGCTTGCTTACATTCGGCCGATGACTAAAGTACTCTACAGTATTCGTAGACTGTAGAATTCCTCTCCGTCATCCGCCCTTAAAAGTACGTTAAGTGGATGTGTCTGCGTTGTGTTGTGGTTTGCAGTATAACTGTTATATTTGCGCCTTTCGGCCCAACACATCCGACTTCAGCACGACATTTTTGAATACCGGGTTGTCTTCCCTCTTCGATCCCTGCTCGCTTGGCCAGACTAAACAGGTTAGTTCTGTTACTGGAGGCACCATGGAGAGGTGGAGCAGGGTCTGGATGGTTTTGGTTCACCGATCCTGGTGCAAGCCATCAGCTATTAACAATTTAAAACTTATACCAATTTAAAACCTAATTTTATCAAATAAAAACCTATTATTATCAATTAAAAATGTAATATTACCAATTAAAAACTTAATATTGCCAATTTAAAACCTAATATTATTACTAATTAAGAAGCTAATCGTCATCATCATCAAGTACCGTGCCTGCTGGCGTAGGTGATCATGTCTCTCCACAATCTTTTGATCTTGACAGTTATTTATCATTTCTGTTGTTGACTTTCTACCAAGCCATTCTCTTAAGCCGTCTGGTATCTTTTCTCTTTGCATCCCTCTGTCTCTTCGTTCCTCAATTTTCCCAGTTGTCACAATATATTTCAACTATTCCTTTCTCATTCTATCTATCTATTGACCTTCCGAGCGATAGCCGGCCTATAGGGCATAGACCCAGATACTCTTCCCCTTCTTCCGTGTAAGAAGACTTATCAACCAACATAGAACTGGAGTCGTCAGTCGCTGGACACTGAGGGAATTGCTGAGGAGGGGATCTGAGCACCTATGGACATGTTCGGAGTACAATGATGATGACCCGCAAATAACTCAATAACTCAATAACTCTTCCCCTTATCTAAATTTTTATTCTAGCCATTTTCAATCCTTTAAAGATCTTTTATCAATCTGCTTGCTTTTTTTCTAGGACCCTTTTCTTTGTCCATGTTTTCTATTGTTTCTAGATTCAAATTTTTGTCTTTGCTATAGAACATTTGGATTACTCTTGTTTTTCATTTATAACTTTTAATTTGTTTTTGCCGCTGGCTTTATCGTCTGCTTTTGTTGTCCTAATATTATATTTTATGATTTCTTTCTTCTGTTATTTCTTATTAGTTTCAACATTTTTCTCTGCCACTTTTTGCTGCTAAGTTTTCTTCCATTAACATTTACTTCAAATTAATTTTTTTTGTTTTTCTAATTATAACAGTTTTAAAAAAAGTGTTATTTATCTTCTCATCTATTTTTTTTAGTTATCTATTATTATCTAAACAAACTGTCTATAGGAAAATAGGGAGAATTGGGTGGTCAGAAAATAAGACAAACAGTGACATTTTGAATCAGCTAAAACTGGAAAAAAATAACTACTTACCTCAATGTGAACAAGACAACTGAAATCTTAGGACTCGTGAAGAGATACAATACACTACTAAAAGTCATCTTGGAAGGGAAGGTTAGACCAAAGTTAGACCAAATCTAAAATGGACTGATAACATCAAAAGGTGGACAGGTGAATCTGTGACAACGTGTACTTTCAAGGCAAGAGACAGATTAAAGTGGTGCCGTGTTGTGGCCAATCTTCAATGTGGAGACGACACCCAATGATAATCTTTTTTTAAAAATTAATAATAAATATGATTTCTTCACTACAATTTTACTTTTGTATTTAGGCTTGTATGTATGATTATGTTATCATATCATATTATTATTAGTGGTCATAGAAAAAGACTTATCAACCAACACAGAGCTGGAGTCGTCAGTCGCTGGACACTGCGGGACTTGCTGAGGACGGGATCTGAACACCTATGGACATGTTCGGAGTGCAATGATGATGACCCACAAATAACTTAATATGATTATGTTATTTTGTTTGCAATGACAGCTGCAAATGTTTACTATTTATATATGTGTGTGTGTGTATAAATGTATAGATATATATTTTTTTTTATCATTTAGCCTCACGGAGGTGCTAGCTTTCAACCGATTCCATCTGTAAGTAGAACTTATATTATTTCTAATTTTAATGACATAAATTGTTTTGTTATAAAAATAGTTATAATGTTTATAATGGTTATGGTTATGGTTATGGAAGGCCCCAGTATCACTGCAAACAAATTAAAATCCATAATTGCTCAACCGCCCGTGCCAGTGGAATCATCCGAATTACTATTTCATCTCCCAAACAAAGAAAGGTTTATAAGTGTAAGCAAAGAAATGTTTATTTGTGTAAGGGAATAGACAAATAATTGCAGTGCTGTAGTAAAGCTGATGAACAGGGAACGAGTTGAACACTGTGAATTGTGACAGATTTACATGGGAGAACAATACAAAACCATGATATTTTAGCCTACATGCCACCCTCCTCAAAAAATCAACAACAAAAACAAAGTCACATTGATTTTTTAAGATGATAAATCTTGCTATTATATCCAATACTTTCACTTTATTTAATGTAGTAACTAACTTAAAATTTAGTTAAAATCAACTCATACAATGAAAAAGACCTAAAATCAATATCCTGTATTCTGAAGAAGGCCACAGGCCGAAACGTCAGTATTGTGTTCTCTTCATTGTAAAGCTGTCACCATACCTTGGAGTGTTTATCACACCCTACTACTGACTCCTAGAGTCTAACTACAATATAGGAAGTAACTAAAACTAGTGAGAGAAAGAAAAGAAATATATGTTTCTAAAAAAATATGTAACAGAAAGATTAAAAACAATATTATTGTGACTATAGTTAAAATGAAAGTAGATAAATATAATAATACTGTCATAGGTTGACGTCATGGGATGCACCAAAATGGCAGCTTATTTATATTCGAGCCATGGACTAAGCAATGTTTACTTTGAACACCACGATACCTGTTATTGCAGCGAGTTGGCAGATTTTTGAAAATTTATTCAAGGGTTTGAACATAAAAGTTTGTTCACAGTTCATTAACCTTCACTGTAGATAAAGTCTTTAATTTGATGGCGTATGTATGTGACCTTGGTAGCTAAGGACCTAACTTGTGCAAACGGATGGCATTGGCAAGGATCATTTTGAATCTTTGAAGTGGGCTCATATTGTGTTTAACTCAAAAGCATATGTGCTTTTTAACCAAAGACTTTTTTTTTTTTGGGGGGGGGGGGGGGGGGGCTCAAGGAAGATATCCCCGATGGAAGAATAAATTGTATTCCCATAAATTATTCGCTTCCAGAGGTTTATGATGTAAACAAAGCAGTTTTGTCATTGCAAGTGAATAATGTTCACACCTATAATTGGTCAGGATTGTGTAGCAGCAGCAGCTTTATAGCGAACACAGAAAACATCACAGGATTGTGATGTTCTGAAACAGCTATGCCATGCTACCCTAGAATTGCTTTTAATGGGATTAATGTGACCACAAACCACTCTCCATGTGTGTGCCACATATTTACACCCCAGAAAGAAATACTGAATATAACAACATCATATGCCGTCTGTGATATTAATGACCACAAACCAGGAGCCTCCTGTATGATTGATACAACTGTTGCACCAAGCACTTCATCAGCAGAGCCAGATCTATGGAATGTTAATCTGATATTGTTCTTGAATGATGTCCAAGTTAATGAGACATCAGAATCGTGTGGCAGCAGCTATAAGAAGGGAGCAGAGAACATCAAGTTCTGCTGCTATAAAGGAGACTTGCCTTGCTATCACAGAATTGCCTTAAATGGGATCACTGTAGTTGAAAACTTCTCCTCTTGTGTAAACTACACATTCACATCCAAGAGTGAATCAGTGAAGGTCACAAAATCATATTCTCTCTGTGGTTTTACTAACTACAGGTCAGGTGGCTTCTGTTGGATTGGAAATGATAACTTACCACCACTGTGTGTCTATGTGTTTGGAATTGGAGTCATCAGTGATGGCCTAACATCATCGAGTGCTATGACGATCATCGTTTTCGGGAGGACGCGAACTTCCATGGTATATGGTGGATAGGCGGCGGGAACCATTGAAGGCTATGTCTGAAAAGTGTTCCTTCTTGCAGTTTCCTCATATTCCAAGTCCGGCTTGTTGCAGGAGCTACTGAGTTAAGTGCTCTGTGCACACCGTGAGCTATGTGTGTCATCCGTTTTGATCCTGTTTCGTTATCCCGCTTGTTTACGATGAATGATGATATCGTATGACAGGGAACAGTTGGCTGTGTTCACTTTCTGTGCGGTTTCGCCTTATGTCTTTTGGTGTGTGCTGAGACTGCAACGATGGGAACTACAGTTACCTTTCTTTGTTTGGGAGATGTGTTATTAATTCGGATGATTCCACTGGCATGGGCGGTTGAACAATTATGGATTTTAATTCGTTTGCAGTGATGCCGAGGCCTTCCATAACCAATAAAAATAACAATACTGTCAGCTTTATTTATTTAAAAAAAATTGATTTTAGGTCTTTTTCATTGCATGAGTTGATTTTAACTAAATTTGAAGTTAGTTACTACGTTAAATAAAGTGAAAGTATTGAATATAATAGCAAGATTTATAATCTTTAAAAAATCATCCACATCATCATGTAGTGAAAATACGTTCTAGTACAGTAATTTTTGTTATAAAATTTGTAATATTGTTATTCAATATATTATCATTTTGTTGGCAGAAGTGTTACAACATGGAGATGTAGAAACAAGTTGGCAGAAAACTATCTAGTCTTTTAAGATAATGAACTGTCATTTCAACATAATGTTAAATGAACTTACACACTTTGTAAATAATCCACTCTTTCTATCTATAAAGAATTAAATTCTACAAAAGTTATTTAAAACTAAAATATCATAACAACAGCTAATGTTTCCTGTACATATGAAGCTTGAAAAATCTTGTTGTAACAGGAAAGATCCTTAATGAAAAAATCAGCAGATGACACAACAGAACAACTTGTAATGGAATAACAAGATAGATGATAAATTAGAGATTAGTTAACAAAAATAAACTTTCTGTAATAAATGTAGCCTTAAAAATGTCAGTCTATTTTAGCTAATAAGGCTACATATCCACACAATAAAAAATGATCCTTATATTTATTAAAATTTCACCTGTGTTGCTACAGGGTCCTGAACAAAAAAAGAATAAAGCCACAGTCCCCTGCCTGGGCTGAGTTAAGATGGCACCATCCTGACTTCTAGTGCTAATAAAAAAGCCTGATGGGCTCAACATTTCTAGGATATTCTTAACCGCCTACATCCCAGTCATCTGATGCAGTTTGAAACAGATGTACCAATCCCACATCTAGATATCAATATAAAAGTAATCACTAAAACATAAATTGAATTAGCAAGGAAACATATGGCTAATAATAAAGCCTCAGATGTAGATAAAATAACGGTAGAGATGCTGAAAGTATTTAATACTCAAAACTTATTCCACTTAAGAAAGTTTTTTAATAAAATTTGGGATGAAGAAAAAGTTCCTACAAACTGGAAAATAAGGATCATCAAATGATGGAACTGTTCAGAGTAAAGATGGCACCTTATTAACTTCTAGTGCTAATAAAAAAACCAGATGGGCTCAACATTTCTAGGATATCCTTAACCACCCACATCCCAGTCATCTGATGCAGTTTGAAACAGATGTACCAACTCCACATCTAGATATCAATATAAAAGTAATCACTAAAACATAAAGTGAATTAGCAGTGAAACATATGGCTAATAATAAAGCAAAGCCTCTGACAAAGATAAAATAACTGCAGAGATGCTGAAAAAATTTAATAATCAAAACCTACTCCACCTAAGAAAGTTATTTAATAAAAATTTGGGATGAAAAAACAGTTCCTACAAACTGGAAGAAATTGATCATTATCAAATTATCTAAAAAAAAGACAATTTTAAAGAATGCAATAACTGAAGAGGAATTACGCTTTTATTAGATGCCTCAAAGTTTTTCTGTAGAATCATGCTGAATTGAATAAAAGATGCTGTAGATAATATTATATGTGAAGAATAAGCATGATCAAGAAAGGGGAGAAGCTGCCATGACAAAAATATTCACTTTAAGGATAATACTAGAACAAACAGAAAAACAACAACCATTAATCTGCAATTTCAATGATTTTTAAAAGGTGTTAAAAAAGACAGCATACATAGATTGTCCTTGTGGAATGTCTTGAAACAATACGGAATACCACCAGAAATTGTCAACATCATAAAAGACATATATAATGGCTCATACTGCGCATTTCACACAGAAAAGGGAATGAGTGATTGGTTTCAAATTGAAACAGGAGTAAAACAAGGATGCATACTATCACCATTACTATTTGCAATTAGATTACTTAATGAATAAATGTTGCAAAGGGAATAACAGTATTAAGTGGCACGACAAGAATTACACGGAAGATCTAGATTTTGTAGTTTGTATAGTCCTAAGTGACAATATCAACAAAATACAAAATATCACAGATGCCCAATCATCCATGGCAGAGAAAATAGGACTTGAGATAAACAGGGATAAAACAAAAATAATGAAAAATAACAATACCTCAGAGGACAATCATCATCATCAAGTACTGGGCCTCTTGGTGTAGGTGATCATGTCTCTCCACAACTTTCGATCTCGACAGCTATTTATCATTTCTGTTGTTGACCTTCTCTCAAGCCATTCTCTTAAGCTGTCTGTTATTTTTTTCTCTTTGTTTCCCTCTATCTCTTCGTCCCTCAATTTTTCCATTTGTTACAAAATATTCCAGTTGTTCTCTTCTCATTACATGGCCAAAAATGATGATTGTTTTTTCCTAATATTGGAAATTAGCTCTATTTTTGCTTTGACCTCTCTCAGAACATCTACATTACTCTTCTTAGCTGTCCATGGTACTTTCAACATTCTTCTGTAAAACCACATTTCTACAGACTCCAGTGATTTTCTTGTCTGTTGTCCTATTGTCCATGATTCGCATCCATATGTTAAGACTGGCTCTACATAACATTTAGGAACTTGTTTTCTTGTTTCAGAAGACAATATGTATCTAAATTGTCAGACATTGGAAGGATTAAACTACTATATATATCTTGGTAGTATCATAATACAGACTAATACTGTTACACTATTTTTGTATAATGTTTATCATGCTGAATTTATTTTGTGCCAAATTCATATCTCCTCCTTGTAGACTTATCACATTTTATTTTACATAAGATTATTATATGTTACTATTATATTTTAAGGAAGTGATGACAAAATACATAATTTTTTTTTTTTCAGTTTCCACCACATCCAAGGGGTCCACAAGCACCACGCTTTCCATCACATTCACATCCCAGTGTTTTACCAGCACCACATTTTCCATCACATGCAAGTGTACTACCAGCACCAAGTGTCCCACCAACTCATTCTATTGGTGGTAGACCTCTCTCTAATCCAGTAAGTTGTTCGTTTATAAAATACCACATGATGTTTCTTTACTTCTATTTATTTATAAATCTTTAAATAATATTTATATAAAGTAATTACTTTATATTAATTACTTATTAATTTGAGAACTTACAAAACTACATTCATGACATCTATACAGGTGCCCAGTTCCTCATAATTAATGAAACAGCTTTTATACAAGAAATTTTCCAAAACTCACTGTTTGCGCATAGTCCAAACTTTGCTAAGAGTTCCTCTATTTATGCTAAGAGTGTCTAGAACACATTCTTCAAGAAATTTAAACTTGATATATGATCAAGCCCCAGGCTTCTGATGATAAGTAAAGTAAAAAAAGTAAAGAGCCCCCGTCACGCCAAGTGGCGCATAGGGAATCTGGTGTTAGTGACCATAAATTTTACAGACCTTCAGCACATGATTTTTGGGGTAATGTGGTCAGTATTACACCCGTGCTGCTTTACTTTCCTAGAAAAAAATCCGGTACCCATTTAAGGCTGGGTGAACCCGGAAGCCGTCAGTCGGGATCGAACCCTACCTCTTGTCCTTTGTAGTCCAATTCACTAACCACTGGACTATCGCGGCTCCCTTCTGATGATAAGTGAGAATCATAAATTTTCAGAGACCCTTAAAACAACAGCAAAATTCAAATCTGAAGTCAAAATTGAAATCTAAAAATGAGTACACACACACAATTCTTTGATAGCAACCACAATATTCATCATCATCATGTGCCATACCGAATGGCGTAGGCGATCATGTCCTTCCACAATCTTCTATCTACAATGCATCGTATCAGTTCTGTTGTTGACTGTTTTCCATGCCATGACAACAAACTGTCCAGTATTTTCTCTCTTTGACGTCCGCGATCTCTCTTTCCTTTTATTTTGCCAGTTGTAACCAAGTATTCCAACTATCCTCTTATCATGATGTGCCTAAAAAATGTTGATTGTTAATCGCAATATTACCCAAGAAATAACTTTATTTTAAATTATCTCATTATATGTTAACAAGATTCAAAGTCCTTGTTGTAGGTGTCCATGAAGCAAGTTTGCCATTTCTTGCATTTTGTTAACTCTTAAGTAACCTGGACAATAGATCCATAAACGTTCTGAACTTCTGAGGGCATTAAGTGTTCTACTTAATGAAACAGAGTCACCAATTTTGAACTTTTTGAAGCATGAAGAAAATAATGAGAATCTGAGACAGAATCTGCTCTCCTGAATGATGTCGTCTCCAGTAGATTCATGCATGGTCTTCAAAGATCAACCTTTATATATCTTATCCCTTATAGCTGAGCTATTTTCTTCTTCTTCTTGTTATTCTTGTTATTCTTATTCTTATTATTCTTCTTTTTCAGCCAATCAACTTTTGCTATAGACAGATAGATAGTAAAGAGTCACACAGAAATTGGACAATGAGAATGAGACATTCACTGATTTCTGATAGTTTGTCTGAACAGTCAGAATGTTTATCTTTGATTTCCCTGGGATGGTGGGGAACCATGTCTTGACCCTGTTAGACAGCAGCTGGAATTATTTACATCATAATGGTCTTGGGTGTGTTGCATAAAATATATTGTACTGTGTGCAGGGTCACTTTCTCTTTCCATGCCACACATCCTACATTCTCTGACCTTGACTATTAAATTTTCTTTTTTTGGATGCCTCATCCATTCATTTTGGACTGCAGGAAATGTGGCTTTGAGAGCCTGACTCAATGGCTACTCAACATTTTAGTCTCAACTTTTCACTAAGCCCATCTGAATTAAAAGATGAGAAATTTCACTATTCCGAGATAGGCTGAATTTGGAAGATAATAACAGCAAGGATGAGCACAAATCTCATCATTTCCAAATCTTGTGGCCTAGAGTGGTGAAGTTAATATATTCACTTTCCATGATAATATATATATAATGTGACATCCTTCACATTTCTTTTATTTACCTTTATCATTGGTCACATACATGGAAAGTTATTTTATTATGTTTTTTTTTTACTTGAAACCATTTATTAATCAATCAAATTTTATGTTTTAACTCCTTTTATAGCGTGTCCCATTGACAACACCAATCCCAGGAGGCTTACATGTAGGAAAGACTATTACCATATCTGGAAGGCCTAACTCACGTCCTAGTCGGTATGTGTGTGTACATATATTTGGTAGTGTCAGAAGTGTGACATGTTTTGTTTTATTTTATTTATTTTTTTTTTGTTCATCCTTTTTTTTTACCTCTGACGAAGTCCCTAGAGACCAGGAACTGAATTTTGCGTGTTAATCCATTATTCATTGGCAGCCGTGTGCACAGGGGTCCCTCACCGCACAGGCAGATAACTCAGACTCCGGAGGTACTCATATTTTTTTCGTTAATGAGTAATTGACATTTCAAGCCGGGCCTCGCTGCTGAGACCAAGGGTGGTTGCCGCAGAAAGAAATCATAAATAAAAATCACAACAAGTGCAGTCGGGATTTGAACCCACAACCTCTCTGTCTCGAGGCCAGCATCCCCCTTCTTGTTTTATTTATGCCATGAAGCACTGTGAGCAGTTGCAGTTTACTTTATTTCTGGAAAGGTTTTTTATTTTCATGAGCATGATTAACCTGTGCAGCTGCAGGATTTCTGTGGCACTGCTCATTTAATATTGCTTTATATCCTAAAGCCTGATCAATGGCTTTACCTAGTTGTAGCTGGTTAGGCTCCACTCTCATAAGATAACTGAACAATTTTGTTTTCTGTCATTCTGTGTATTTAATGCAAGATGTGATTACAACAATTTTGTTTTCTGTCATTCTGTGTATTTAATGCAAGATGTGATTACAACAAATTTGTTTTCTGTCATTCTGTGTATTTAATGCAAGATGTGATTACAACAAATTTGTTTTCTGTCATTCTGTGTATTTAATGCAAGATGTGATTACAACAAATTTGTTTTCTGTCATTCTGTGTATTTAATGCAAGATGTGATTACAACAAATTTGTTTTCTGTCATTCTGTGTATTTAATGCAAGATGTGATTACAACAAATTTGTTTTCTGTCATTCTGTGTATTTAATGCAAGATGTGATTACAACAAATTTGTTTTCTGTCATTCTGTGTATTTAATGCAAGATGTGATTACAACAAATTTGTTTTCTGTCATTCTGTGTATTTAATGCAAGATGTAATTACAACAAATTTGTTTTCTGTCATTCTGTGTATTTAATGCAAGATGTGATTACAACAATTTTTCTAGGTCAAAATTTCTTATTCCTCTCTTGTGATAACATTTCCTTTTTCAAGCCGCTCATCTCCTGGCCAGTGTCATTGTGGTTAGCATTCTCACCGACTGACCTGAGGTTGAAATGTCAGTTGGGTAGTATTTTTTCATGACTTAAAATGCTTCTGTGGTTAATCCAGCTTCTTCAAATGGGTCATCATCATCATCATGAGCTATACTGGTTGGCGTAGGCAATCATGTCCTTCCACAATCTTCTATCCACAGTGCATCGTATCAGTTCTGTTGTTGACTATTTACCATGCCATGACACCAAGCTATCCAGTATTTTCTCTCTTTGTCGTCCGCGATCTCTCTTTCCTTTTATTTTGCCAGTTGTAACCAAGTATTTCAACTTTCCTCTTCTCATGATGTGCCTGAAAAATATTGATTGTTTCTTTCTGATGTTTTTATGAGCACTCTTTTTGTGTTGGCCTCTTTGAGAATTTCCTCATTGGTCTTTTTAGCTGTCCAGGGAACTTTGAACAATCTTCTGAGAAATCCCATCTCTGTGGTCTCTATTCATCTTTTCATTTGTTTGTCTACTGTCCATGATTCACTTCCATATGTCAGAATTGGTTCTATATAGCACTGATGAACTCTCTTTCTCATTTCTATTGACATAGATTTGTTGCAGAAGATATTTTTCATTTTCTTAAATGCTATTTTGGCCTGAGCTATTCTGCTTTTTATTTCTGTGGTGCATCTTTAAATGGGTAGACGAGATATTCTCTGAGAAGGAAGGGCAGCGAGGAAGAGAACTGGCCAACTCAAGACATGAAGTTTAGCATAGTTCAGTGAAGTTCTTCTTACTTCAATACCCAACATCAATTGCTAATGGGATCACCTTTACCTTTCACCTCATCCCACACAATAATTTTCCCCACTTGTGTTTTCAAGGGTATGGTGTTTGGCATGAATAAGGAGAGAGAGAGCAAAGGCACAATAGTTAAATGCCATTCTAAAGTCTATTTATCTAATCTTTTATTTTTTGCTAATAATATAAACAATAGAGGGTGAAGAAGAATATATTATATTAGCAAATAAAACCTATCAAGTATCCATGGAATACAACACAGAGAGCAACTTAGAAAAAACAAAAGTAATGTCTAACAACAACAGTGACATGAAACAAAAACCATACTACACTGGCAACTTTTAGACTGTAGAATAGTTCAAATGTCTAATAAGCATTATTGATAATAAAATCAGTACAATTTTATAATGGCATTTGACGTTTTAAGAAAAAACAAGTTGATATTGTTCTGTAAACTTTCAGTCATTGTTTTTTTATGCAGCTTCTCTCTCATTGTTGATTCATGAGATTCTTTAAAAAGTTATTTGCCGGGCAAATTAATCAAATTAAAATACCAGATTATACTTCTATACACATTGACAATATAAATATGTTTATATGCCTACAAAACAGAGACTCAAAATATAGAGTGAGAATGGAAAATGCAAATATTGGAAATGAAATATTTACTGTTACCATATGATTCTAGGCCCTCATATAAATACATTGTCCTCATACAAAGACCACATAAAAAAACAAGGAAGTTCATAAAATCATCACTAAAAATAAATGTCTACAGAAAGTGATTCATGCATTAGTAAGAAACACAATTTTCTAGTTCAATTTTCTCATAAGATAATGACGCAGTCAAAACCATATTACAAGGATAAGAGAAATATGAAAGGTACTGAGAAAGTGATGACATCAAAGACTAGGTGAAGAGAACATCTAATCAAATCCAGAAACTGGCACACAAAGGGAGTAGGAAGAAAGCTCATAAACAACTCATTAAGATGGTGCCGTAACCCATATACATTCCCACAACATACACAGAATTTAAAAACAAATAACTAAAAAACTAAAATCTCTCTCCTCTCTCTTTTCCCTTAAGCCTAAAGTTGAAAATACTATTTTTTTATTCTTTCAATAAACAGATTTACAATTAACTTGGCTTGTGGAGCCAATAGCTCTGCTGATTATGGACTCACTTTTGATGCCCGTTTTAACTTTGGTGACTGCTACAACCTTGTAGTCAGAACCCACAGACAAGGAGGAACATATGGACCTGAAGAAAGGCATCAGAATTTCTATCCATTTACTCCTGGAGTAATTTTTGAAATCAAGATTTCAGTACAGCCCAGTTCTTTCAAGGTAGGATAAATTTAGAATAAGTTATTTAGAAATGAAATAGATGAGCACCATTTTGCTTTCTTCTAGCCTCATGGTGAGAAATATGTTACACTGTTATGTTAAGCATGTAGCCCATTTGCATCTGGTTTCAACATATTTGTTGCTTGCTTTTCCTAGACCCAGCTTTGTGACCTGTCTGGCTTAGCTAATCCCTTGGTTAATTGCTAGCCCCAGAGCATCTCCTAGATATATGGGCATACAGGTTCCTCTACCACTTTTTTGGGGAGACACATCAGAAGCACAATAGTAACATCAGATGGGAGATGCACCACAGAAATAAAAGGCAGAATAGCTCAGGCCAAAATAGTATTCCAGAAAATGAAAAATATCTTATGCAACAAATCTATGTCAATAGAAACAAGAAAAAGAGTTCATCGGTGCTATATAGAACTAATTCTGACATATGGAAGCGTATCATGGACAATAGACAAACATATGAAAAGAGAGGCCACAGAGATGGGATTTCTCAGAAGGATGTTGAAAGTTGACAGCTAAAAGGACCAATGAGGAAGCTCAAAAAGAGGCCAATTAAAAAAAGGGAGCTCATAAAAAACATCAGAAAGAAACAATCAACATTTTTTTGGTCACATCATGAGAAGAGGAAAGTTTAAATAACTGGTTACAACTGGCAAAATGGAAGGAAAGAGAGATCGTGGACGACAATGAGAGAAAATACTGGACAGCTTGGTGTTATGACATGGAAAACAGTTAACAACAGAACTGATACGATGGCCTGTAGATAGAAGATTGTGGAAAGACATGATCGCCTATGCCAACCGGTATGGCACATGATATCATGATGATATCAGAAGAGCTGATTTATACAGATGCTCTACTGGTATGGTTTTAATGCATAAAGCCTCATTTTATAGTATCTATTAAATTATAATGTTGCATGGTTTCAGATCTAATCAGTCATGGCTAAGCCCATCAGAGCTAACACATACATTTATAAATATATGTTAGTCTTGATTTGTCCCTTTCTCTTGGTATCCAGAATTCAAATCCATATACTAGCACTGAGAGTAGTCAGCTCTCATATTTTTTTTAGTCCAGCTACTTGGAACAGTCAAAACAAAAAATTGAAATTCCACAAGGTCAAGAAAGATAAAGAAAAAAGTATGTTTCAACAATGTGAATTTTTCTTCTTCACTATCTAATTTCTTACAATTTTTTGTGTACTTAATTTTCAGATTGCAGTGAACAACCAGCACTTTACAGACTTCAATCACCGCATTCAGCCATTGCAGAGAATAGATCATTTGAATATTGTTGGGGATGTTATGCTCACACAAGTTCGGTTCTAATAGATTGATTATGAGACCACTATCATCTGAGACATTTAGATATATATAATTGTAATTTCTGATTGAATATTTAAAAAGTTGAGTTTTTATTCATATATTCTTATGACCATATACATATCCTTCTCGTTAAAAAAATTAAATTTCTTAATATTATTTTGTTTAAATAAAAATAATTACAACTGTGGAAATATTTTTGTTTATTTATTTTGAGCTAGAGTTGTTCTCTAGTACAGTTCTCACTATTTATCTGGGCAAACATATTCTGATAATAATTGATGGAGATTTGGATCAATTGGCAGTTAAGGATTTGTTGAGAAGTAAAGAGGGTTTTGATAGAAACAGTTGTATGGTTGTCATGACAACCACATGTATCAACGTGGAACTTCAATAACAACACAGTTTAATATAATTCTGTTTATTTGATTTGCATTTGGGCTCCATAGCATTAATATTAATCAGAAAGCCTCATCAGAATTCATTATTGTCATTTATTCAATTAATTCCATAGATGGTAATTTAAATGTGTAACTTAGGAATCAAGCATCATCCTTCTTTATTCTCCAATTGTAAATGGCTAGAAGATATACACAAAGCTATCATCATCATCATCATTATCATCATCATCAAGTACCGGGCCTACTGGCGTAGGTGATCATGTCTCTCCACAACTTTCGATCTCGGCAGCTATTTATCATTTCTGTTGTTGACCTTCTGCCAAGCCATTCTCTTAAGCTGTCTGTTATTTTTTCTCTTTGCTTCCCTTTTTCTCTTCATCCCTCAATTTTTCCAGTTGTTACAATATATTGCAGTTGTTCTCTTCTCATTACATGGCCAAAAAATGATGATTGTTTCTTCCTAATATTGGAAATTAGTTCTCTTTTTGCTTTGACCTCTTTCAGAATGTTTTCATTACTCTTCTTAGCTGTCCATGGTATTCTCAACATTCTTCTATAAAACCACATTATGAGTATCTGGAGATTAAAAAAATGCCTAGCAAGCCTATGAAACTCAGATTGTTTAACTCTTGTGTAATACTCATGCTAACATATGAATTTGAGAGCTGGAAATCTACTCAAGCTCTATAAAAGAGACTAATTGCCTTTGAAAGTAATTGCATCCGAAGACTCCTAAACATAAATTTGAGAGATTTAGGTTAAACTATAAGAGAAAGAACTAAACAAGAATGCTTTTCAGCCTATTTATAGAGAAGATGTTGAAAGTATATCAATCATGTGCTCAGAACAGATGAAAGAAGACTCCCCCAACAAATCTTCATGTGGGCACTGGGGAGATGAAATAAAGCAAGGGAGACCAAAAGAAACTAAAGAAGAATAAATAATAGATAGGGCTCAACTGTGCGCTTAAGACATGAAGAGTTATGCTTTCTGCCCTGTGTGCTGTCTTCTACCTGAGAGGACGTGCAAAAGACTTCTTTTAAAAAGGGATTAAGTTGGTTTAGTTGTTCTAGTTAACAGTTCACAACAAGCTGTGATATCTGTACTTTTCAGCTCAAGATGGCTGGTATGAACAAAATATTTCATTTTTGAGCACTGTTTTGTATTCCTTATTTGATTCTTAATTACTTTACAGTTAACTGTCACCAGCTGATTAATCTTGATAGAAAAAGTCAACTATCACCAGCTGATTAATCTTGATACAAGAAGTTAACTGTCACCAGCTGATTAATCTTGATACAAGAAGTCAACTGTCACCAGCTGATTAATCTTGATACAAGAAGTCAACTGTCACCAGCTAATTAATCTTGATACAAGAAGTCAACTGTCACCAGCTAATTAATCTTGATACAAGAAGTCAACTGTCACCAACTGATTAATCTTGATACAAGAAGTCAACTGTCACCAGCTGATTAATCTTGATACAAGAAGTCAACTGTCACCAGCTAATTAATCTTGATACAAGAAGTCAACTGTCACCAGCTAATTAATCTTGATACAAGAAGTCAACTGTCACCAGCTAATTAATCTTGATACAAGAAGTCAACTGTCACCAGCTGATTAATCTTGATACAAGAAGTCAACTGTCACCAGCTGATTAATCTTGATACAAGAAGTCAACTGTCACCAGCTGATTAATCTTGATACAAGAAGTCAACTGTCACCAGCTGATTACTCCTGATACAAGAAGTCAACTGTCACCAGCTGATTACTCCTGATACAAGAAGTCAACTGTCACCAGCTGATTACTCCTGATACAAGAAGTCAACTGTCACTGGCTAACTTCTTTCAGTCTGTACTCTGTTGTCCAGTTTTGATTCAGATTTCAGATGCTCTATCTTTGGCTGTTGATCATCATCATCATCATCATAATTTAGCTGTTTGTCCCTGATGGAACTTTGACTTTCATCACACATCTTCTCTGATTATTTCTCTGTCTCCTGTGTGATATATCCAGCATCTGCAGCAGTCAGTTCCAGCTTGTCTGTGTTGCACCCACCTTCTTCTTGGTCATGTTCTCTCACATCTTTCTGGTACCGTCCCTTCCATAGTGATCTCCCTTATGTTATCATGTTGCTTTATGCAACTAACATATTTAAAACACGTACAGAGGCTTTGATTTTGTGACATAGAAGATGGCATTCACGTCATTTTACTGTCTCTTGTCTTGATAGTCAAAAAAAAAAAAAGTAAAGAGCCCCCTCCACGTCAAGTGGCGTATAGGGAATATGGTGTTAGCGACCATAAATTTTACAGACCTTCAGCACATGATCGGTATTACGCCCGTGCCGCGGATAAGTTTTTTTTGAAGGTTAACATAAGTGATTGCTCAACAATTAAAAAAAAGTTGTCATATAAATTTACAAACGATACCACTACATTTAATTGTTACCATTTCGTTATGTGATCGCCAAAGTTATTTCCCTTTATAACCATTTCCAAATTATTATCTCTCTTCCTGTATGTTCCTCTGTGACTGAATGATAATGATACTACCGATTAAGACCTAGACGAAACACGGATCATAGTGACATGTAATTTGGGGGATTATATCCTCCCTTAACGTTTATTTCCAAAATTTTTAGACATTCGAATGCTAAGAGGATAAAAATAGACACTATGTCTTATTACTACATTTATGAGTACCTAAAGCACAGTATTCTTGGTAGCACCTGGAAGGACAAAGTGACAATCATGGGGGTCCTCACTCGCACAAGCCTCCCGAACATCTACACGCTGCTCAAACAACGTGGGTTAATGGCTTGGCCACTTACACTGTATTAAAGATAACCGCATACCAGAAGATATACTTTATGGTCAACTAGCAGATGACAAACGAACTAGGGGCACCCACAACTCCGATTTATAGATGTGTGTAAACGTGTCATGAAGACTCCGAACATAAACACTGTAGCATGGGAAGTGATAGATGCAGACCGCAATCTTTGGAAACACACCCTGAAGCTCCAATTTAAGCAAGAAATAGATTCATAGAAAAAGTGAATTCACGGCGAAAGAAAAGAA